>JAOTAX010000198.1:35187565-35198194 GCA_025629825.1 Erythroxylum guanchezii | reverse complement strand
GTGTTAGGTTTGGAAAGATGAGGCTATTTTTGACATTTCCAATTCTTGTCTATAGGACAAGAATTTCCGTACTTCAGTTTTGAGAGGAACAAAAATTTATGTCCTCGTCCTCTGAGGACGGAACAAAAATTTCTATCATCGGTAAGCAAATAGGCTGAAGGACAGAACTTTTGTGTCCTCGTCATCCGTCTTCACCCCGAAGGACGGTAACCAAACACAACATAAATGAACAATTTTCAATTGTTAAAACAAAGAACACAACAAAGCATGCAAATTATTGGTCTTTGTCTAGTATGATGTGAACGTAATATCAGCTCTAATCCAGAAATGAAAATGCAATCTTATATTTATCTATTGTGTTTAACAAATATATTAATAATAAGAAGAGGCAAAAATAAATACCTTAAATTTTTTAGGATTAATTGGTAATGAACTTTGAAAATATAAAGTCTTTATGTACTTTATACTGAAAAATACGTCCCACTTTCAACACTTAATATAGATATGATTAAATTTTGAAGAACTTTTTCTTCAAAAATAGAAAAAAAAAAATTTTTGTCTCTTTTCTTTTGTTTTTTTTCCATGTACAAAAGCGAGAGTATGTATATTATTCGCTCTTCGTTCTTTTGTAAGTGTTTTAACATTTCTTTTTTCAAACTTGCAACAACATACCACATAACGTTTCGTTTTTGGATTTAAATGTATAACCAAAAACAAAACTACCAACGCTTATCATCTGACGCCTTTTGCTTTTTTTTTTTGTAATAAATAATAATTATTATTTATAAAATAAAACTATTTTATTTTATTCACTTATTTTGTACAAGATAATTTCCAATATTACTTCTGTGCTATCAAAAAAATGCCATATAGATTATTTAATAAATTATATCATAATAAATTAAATAATCATAAATAGGAACTATTATACTCGTAAGTGTGTGATCACATAGGTTCATCACTAAGTCGGTAGTAATTAATCCAATTAATTATTAATTAAGGTTGGCATCTAACAACACTCCTCAATGACTGGATAGTGTGAAATAACAACCTTACAAAGACAGAACCTGGTTAAGGATAATGTATTATTATTTTCCATTATTACAACTCCGAATTATCCTAAGGTATGGTTTAACTATCAAACCCTATTAGATAACCAACTATGTTATATGTCGATTATTAATGATTGGTGAATGACTTAGAAAGGTCCTTTTTTTTCACTCATTCAATCGCCATGGCCAAGGTCTTAAAACAACTATTAAGATCAATGAGAAAATAGAACTCAAACTCATTACCTAGAGTTAATGGATCTCATTTTGACTCACCACTAATTAGATAGGTACTTAATTATATCCAATGATCATTTAACTAGCATTTTTATATACTAGGTATCTGATTTCAAAACATAATAAGTGACCTATTGATTACTATGATGATCTCAGGTCAAAGGAAAAATATATATTTAAATCCTTATGAGAATATCCTACTTGATAGTTCATAGGTAATATTAACCGTTGAGAATTCTCAGTTTGGTCAGTTCAATGACCATATCTCCATATGCATCATCTATATATGTAACTTAGTAAATGAGATCTACTAATATCTATCCAATAGATACTATTACATACATATTGATGTAACTGGATCATTAAAGCCCTTATTTGATGATTCTATGATCAATAAAACTTTTAGATTAAACCCTAAAGATTTGACTCTTCTTATCATAGTCTCCATTATGATGGTAAGTGTATAAATTTAATCAAGGACTTATCATATTATAATAAAAATAATATGATAATATAATCATTTTCCATGTTATTAAACAAAGTTAATAATCACAAAACAAAGAATGTTCAATCTATTATATAATGATTGGGTCATGGGCATAATTCCAACAGTACGTATTATGATTCTTTTTTTATTAATAATGTTATTGTTGTCATAAACAAATATATAGATACTCAAATAAAAGTATGAGTACTTATTAGAGAATAAATTTACTAAAGTGACTTATAAATGAAGATATTAATTGTATAATTAATCATTAGACTTAAGATTACTAAAGTAACTTATAGAGGGAGTACTATATTTTTTTTATGTTATTTGTAGCCTATTCTACTTGGTGTTACTTTGATTAAGATAGCTGAGTAAATCAATAAATGATTCAACAACTTAAAGTAATTGGAAATAAAGTTCTATTGCTATTAATTAATAATAAATTGAGAATTTTCTAACTAGAGTGAATTGTTATTTGAAAATATTGTTTTCAAATATCAATTATAAATTACTAATTTGAAAAAATAAATATGATTGAATTTTATATAGAGTATAAATTAATTCCACACCCCATGTTTAATTGAAAATAATGAAAGGATTATATTGTGTGACAACAAAATAAAAAACAACGAACTTTTTAGCATTTTTAAATTTAGTCTTTAAACTTTTAAAATTTTAATTTAATCACTAACTTTTCAAAACTCGAATACCCCATGTTAAAATTTTGACTAATGTAGTACATCCACCAAATGCCACGTTAGTATCAATTTGTTAGCTATATTAGCGAATAGATAACAAAGCCATTTGACCTAAGTTTCGAAAGTTCAATTACTAAATTGAAAACTTTAAAAGGTTAAATACTAGATTAAGAAGACTTCAAATGTATTTATTATCTCCTAAAGTATATCAATCTTTAAAGATTACAAAATTACTTAATTAGAAAACTAAAGGTAGTTTACAGAGTTTTAATTTATCTGATTCATTATAATCATAATTTAAAATCATTTCAACATATTAAGAACCTAATATGTTACATAAATAAAGTAATTAATGACAAAAGAGTAATTTCAATTAAATTAAACTTAAATTGTAAAGTTCCAAATATAAAATATTTACATTTAATACTGTTAAATTATAATTATGTAACTAAGTTAAACTTTAATTATAATTTAGAATTTCATTTTAATTAGATTGATAAATAGTCATGTTTCTCTATAAAATAACTGGAATTTTTTATTTGTTATGTGAATATTGTTAGAAATTAGACAATTGAACAATTTTTTGGCTGCCTTCTGCTTCAAAGAAGAAAAAGTTTTACAGGAAATCTAAATCTTGTTTTCCTTTTACTTCCTGATTATTATAATTTCAAAATTATATGAACGGGAGATCGTAAAAATAATTATGTTGATTTTCGAAATTATTTATCCTTTTACTGATTTATGCTTGTTTGAGCCTTTGTAATTTGTTAAGAAGAAAGCACAACTACTTGTGCAAAAGTAATAGTCATGCATGAGTCTTATCATTTTCCTGATTGTGGTGTAGTTAGTTGGTATGCTATTTCAATATTGGCGGGTAATAAAGCCTTTGCTTATTATATAGAATCCAAAGACTTTCTAAAGACCTCACTTTTCGATAAAGACTACCACTTTACAATAACCAACCATCACAATGTTACGTTGAAGCTTCCTTTTTTTCTAAAAGTCTTAATATGGCTCCAAATGATGCTTTTTGAAGTAACCTTTCTTCTCCTCCAAATTATACTTCTTGGATCATACACATAAATTAGTCACAATTTCTTTTCTACAATCCATTAATATCAATATTAATGAAACTACAACCATCTCTTAAGGTACTTGTCAAGAAAATTAACATGTCATGCAGATGTTTTATAAATAGAAAACATAATAACATGCAACATGTAAATGGTGTTATACAACCATAAAATGTCATGCACATACTTAGGGTAGGCACTTGCTGTTCACTCCATTCAATGAATCTATGCATGCCAAGATTTGATCCCTTTAAGGAAATGAAATACTGAGGACAAATGATTGATATATCTTGCAATTTGAAGCTAGCTAACAGGGCTCATCCAACAATTCCTCACCTCCGCATATCATATAAACACAAATTAGTGTCTTTACAAGGCATTACTACATATCATATAATGCAAAAACAATCACACATTATATTAGACATCGAGTCCATGAAGTGCAATCACAAAAAACAAGTATACATTTTGTTATGAAATGTATATATTTCACCCAACTTTTTCTAACTTCTGGGATGAACTCAATTAGATATTTATATAAAAATGATTACGATGATGAATATTATTAAGTGCTAACAACAAAATGAACTAGCTAGTATGTTTCCTCCTCCAAATTCTTCTATTCCATTCAATTTAGTCACCATTTATGCCGTCTTAACAATTAAAGAAACTCAAATTCTTAATAAAGTCTTTAAAAACACTAAATCAATCATAAACATTAATTAACCCTCTTGCGACAGGTAAAATGGACAATGACGTTGATGGGTAGAGTTCATACATCCATTCCTGTGACTGCAAAAAAATAATGAAAGTGGAGGATAGTTTACCAACACTTGGCCGATTCTCTCAAGTAATTATTGTCTTTCATATGCCTATGCTTTCTTCGATTATGTTCCTCAAATATGTTCGCTGATTTGGCACACCAATTCACCATCTCAGATAGACGTGCATAGTGGATTTCATGCTTGATTCAATTTAAGGAAGTGGCCAGAGTTAGAAAAGATATCCATTATCTGATGTTTGTTTGGTCGTGTCCATGAATGAAAAAAATTTAGGTAGGTGCTTAATTAGTCACTATCTCCACATGCAGCAGCGTCTTCAGCATCAGACCGCATAAGTTCTCATGTAAATTGGTAAAGATACTGACTCAATCTTCTTATCTATTCACAAATTAACAAAACTCTAATTTTAGGTTTTATTTTAATTGGTGACTGCATTTGAACCAAAATTTAGAGACGAATATTTTTAGATAACTATTATTAGAAAAAATAAATTCTTAATTCTTCATTTGTTGGGCCTACTGTCTAGACTTGCATTTTGCTTAGACCCCGTGGAACAGTTAATCTCAACAAGAGCCTACATAGGTTCGCCCTTGGAGTATGTTAGAACTCTTAAATTCCATCCTCTTTACACTCTTACAGCCACTTCCCTTGCATGCAAGTAGCTGAGATTCTGTTCCTTGTCTCTATAACGTAAGCTTCTTCAGGAGTTCCTTTGGTTTCCTCCAAGTCTATTTAATACATCTTGTAGCTGTAGTCAGTGTGGTAGTTTCCGTACTCGTACGTAACTCCAAATAGGTTCACGGGACAAAAGGAGAAATATTTGGAGTTTTTAGTGATAACATTTAACATCGTCCACAGTCTGGCATACCTTATATTATTGTTCCAATCTTAACAAGCTTTATTTGCTTTTAAAGAGTGAAACAGAACTGATTCAGCTGAGGTAAGAGCTTCACATGTGTCGACAATTCTTTTGTCTTCCTGTTCATTGCTTACATACACGGGCAGTGAGGTACTGTCTATATTATTTTGTAGCTATCTTTGCACACCAGAAAATGCTTAACTATTTCTAGAAAACTCAAACATTTCGTCTGCTAAACATTGGAAACTTCTTTCTATTGCAGCATCTGTTTCAGGGAAAGCTTGTTTGCTTGTACCGCTGAGAAAAAAAATGAAGCTATCACCGGAAGTTTGTTTCTTCATGCTCTTATGTTCTTTCACATCCTATGGTATTTGCTCTCCATTCCTTTAGGATTTACAAAGAAAAATGTCAATGAAAAGCATGTACAGGAGCTTATCTTTGTGTATTTGTTGACTAAAGTTTTCAGGGTCATTTGTGCACAAACTGATGCAGGCCATAGAACGCAGGCCTTCTCATACGACTATTCTGCAACTTCAAAGGCAAGAAGAAAACTATAATTCATTGATGACACATCAAAACTACATGAAAATGAATATTGTTTCTGACTTATCTATGTTATCCCTTTTAAGACAAGTTTGTCATTGTTTTTATAGTTTCTGGAAGTCCAATTCATGGATTTCACAAGAAATATATCCGTTACTGATTTGTTGAAAATATTTTCTGATACTGTTACTAACATATAGTTAATTCAGTCCCACTCACAATGTCCGATCTGTGATCTCAATGTATGTTCTGCAGAAGCGTGCATGATTCTTGTTCCACTAGGTCTATAGTTCTGCATCCGTACCACTTTCCAAGACTTTCTGAGTTGTCCAACCTTTGAATTTCTGAAATTATACTACTACTACAGTTATGGAGAGCTTGATTATCTAGCAGTGAAAACTCTCATTTTTCTCTTTTCTTCTTTTTTTTTCCCCCTTCCTTGCAAAAACTTTTATCCAACAGTGCTTGACAGAGCCCCAGAGAGCTCAACACAGAGGGGGTACAATAAAAAACCCAGATTTCGATCATGGCATAGATGGGTGGGCTGTGTTTGGACATGGATCAATAATAGAAGGAACATCTAAGGATGGAAACAAATACATTATTGCCAAAGATAGAACACAGCCACTAGATGGTCTCTCACAAATGGTTCAGTTTGAACAAAGACAGATTTATAGTTTCTCAGGTAACAAGTTTTATTATTTGTCGAGTTTAAATCATTTCATTTCTGTTTCCATGATCTGACTTTTATACCCTGGACTCAGAAAATTTTCACTTAGTCAAGACCTAGCAGTCTCTTACCAAGAATTTTTATTCCATTGAAACTTCATCTCCAGCTTGGGTTCAAGTCAACGAAGGAAGTGAGGATGTATCTGTCGTCTTTAGAATCGATGGCAAGGACCTGATTCGAGCTGGCAAAGTTATGGCTAGGAATGGATGCTGGTCTTTTCTGAAAGGTGGTGTGATTGCAAATTATTCAAGCCCTGTGGATCTCCTATTTGAGGTAGTTTTCATATAAATTTTATGGATTTCCAATTATTAGAAGCACAGTATGATTATTGTGCATTCTTTGATTTTTCCCATCGCAGAGCAAGAACATGAGAACAGAAGTATGGATAGATAGTGTCTCGTTACAGGCGTTTACTAAGGAGCAATGGCAATCCCACCAAGAAACTATAATTGCAAAGGTAATTCAGTATTGTTATCTGGGTAAAATCCATGATCAAGTTCTAAAGATAGTCTCAAATTGTACCTGTAGGAAAGGAAGAGCAAGGTGAGAATTCAAGTTAACTATGCCAATGGAACTGCAGTTGAAGGAGCTATAGTCGCTACAAAACAAACCAAATCACATTTCCCATTTGGATGTGCTATGAATCATCATATTCTCGAAAGTACAGATTACCAAAATTGGTTTGCTTCACGATTCAAGTACACTACTTTCACCAACGAAATGAAGTGGTATAGCACAGAGATAATACAAGGTCAAGAAAACTACACAGTTGCAGATTCCATGCTTAACTTTTGCAAAGAAAAGGGCATCTTTATCAGGGGTCACAACGTTTTCTGGGACGATCCAAAGTATCAAACGAAATGGGTGGTAAATCTTTCTTCAGACGAACTGCGAACAGCTTCAGCAAAGAGAATCAATTCAGTGGTTTCAAGATACAAAGGGCAGCTAATTGCATGGGATGTAGTTAATGAAAATTTACATTTCAGCTTCTTTGAGGATAAATTGGGCGGTAACGCTTCTTTCGAGTTCTACGTGAGAGCATATCAACTTGACCCAAGCACAGTAATGTTCATGAACGAGTATAATACTATTGAATATTGTGGTGATGAGAAAGTGAGTCCTGCCAATTACATAAAGAAACTTGAGGACATGCTTTCATATCCTGGAATCCAGGGAATATCAGCAGGAATTGGCCTGCAAGGTCATTTTGGACTTGGACAGCCAAATCTAGCTTACATGAGATCTTCCATAGACTATCTTGGTTCAGCAGGATTGCCAATATGGCTCACAGAAGTGAGCGTTGCGAATGACCCAGATCAGGTACTCCTATTTTCAACGACATTAACGTCTTTGTTCCTTTCAAGTTTTTAATCAGTGAGCCACTTGTTATTCAGCAATTGCAGATTATTGCAATGATTGGAGCTGATACAGGCACAAATCTGACTGTCACAATTGTGGTTTCAAGATGCAATCTAGAATAATAGTTCTTGCTTCAGATTTATTGATCCTACTTTTGGACAGGCGCAATACCTGGAAGAAGTCCTGAGGGAAGGTTACAGTCATCCTGCTGTCAAAGGGATTATCATGTTTATGGGACCGGCAATGGCTGGATTCAACGAAACACCCTTAGCGGACAAAAATTTCAACAATACTCCAGCCGGAGATATTGTGGATAAGCTGCTGCACGAGTGGAATTCTCAGACAACCAAAACTGAGACAGATGAGAAAGGGTTGTCCGAGATTTTAATGAATCACGGAGAGCACAGCATAACTGTTGAACACCGGCTAACCGATTCCTTAAAAACTTTCAGTTATAATTATAACGTTACAAAACGCGTGAGAGGAGCCACAGTGCATGTTCAAGTCAACGGTTGAATAATCACTCCCCCTATAGGCTACACTTCCTTCTTATCTTGGTCAACCCAGTGTGAAAGTAAAATCATCACAAAGTGACATACTCTGGACACCAAGTCTTGAAAATGTTCAAACGTTTTAAGTTTAATCATCAAGTTGTAAGGTTTTCTTTTAATTTCATCACGTCTTCAAGAAGCTTATGGAAAAAAAATACGACCAAGACCGAACTCAAATATATGATCAACAACTGAACACTTTCAATGGATAATTAGTCTTAGGTCTCAAAAATGTAGTTTAATCGAATGAATATTGATGCTACCATAACTAAGACACATAAATCTAAATTAAAATGCTTGCTACCAAAATGACCAACTATATCCTTTTGACGTGAACCAATTATTTCACAAAAATTAAAGAAAATTCATATAAGAATAAAATATAAATTCAAACATGAAAATAACTCACTAAATAATAATCTAATTAGCTTATAAATTTGTCACAAATTAATGTTAATTACTTGATAAATTTCAAATGAAATAATGATAATTTGATTTAATTATTTTCTAAAAGATTTAAAAAAATTTATTCTTATCATCTTAAATAAACTTTAAAAAATTATTCAGAACTTGAAAATAATATATATGATACCACTATAATACAAAAAGAGTAATTATCAAAATCTTCTATCTTAACAAATCCACAGACTAGTGGCCACATGTATAAGCTTGTTTTCTTATAAAACAAATCTACTACTATAAATATTCTAATAAGAAGAATCCTTATTGAATTCAATCCTATAACATTTTAACTACACGAGATATAACAAGTTATCAAATAAAAAAATTGGTGATGCAAAGGTGTAAGTGCATCCTTGATTATAAATTGTAATTAGTTACTTAAAATAATTATAAAATATCATAATATGTAGTGGAAGAGAAGGGGCTAGAAAGTAATTAAAGAGTTGGAATGTTATGGAATTACAAGACACAAAATTGATTATTTCTACCATTTATATAGATTAATGGATATAATAATGGTACATAATCTATGAAATTTTTTTTGATATTGGCTTACTTTTTAATATCTTTTTATGAGAAAATAAATATGAAAACTATAAATATCAAAGAAAAATAAACATACATATTTATGTCTTTAATATTTATAACCATTTATGCAAAAAAAAAATCAACATAAAACCTTGCATAACTAGATGTCACTAACTCTCTAGCCTTCCAATTCTCCAACTTCTCTCTTGCCCCCTTTCTCCCTTGGTCCTCCTTTTAACTCTGATTTTTTTTACTTTAACTAGCAACTCACCATTTTTTCTTCTTTCCCGCCCCATTATTCTGTTAGGTTTTTACTGTTAAAGGCAAAATCCACAATAACCACATCCTCATCTCTAGCTACAATTGAGGCCTTTCCCATCTCTTCCTCCACCATGTCGCTTCCATTACTCACTTCTAAATATGCCTTTCTTCCCCTCTCTTCTGCTCCAAAAACTTTTAACATTAAGACACCTGGGGAACCTACACCCTCTAATGTCTTGGATCCTAGCACTTCTTAGGTGGAAGCTCTTTGTAAAATCACCTGGAGCAAGGTTGTTGAAGACCCAAATAACTTTGGTTCTCTATGTTACATAGGTCCCACAAATCCCAAAGGTCCAATCAACTCCCCTTTGGAGATCCTGCACCATGTAGCTAAGAAATGGAGCACCATTTTAGTAAGATACTTTCAGGAGACGAGGTTTTCCTTCCCTACAACTTAGTAATAGGCATTAGCCATATGGAAAAAGTGTGGTCTCCAAAGTTGTTGATCAATGAGGATGACCTTTTTATTTATAAATTTGCTATGGTTGAGAATGTTCAAAAAATTTTGGAACTTGGTTCCTAACATATTTATGGTAGGCCTTTATTTTTAACTAAGTGGTAACCTTATCATCAATCTAGATAATAAGAGCTTAAGAATAATTCTTTTATAGTGTTCCTCCATAGTACCGATAAGGTGAAAGGATTAACTATATAGCAAGCGCCTTAGGTAGAGCGGTTAGCTTGGATGAGAATACGATCAACCTCTAAAAAGTTAGACATGTTACAGTATATGAGGATGTAAATCTAAAAGTTGAGTTACCTGACTCCATTAGAATCATGAGGCTTAACCTAAACAATCAATTGTTTAAAGATAATATTAACGTCACCTACCTATGAAAGCCAAAGAAAAAGGAATTAGTTCAGACCTGGTGTTGGATCTCAAACCTGTTAATTATTTTTGAGGCATGTTTTGAATTTTTGAAGTCTTATTAGATCAGTTAATTGGA
>JAOTAX010000198.1:35171145-35186137 GCA_025629825.1 Erythroxylum guanchezii | reverse complement strand
ACAACAATTTGCATTAAATGAAAGGCAATAGGTGGCAAAAGGACATTAGTCCAATTAGAGAAGAAAAGTCAAAATGCCCTAAATAATTTTAATCAATTAATCCTAATGAAAACTTAACCCAGTCAACTCCAATGGCCCTAATTTCAATCCCAAAATAAAATACCCAATATGATAGTACCATTGGATAGCAATTTTCGCTACCGAAAATCAACCGGTTCGCCACTTGGCGATTTTTTTCCGGTCCAGGAATTTTCTCCAGAAAATTCCAGAAAAATTCCTATAATTCCCATAAAATGTAAAACATACAAAAACTCAGTCCAATAAATTTTTCAAACACAATTACCACGTTAGTCACAATAAAATTCAGTTTAGGCCCAATTACCGGGAAATATCATGAATGCATGTACAGTTATTTCATGTGCACAAATTCACTGTTGACCAATACCAGTATGCATGACATTTTCCAATTCAGTCCTAATCACTCTTACTCCCTAGCCAATTTACTATTTTACCCTTCCCGTCGGGAGTGGGATGTTACAAGAGTTGACTCAACTTAGAAGGAATCTATAACTAATTGATCTAAATTCCTTACGCAAATTTTATTCTTGGTCAAATAGGCATTAAGGAGAATGGTTTTAACAGAAAGAGATTGATAGATGCCTAGTAAACTCATAATAGTTGACTCACAACCTCTTAGCCATGTCAATTTTGACAATTGTCTTATTTTTAATCACTCTCTTTTGCTCATTCATTCTGCCCCTAAAAAAAAGAGGAAGAAATCTCACTTCAAATTTTACAGTTCTTTAATTAAGCATCCAAATTTCAACTCAGTGCTATGCAATGGACTCAATACTCACTTCACTGGAACATTTGCTTACATATATATGTCCAAGCTTAAAGTTGTTAGGTTAAAATTAAAGACGCTATAGGAAACTAATAAGGATCCAATGTACTGGTGTAAAGAAAGGGCATTGAAGGACCTAAGCATACATCAAGACCAGTTATCTTTTAATCCATTGGATCCTTCCCTCAGGGCTCAAAAGCATATTGAACTAAGGAAGTATACATTGGCTTCAGAGACCTACAATTCTTAACTCAAGCAAAAATCTAAAACCAATTAGTTAAAGGAAAGGCATAGCAACTCTAATGAGATGTTTGGTTGACTAGAGTCACCATTCCATTCCTGATCTATTCTGAGCAATAGGTTATTCAAAACATACAAAATATATAATGAAAAGGTTTACTTATTCCTTGAGTTTGAGGAATAAGTAAACTCATCCTTCCTCTATCTTTATCTATTCCAAGTAAGTTGAGAATAAAAATGAGGACTTGTTAGACAAAAATATCATTAAGGAATCCATATAATTACTTAGCTATAATAATAATAATAATAATAATAATAATAATAATAATAATAATAATAATAATAATAATAATAATAATGTAATTAGTGAGGACTAACGGATATTTTGGTCTTTTTGTTAGTCATTCCATTGTCATTTCAAATTTATGTTTTCAAACCAAACATTGGCATTACATCATCATTAGAAATTCTTAGGAATAACCAAACTAAATAATACATATTATATTTTATTCCTTATCTATTTTGTTCCTAAAGAATCACCATTTCATTCCTTATTTATGATTACAGGTCCAAACGCCCTATAAGTACTTTAATAGGAAAATAAAAACTATAAGAAATCAAAATAACATCATTTCTCTTACAAGTCCTGAAGAAGTCCTTATCTCTAGTCAAGATAATCTAAAGCAACTTACTTTTGATCACTTCTTCAACTTATTAGCTTCTCACCAAGACACTCAACCATTACCTAAGGAACTCAAAGAGGCCCTAAGACTTCCTATTCAACCTAAAGCTTATGAAGCTCTTACAGAGGGGGTTGCCTCTGAGAAAGTCAAGATAACTCTCCTCTCCTTCCCCTAAAGAAGGTCCTTAGACTAAATGGCTTTGATGTTAGATTCTTTCAAGCTACTCGGAATCACACTGGAGATATGGTGATTAAGGTTGTCAAAGAGTTTTTCAGATTAAGAAAGCCACTCTCAGAGGTAAACAAAACATACCTTTGTCTAATCCCTAAAACACCTAACCCTGATCTATATATGACTATATACCTATTGCTTGCTATAATATAGTATGTAAGATAATTGCTAAAAGTTTAGTTAGTAGATTGAAAACTATTTTTTCGTCATTCATTAATCCAAGTCAATATGCCTATATCCCTAGAAGAAACATAAATGACAACATGTTGATCTCCCCAGACTTATTCAAATATTATATTCCCAAAGTGTTTATAAGAATTTATGCCCTCAAAATTGACTTTTGTAAGGCATTTAATTTGATAAGTTGTAGCTTTATCATATAAAATTTGGAAGCCATGGGCTTACCTTACATATTCATATCATGGATCAAGAGCTATCTTACCTCACTATCCTGTGCTATTTTAATTATGATATGCATGGAATTGTTTCGTAGACTTACTACCATTAAAATTAGTAAAGAGCATTCCTTTAGGTATCACTATCGATGTGCCAAGCTAAAAATATTTCAACTTTCTTTTGTTCATGACCTACTTTTTTTTGGAAGATACGAGAACACATTAAAATTGTTGATGACCTATTATTGCTATATATTTTTTTATCTTAACTTAGTTCAATTGCTCTTAAATTCCTTGAAAGAATTTAAAGAGTTGTCAGGACTAGTTTTAATCCTAAAAAAGCTCTTTTATTATCTCAGTAGGCCATAATGCCCAGGTTGTGGATCTTCTCTCCCCTAAGGTCTGGGTCATCAAATCCCTCCTCTAAAATATTTAAACCTATGGTTGAAAAGAAGCTATCCAAGAGGGATTGCCTTCCCCTCCTAAACTCCATCAATAGAAAACCACAAAGCTAGTACAACATTGTCTTATCTTATAGAGGAAGACTATAATTAACCTTATCTATATTAAGCAACCTATCTACGTATTGGATATCTCATCTTGCACTACCCAAATCAATGATGAAAGATAGAGATAAGACTTTGAGGGACTTTCTATAGAGTGGTACTAACAATAAACATAAGATTCCTAAAGTGAAATAGGCAATGGTTTGATAGCCTAAAAGGTTTGGTAGCCTAAGAATTACTTCCATACGCACTATAAGTAAAGTCAAGTTGATGAAGAGGCTTTGGAAACTATTATCTAAAAATGAGAGTTTATAGGTGAAATGGTCATATTTACAACTACTCAAGGGAACATGTACTTGGAATTATAAGCTCAATCCTAGTAACTTATGGACTTTCAATCAAATTCTGAAACTGAGAGAACTAGTTCATCCTTATATCAAGCATAGGATTAGAGATGGAAGTAGAACCTTTTTTAGTTTGACTATTGATATCCTAGACAAACTAATCTTGAATTGTCAGGTTTACACACTCTCAAGAACTCTATCCCTCTCAATACTAAAGTCTAGGCTCTTATCAGAAATGAACATTAGTTCTGTCCCTACCAGTCTATTAGTGGTAAACAAGAGTTCATCAATCTTATTGTTACAACGAATTATAATCCTAATGTTCAAGACTTGATCACATGATCATTAGACAAATCCTCCCACTTTATAACTTATTCCTATAAGAACTTATTAATGGGTGACTCCTCTCTAATGCCTCACTATAAGCTGATTTGGGACCATGAATTTCCCCATCTTATTCATTTATCTTATGGCTAGTAGCTCAACATAGGATTGGAATAAGGGATACAATTAAATTTTTTATTCCCAACCTATAAAACCTTGAACCACTTATTTTTCTAATTATGATTACTTTAACTACATATGGAGGAATATTCTTAACATGTTTAGAATTCTTATCCTTATTCTTACCTTATCCAAGTCTTAGAATGGTGGCTCAGTTCAAATTTAAATGTTACTATACCATATTCAAGTAAACATTTGGAGCAATGATTTATTAAATATGGAAGAAAAGGAACCTAAAAATATTTGGTTCAAGCCATACAGTTCCAATAAATTGTTTGCAACATCTTATCACATTTATATGATCCAAGGAAATAGCTTGTGATTGGCACATGCAACTTGATCTTACCACTTCCATCTACTGTATACTAAACTTAACTAATTTATGAGCAACAAAATCAATAAAGGCAATTCACGTACGTATCATAAAGGGGCTAAACACATGCAAGCAATTGTGTGTGAACTTATAGAAATCTACCTAACCTCAAGTCACTAGCCTTAATAAAATTGAACTTATAGTACTGGAATCGGTAAATTTCTCACCTTGGTCACTCTTTCCAACATAGTTGAAACTAGATCCTTTATATCCAAAAAATGCAAATGAAGATTTTGGAATGTAGGTTTGAAAGCAATAATCTTAGTTGTAAGCTATTGCCATATATAAGGACTATCCACATTGTAATTATGATGTTGACAATAGGCCCACTTGGGTACTTAATTATCCTGTAATGGTTTTGGAGTTGTATTATGTGTAAACCTATCTTGCAGATCTTCCAACATTAATGAAATTTAACTTAAAAAAAATCGATATCGCATTATAGTGAATTATTATTTTATATATATAATGAATACTTTATATAGATCCAAGTAAATATATGTAGACATATATGTACAAACTATTATTTATGTACGTCTAATACATATGCATCTATAAATTAGTTTGTAATAATGTTTTACTTTTATTTAGAGATACTAAATATGTATATTACTTTAGTATTTTACATGCATAAATTATTTTTTTAATAATGATATATGTTTATTTAGAGATGCTAAATATATATATACATATAATTTTACTATTATATTGTAAAGTGATCTCAAATTAAAAAATAATTATGATCTTTTTGTTAAAAAATTGATGTTTCTTACAATAATAAAACTTGTAGAAAGTGTAGTAAAAAATAAAAATAAATATAGTAACAAAAATAAGAATAATCCTCATATGTGAAAACAAGAAAAAAATTTAAAAATATATATAAAAACAAAATTATAAACAAAACAAAAGTTATAAACTTTCACCTTCTTCCAACTATAAGAACATAACTTGGAATAATATGGCAAACGGTCACACAGTTAAATATTGTAGATTAATAAAAATTCAAATGTTAGATTTATATTAGGATATATTTTACAAAAATAAAAGCTTAAATAAAAAACTC
Organism: Erythroxylum guanchezii; assembly: GCA_025629825.1. Lineage (NCBI taxonomy): Eukaryota > Viridiplantae > Streptophyta > Magnoliopsida > Malpighiales > Erythroxylaceae > Erythroxylum > Erythroxylum guanchezii. The sequence continues at coordinate 35,180,954 of JAOTAX010000198.1, read as the reverse complement.
TCAAGAATTCTCTATTAATGAATTTAAAAATGAATCCTTAATATTAGAAAATATTAATAGTTTAGAAACAAATAAGTGCCTAGAGAAGAAAAAAAGAAAAATTACATACATGTGTTAATAAAAGATTAAAATTTTTCTTTGAAAATTTTAAGTAACATTTAATACCCTTAATTACAAGAAGCTTACCTTATTAAACTAAAAAAAATCCTTTGAAAAACTTACCCAAAATACACAAGCCTCCTCATCTTCCTTTTACAATCTAACAAATATACTATATAATTTTAAGAAAATAAAAATTTTCCAAATAAACCTTTCTGGCCTTCACCAAGAAATAACTATAATAAATAAGAGTTAAGAAATCTTAAACAAAAAAAGAAGATAATGAAACAATTCAAAATTTCGTCGTCCAACATATACAATCCTAACTTAAAGAATGAAACTTAAATGACAAAAATATTGAAGATCTTAAATTAAGTAATAATATAAAAATACTAGATAGTTTTTTATTCATACTAAATAAAATAACCTCTCAAATATGCTCAATTAAAATTGCCCTTAAAATATTTGGAGTCTTTACAATCTATTGTTTTGAAAATGTAAATTGTATTACAAAAGCCCCTTAAGCGTGAAACAATGCATAACAAGACAAAGGCTATATGCCTTAAGGATAAATTGCAACTTTAAGTCCAATACAAGGATGGCTTACTTAGTCATCTACCTAATTATAAGAAGAATTGCATAGGCAACATCCAAATCAAAGGAAAAAACCTTACATTTAAATACCTTTAAACTCTTAGTTCATCTCCTCTATCGAATAAAAAAAATAGTTCTTCTAAAGTAATTTAATTTTTTTCATAATTCCCAATGACCATCACCAAAATTGACTTAAAATATGCTTGTTATACTGAAAGCATAAGAAACATCTAGTCACGTTCATAGGATCACATACATGATTGATCTAAAAACCAAAGCATATAGAAAACAATCAATTTTTATTTCTCTCTTCTTATTTCTTTTAGACACATAGTCTTTAAGAGAGAAATCTTATATGATATGTGTAAGAATACTCTTTTAGAATTCCCCAAAATAAATATCTTTGCAATTTGTCTATATATATGGACTAAGATAAACTAATCAACCATTTCTTTTTATCTATCTCTATAAATATTTATTCCCATAATATGGCCTACTTTTACTGTATCCTTTGCGGATAATTTTGAGGACAACCAAATCTTTACAAATTAAAACATCAATATGTTATGTCCAATCAACAATATGTTATCCATGTATAGCATTAGAAAGATGAGTGCAATCTTACTAACCTTCTTATAAATACAAGACTCATCCATATTTTTGATAAAATCAAATTCTTCAATTATCTCATAAAAATATATGTTCCAGTTATGTGAATCTTGCTTCAATTTATAAATGAACTTTGGCAACTTGCATACTTGATTAAGAAACATCTTGAATTTAAAACCTTCATATTGTGTCATATATATGTCTTCAAAGAAATTTCTATTGACAAATGTTGTCTTTATATCTATTTTCCTATTTTCATAATCATGTAACTATACCTAATAAGATCCCCATGGACTTAAGCATTGCTACTAGTAAAACTATTTCATCAAAATTAGATCTGTATTTTTTTCTATAACCTTTAGCCACTAGCTTTTTTTTAATACAAATATACATTGCCATTTATGTTGGTTTTTCTCTTAAAAATACACTTGCATCTAAAAGGTACAATATCAATAGGTGCATCCACTAAAATCCATATTCAGTTAATATACACAGGTTCTATTTTATTTTTCATAGCTTCATGTCATTTTAAAGAATTAGTGCTAGATATTGCTTCCTTAAAACTAGTAGGCTGATTGTGTATAAATAATGCATAATTTTTTCCTTTTCAATATGTAGATCAAATCTATTTGGGACAATGTATCTCACTAACGTGTCATGAACTATGTGTTTCTTAAACCCTTGTTTATACATCATGCATATCAACTTGATGTTATTGATCTATCTGATGCTTCTATGATTTTTGAACTTTTCTATATTCTATTCCACTCCTATAACTTTCCTTGGCAATGAGTTCTCCCTATATAAATGTAGTATGTTTGGAGACAAACAACTTTACTTAAGAGGGTGGTAACAAAAGTATACTTATTTGATTTAGTTTGAAGCTTATCAGATATTCCATGCTTCAAATAAGCATTATATCCCCAACTTTTTTAAAGATGATAGCTTTGATCTATTATTAATCTATATCTTATATATAATCTTATCAACTGATTTGGATAAAACTTTACTTATAAGTTAAGCAACAATTTTAACGGGCATATCCCCAAAAGGAAATATGAAGGTTTTCATAACTTATAAATACTCCATTATTTTGCAAAATTCCAAGCGGAGTTCATTACGAGAGAATCCATTTCCTTTTTAAGTAACCAAGAAACTCATAGTCTAAGTACTCACTAGTTCGATTAGATCTAAGTGATTTAATATTTTATTTCTTAAACTTAAGTTAAAATTCCTTAAACCTTTCAAATGATTCAAATTTATGTTTTATTAAATACATATAGTCATATCTAGAATAATTATCTGTGAATTTAATGAAATATGAGTATCCACCTCTAATACGAGTAGATATAGGACCACATATATCTGGAAGTATAAACTTTAGTAACTCATTGGCATATTCTCCTTTTACACTAAATGGTACTTTGGTCTTCTTACCCAGTAAACAAGATTCATAAGTTTCATATGATTTATTTAATCAAAAGGATCTAAATATCCTTCTTTATATAACTTTGTGATTCTAGTTTCATTAAACAAGATTCATAAGTTTCATATGATTTATTTAATCAAAAGGATCTAAATATCCTTCTTTATATAACTTTGTGATTCTAGTTTCATTAATATGACCTAATCTATAATGCATAAAAAATAGATTTTGATCACTTAATCTTATGTTTCTTTATATTTATGTTAAGAACTAGCTTTTCTAGATCTTATCCATATAAACCATTTATAAGTAATCCAAATCTATAATAAACATAAGCTTTATGCAAAGAACAATTTTTATTCTTAATAATAAAGATAAATTCATTCATATCTAAATAAGAAATGTAAATAGTTTTTCTTGTAATAATTTAAATATAATAACAATTATTTAGTTTTAGTATAAGGCAAGAAGTCAAAGTTAAATTAAAAGTTCTTACAACTAATGTAGTAATCCTTAATCTATTACTAACTCATTGGTCCACTTTGTGTTTTCTTATAATTTACTCCTTATTAACAATTAGACATTATTAATAATGTGAGAACCACAATCAGTGTCTAACACCTAAGATTATGGAACATAAATTGAAAGATTAATCTCAATCATAAACATGCTTGAGGATGAAGCATCCTTAAATATCTTATCCATTACCTAAAAAGATAATTTTGCTGTCTCTCTTCTAATGTCCATTTACTCCAATATAAAAATATATACCCTTTTTATTGTCGGTCTTGACATCATTAATTGGCTTTGTTAATTTAGTATAATCCTTTTATTTTATTTTATATTCTTCATAAAACTTTTTTCTTACTTTTGGAAGAACATACAATAAGAACATAACCGGGATCCTTTTTAAGGCACAACACACTTTTGTAATATTATATTGATATACTACTTTGGAAGTCTCGCACCTCTCCACTTTGCTTTATGCACCAAATAACTTTCTGAGATTTAATATCGTAGTATAGCATTTATGTTCTTATATTGTCATTGAAGTAGGGGATATAGTAGCTAACATCACATATGTAGCTTATTCATCATCATCCATATGACATTGATATTACTCACGGACTTCATAAGTTTCATTCATATTGAGCTCCAATGGAGTTGCAATGTTTAGAACATACAATGTCTTTTCTTACTTGAAAATTATTATTAATTTACGAAACTAGTCTAATAAACTAGGTCCAATAAGCATATTAGCATTCATAATGCTTCTCAAGGACATAAAATAGCAAGTATCAATTTATGCCAAAAATTAAAAAAAAAAAGAACTTTAATAAAATATTTAATTATTCTCACTATTTTATTCACATAAATAGCCCTCACTACTAATATAGAAAAATTAATTTCATCTCTCTATTAAGCTAAGATCCCATTCAAACTTAATTGATTATGAATTTGCTTAACAAATTAACTAAACTTAAAATACGTAGATAACATTCTTATCAACCACATCTCATGTGACTCTGAGATCTATTAAGTGACAACTATTTGCAAAAATATATTTATATGTTATTCCTAACCCTAACTTTAAATTCATACAATCATAATTTGCTCATCTAAATCACTCATATTTAGTTAAGATCCCTTAATTTAAGATAAAATCTATTCATGTTTAAAGGGTGTTAGAGTTTACTCAACACCCTATACCATAATCAAAACTCTAGTTTTATACTTATATAATAGTAAGGCAATAATTACACTCTTTATATGCTATTAATATAATTAAAGGATTCAAAATTTTGAAATTTTAGGTCTCATTATACTAATTATATCTATAATTATGAAATATAATCTTTTAAAATTTTGCTTGATTCTAATAATTGATTTAATAATTTAACTCTTAAAAACTAAATTAAATTCCATAAATATTCCTAATAAAAATATAACCTTTTTAAAAATAATTTCCAATCAAAATAATTTTCTAGGTTTTATTAGGAATTTAAGCTAGTTTAATTAAGAAAAACTAATTAATTAAAATTTAAGCTTTTAAAATTAAAAATCAAAGGGGAGAGATTGTTTAGCATATGTAGCATTGGGCATTGATTGACACATACACTCTATGCGAGACATGTAACTCCTTTTAAAGTGTGTATCTTTTGCACATTGTTTAATTTTTCTAAATATAAGGTTTTTGGTCTTTAGCTGTCGTCACCACCTTGATGCTAAGCCTTTGAGCAACTGATAAGAATACTCCTTTATGACCAAAAGGTCACAAGTTCGAATCATAAAAATAATCTCTTTGTAAAATGCAAAGAGAAAGTTGCATACAATTGATGTCCTTCCCCCAGCTCTCGCAAAGTAGGAAACCTTGTGCACTAGAGTTGTTATTGTTGTATTTGTTGCTGTTGTAGCTATCGTTGCCACCTTGTTTTCTAAGTTTCATCAACAAGTGATGGTCTAAGGAATAAACTGGTTGTAACTTACATTAGCAGCTTCTCCCTCTATCTTCAGATCTCTCTCTTATCAATGTTAGCTCCATCAATGTGATTTTCTCCTCTCATTGGCTACTTCTCTTAGGCATAACCATTGCATTGTTTGTGGCGATTATCACCATTAGCCCATGGCTTCAATAATAGCAAGCATCTTATTGACAGACCATCAATGGTGTTAGTTATTAGCAACAATTTAAGCATCTCATAACGCTTCAACAAATACTTAAATTTAATTAATAATTAAAAACCTAATCTTAGATTCCAAAATAATCGAAATAGGGTATGTATGTGTTGTTTTTCTAGAAACAATCAATACTAAGAATTATCCTTTAATTAAGTTGTTCTAAAAACTACTAAGGAGCCATTTGGTTCTATTTATGTTTTTCTGTTGTGATTTTTAGTTTTTATTTTTATTTTTAGTATTTAGTTTTTGTTTTAAAATAAAAAACCTATTTGGTTGATAATATCATGTAATTTTTTTAATTACTGATAACAATTATATATTAGATAAAACATAAAGATAAATTATTTTTAATTATTTAATTAATTATATTTTAATATCTTATGTAATATTTATTAAAATATTATTAGTAAAAAGTATTATATTTTATTAAAATAAGTAATTTAATAATTTAATTTTTATTTAAATATATTTTAAAATATTAAATTTTATTTTATTTAAAATTTTGTATTTTAAGATATTTTAAATTTATTTCTATTTATTAATAATTTTTAAATTATTTTATTTAATTTATTATAAAAATTAAATTAAATTATTGAATAAATTAAATTATTCATGATTATTATTAATAATTAAATATATAATATTAAATTAAATTATTCATAATTATTATTAATTAATAAATTAAATAATATATTTAGTTGATAGTAAATTAAATTATAAAAAAACAGAAACAGAAAATAAAAATTATTTTTTATGATTTTTATAAGCTATGAAAACACGAAAAATCAAAACCTGGTCTTCGGAAAGGGGATCCTTTATCTCCTTTCCTGTTCATCTTATGTATGGAAGTCCTGTCCAGGTGGTTGAACAAGAATTTAGAGGGTAATCCAGCTTACCAATATCATTGGAGGTGTAAATCCCTAAAAATATCCCATCTTCTTTTTGTTGATGATCTCATGCTTCTCCGTCAAGCTGATTTAGGCTCCCTTCATTCTTTGCTTAGCTGTCTTAGGACCTTTTTTAAGTCTCTGGCCTAGAAATGAATCTCAATAAGAGTCACTTTTTCTTGTCCCCAGAATCGTTAACCTTGACCTCTCAAATTGAATTGATGTCTGGTCTTAAGAGAGGTAGTCTTCCTATTACATACTTAGGGGTTCCTCTCATCACAGGGAGGTTGTCCAGAAGGGATTGTACTCCCCTGTTGGACAAGATTGAAGCTAGGATTAGCAAGTGGACGAACAAAACCCTTTCCTACGCTGGTAGGCTGCAATTGATTATCTCGGTCCTTTCTTCTTTTCAGGTCTATTGGTCTTCCATGTTTATTCTTCCTTCTTCTATTTTAAAGGACATAGAGGCTAAACTTAGGAATTTCCTTTGGTCGAGGCAAGGTTCTTCCCGTTCCCATGCTAAGGTTAAATGGGTTGATGTCTGTCGAACAAAAACGGAAGGTGGTCTAGGGATTAAACATCTAGCTACTTGGAATAATGTGCTGCTTGGAAATAGGATTTGGATTTTGTTTCATGACCCTGAAGCTCTTTGGGTGAAGTGGGCCCATTATGTTATATTGAGGAGGGGGAATTTTTGGAGTATCTGTCCCAATAGCAATAGTTCTTGGAGTTGGAGAAAACTTTTAGCAGTTAGGGATAAATTAGGGAACCAGTTTCGAATTAGGATTAGTAATGGAGCTTCTACTTATTTTTGTCGGGATCCTTGGCATCCAAGAGGAATTCTCCAGCATTTCTTTACTCCCCGGGCCATCAATGGATCTGACCTCAAATTAAATGCTACTGTTTCTGAGGTGATCTGGAACAATAGGTGGCGGTGGCAAGACTTAATAGCTGATACACTGGGCCACTTGGACACTCCTCCTTATTATCCCAATATCTCTCAACAGGATAGTTTGGAGTGGCTAGATGGGTCGGGGAACTGGCATATGTACACTAATTTTTCAGCTTATACTATTTTAGGACCTCCTCTACCTTCCACCCCTTGGCATTCTCTGGTATGGTTTAAAAGGAATAGTCCTAGATGTTCCTTCATCCTTTGGTTGGCCTTTTGTGGTAAGTTGAAAACTAGAGACCATCTTCCTTTCCTTTTTACACCCAATCACTGCTCCTTATGCCTAAATGACAATGAAACCATTGATCATCTCTTCTTTGCATGCCCTTTCTCAAAATCAGTTTGGGATTTCTACCTTACCCACTTCCATCAAAACCTCCCACTACAACTCACCCTCCACACAATACCCTCTTGGCTGAACCTACCTCAACATTCCAGAGCCATTACTCCCCATGTGTTCCCACTCATCCTTTCAGTTACAGTCTACTCACTGTGGAAAGAAAGGAATGCGAGGACCTTTCAAGATGAAGCAATGGGGGTGGATGGACTGAAAGCCAGAGTGCTTACCTTAGTTCAGGAGCACCTCAGAGCAAACACCGCGGAAAGGTAAAGAAAGGAGAGTCTTTAATTTTCTATCAACTTTTCTTGAGTTTTCTTTTCAGGAAATTGCAGTTCTCTTAGGAGTTTGGAGGCAGCAGCTTCTCTCCTTGCAGCTCAGCACAACTCAAAAGATCCATTCCCACGCCAGCACCAATTCTCCGTTGCTTCAGCGGGAGCAGCAGTAACTTCTTAGGCCGAGGCAATGCATTTTCATCCACATTAGTCCAGGCAGCCATAGGAATCCATTCAACCTTCCGTGCGCAACACAAGAGACAACCCTACTTTGCACCAATGGAGCAGAAGCAGATCCAGTCCAACGACAGCAGATCTCACCAAAGGAGGTTATTAGCCGACTCTCCCTTTGGAAGGAATCAGACTACACCAGTAGCAAGTAGAAACTCTTTTGTTTGAGTAGCTGCCATACTTCAAGGGTTAACTTGTTAGTTTTGTTTCTGTCTAGAGTGGTTTGCTTTCTTTGGTTGATACGAGATTGGTTTTATCTCTACCTTTGTACATAAACCTTTATTTTTCGTATTTATATATTTACTGATTTACCAAAAAAAAATCAAAACCGAAAACAGAAACCAAAAATTTTAATAAATATTTTTTTTACTAAATTTAAAAACAAAAGTAGAAAAATAAAAAATAAAAGTAGAAACAAATAGACCCTAAGTCATCGATGTTTTTTACAAAACACAAACATACAGGGCATAGATCAATGTGCTTCAAAAACATAAACAAGGGCAACAAATAATAAAATTTATGTAACTTTTACATATCTAATTTCATCCTTGATTGGTCTATTAAATCAATAAAAATTAAGTTATATCATCAAGTTAAACAATTAAAGTAGGCTTAAAAAACAATTAAGATCAAATCACATGAGTAGTGAAATAATTTTTAAAATTTCTCAGATGATCTTTTTAGTAGAATAACTTGAAACATGAATAAGGAAATAAAAGGGTTTAAAAACAAATTTGATTTGGTATCCTACAAAAAGAAGGTCTTTTGTGATGATGTTAACTACAAGTTGCTAGGATTTCTAATGGTATCTATAACGTAAAGAAAGAGAACTAAACTTTTAAAAGAAATTGACTGAAGTGCTAGCCTATTGGACTCTTTCCTAACTTTCGAGAGGGATTGCTAGATCCTTTGAATTTTTGCCTTTTATAAAGAAAAATCAGGATCTCTTTCAAATATAATTATAATTAAATTCTTAATTATAATTAAATTTACTCTAATTATAATTAATTATAATTAGAATTTAATCTTAATAAAAGTAAATATCTCATAATTGAACCTTGAAGTTTTTTAAACTTTATTAAATTTGGCTTAATTTAAAATAAGTTTTTTTCTTTCTTTAGTTATTCTTTATGTATGAGCAATTAGGTCCTTAATATGTTAGTAATGATTGTAAATTATAATTATTATTAGATAAATTAGAACTTCTTTTGGTTTATCTTTAATTATCTAATTAAATAATTTATGATCATAGATCCCGACTAATGTCTAACAATATATCATGATCACCCAAATACTAAAAATACTAAAGTGATTTGACTTAATATGTCCATGCATAGTTATAACATATAATTAAATCATTTCGTCATTCAATATTTCAATTAGATATAGAACATGAAATTAGTGTCTACTTTATTTAAATTTAATCATATTCCTTTTTGCTAAATAGTAATTGATTTTTAATTGATAGTACAAAACATTTCAAGTCTCAATTCATTTTGGTCAAAGAATTCCTTAAATTATTGCTTACCAAGAATAGTTAAATATTTTCCCTAGTTACTTTAAAATGACAAGTACTTTATTAGCTTACTTAGGGCTCGTTTGGTTGAGCTTTTATCAGTAGAGCTTTTGTTAGTAGAACTTTCCTGAGAAGAGCTTTTTTTAAAAGCCAGTTGACTGTTTGGCTGTCAATTAAAAAAACAGCTTTTTTAAAAGAGCTTCA
>JAOTAX010000198.1:35075770-35087701 GCA_025629825.1 Erythroxylum guanchezii | reverse complement strand
CTTAGCAAATTTAGGAGGTATAAATTTAGTAATTTGACCTAGTCCTTGAGGATCGACACTTGAGTACTGCAACTTAATCTGTGTACTTGCAGAGTCTATCACCCTACTATCTTAACCTAAAGTTCTCGATCGTTGCTAGAAAGAATTCCTTAACTTTACAAAACATTGGACCAGAGCTCCGAGATGTAGTAAGACACTAAAAGAGGAGAGTTGACGGATGGAGAAGGAGAAGTTGGAAAATTTATAGTTGAGGGATAAGAGAAGTAGGAAACATGAGATAAAATTTGCTTGCAACCTAGTCTAGAATAAGAGGAAATTTTCACATACTTACAACCTAGTCCAACTACATTCATGTAAGGAAATAAGTGAAATGCTAATTGAAATTTAATTCTTTATTAATTTGTTTGTTTAATTCTATGTACTTCTTTAAAAATTAGAAAAATATTATAAATAATCAGTTTTTCCCCTTAAAAATGAATAAATAAAATTTGCTTGATTTTAATTAAAATTTACTTATCAATTTTCAGGTTAAAATTGTGTTACTTTTATTCTTTGATTTAAATTATTACATTTGTTGATATAATTGAGAGTATGTTAACTAACTTTTAATGAAGTAATTAAGGGTGTGGAAAGAATTATTAATGGAGATGACGTCATTGATAAAATTAAGAGTAAAAGTTTTAGCGTTATAACATTTCCAAAAGTGTTTGATACATTTTAAAATCACACGTCAATGCAGCGGGAGGCAAGAGGCAAGAAATAACTAGGAGGAGAGCGACGCCCTGGATGATCCACATGGACGATGCTGTTGTCGCCCAATCATACACCACATACCGTTCATACAATGAACTTTTGCTATTAGACGAAATCTTTTCTCTTGGAAGCTCCTTCCGAACATTTGGCTTTGGCTACATGTTATGCATGTCACGTGTGCCAATCACCAATTCTTGAATTAGTTAATAATGTGTTAAATTGGAAAAATTTAGTGTTTAACCACTAAGTTATTCCCTTGTGTTTACTTAGTATAAACTTTACAGCTTTTTTTTTTCTTTAAGGCATACATCAATTCGAGGCAGAGTTACGTGTAAGTGGGGGCAAAATATACAAATTATTAAGTATGATTGAAGAAGTTGAAGAGATGTTTGATAACCCTTGTTATGGTATGTGAAGGTGGTAAGCTTAAAGTTAGTGAATTGGTTAAGTAAATGAGGTGTGGGGATTGGCATATGGCCCAAAGCAACAGAAATAGAAAGAGGTGGAAGGAGAAGTTTTGGGGAGTCATGACCCATGTGAGGTGTAAGATTGCAATTAGAGGTTTTGTGTTAGGACTAGAGAGGTTAGAATTAGAAAGGGACAGAGGCTTACATTGTTCACATCTATGTGTTTTGATGCCTTTTGTTACTTACATGTATGGTTGTTGGTAAAGACTTGGAAGTAGTAGGCCTACTCAACATGTAACAATGAAAACTAAAAACAAAGTTTTGAGTAAGTGGTGTTATTAGTAGAGTGAGTAGAATGAGTGATCCAAGAAGGAATGACCATGGCATGGCTTTCTTCTTCTTCTTTCTTTTTTTTTTGTGTGTAAAAGTTACTTTTGCATTCCAAATTGCTCCATGCCTCTTTTATTATTAAGGTGTGTTCCTGTTACTCCATACCAAATACTCATCAAGTTATTACATTGAATTCATGGGTTGAGAAATGCAATATTATATAGTCTTAATATGAGAAGAGAATACTATTGAACATAGATAAGAATTTGTTTTGTTATAGAAACAGAAGTTAGAAAATTAACATATTTAAATTAGGAACATGTGGTGTAATTGATTGCAATCATTCTCTACCAAGGACACTCAATCTGTGAAAATATCATCACATCTTATGGTGTAAATAGTTAGGAAGCCTAGGGAATCACCTATTGCTTACTATGGCACTTAACTTGAGCTTATTTGAAATCGTAACACCATCTAAAAAATTGAGGGTTGGAGTGCGTGTAAACGCACGTGCAAACATGTGTGTGAATATTCAATATATATAATGCATGTGTGGTATATATCTTTTTGAGAGGCATGTAAAGAGTAGGGGAAGAGAGTACAATGGGGAAGTAGGAATGTAAGGCATTTGGATTCATAGTCAACCGAAAAGCTTCTCGTGTGTATTTCTACTTCAACGTGCTCAACGGACTGATTGAAGCCCACCTCTAGTATAATAATATGCAATTCGCGTTTACGATTTACGCCGGCCTAACTATGGTAATTTTAGGAGTAATTGGTTGTTTATTTGTAGGGCCTAAGGACCTCGTAATCACCTGTATTCTTTTTAAGCCGATATGACCAAACAAAACAGAGTGAGTGTGCTTTTTTGTCCCAGGAAAAGAAGTGTAGTCGGCTTGCAACAGTCACCCACAAAACCAAATTATTTGTACTAAGAACATCGTTGAGAGGACCACCACCCACCTGACAACCACAACAACTATTAGCAATCACACTGGTAGGATGCCGAAATCTAGGAAAAGAAAGCAGTCAAGTTAACTTAAAGCTAGTTAAGTAGAACTCTTTTTTTTTTTTTTTAATTTTATCAAAGAACAAAGAACAAAGATATGGTAATGGAAGATAATATATATATATATATATATATACAGGTTGATATTTTGGATTTTAGCCAAGTCTATATATATATATATATGCAGGTTGATATTTTGGATTTTAGCCAAGTCTTAAAGACGTATAGATGTGTTACTGCACACCAAGGATAGGTGTCCATATAATGTGGACGGAGAAAATGGACGTGTACCTGGTTTTGTTAAAGAGGTACACAGTGCCTCGCTGTCGAGCATGTGAAGGGGTTGTTGTTCTCTCTCTCTTTCTTACCCCTTCTTTACATGTACCCACTATAACCCACCACAACTGGCATTTTTTCATACATTCTTGCAGAGACCCCCTGAATGGGTTTTGATAGTGATGAGGACAATTTTAGTCTGTATTGGATTCGACTCTGATTCTCTTGGCTTTTCTTTCCACATAACCCCTCTCCAAACTTCTTTACTTCTAATGCCTTACTATAGCTACTTAGAATTAGGGAACATAACTAGAGATATATAACCCCACTGTGTCTATTATCCTTTACCTCTCTTTCTCTCACACACGTACACTCTCTCTGCCCCCTTAATAAAGAGAGGTTCATCCAAGAGAAACCACCTTTCTGTGTTTTCTCTGAGATTATTATAGAGTATCAAAAATGAATGCTTTGGCCTCTGAATGCCGTAGTGATTGTGAGTCTGGTTGGACCCTTTACTTGGAACAATCTTTGCTTTCTCGAGATAAAGCCTACGATAAGTCTGTAAATTCAAGGAGTAGTGGTGTTTGTGGTAAAGGGACGAATATTAAGGAACAGAATGAAATAGTAGTGGTGGAAGAAGAAGGAGAAGAAGATGAGGACTTGTCCATGGTGTCTGATGCATCTTCTGGTCCACCTCACTTCCTGGAAGATGAAGGCTGCTTCAACTACGACAATGTATATTTCTGTTCTGCACTGAAGTATAACACTACTACTACATTGCCTAAAGCTGGTATCAAAAGGCAGAAAAAGAATCACCACAACAGTAGACAGGTTAATGAAGAGCTGCCTTCTTGTCTTGATGATACTGCTAGCTCTCCTACATTCAACTTCTCCAAGGTTTGTCTTTGATAATACATACCTGGTACATCTTTTTATATAAATTTGTTATTATACTCATATTTCATGGGACTGATATTGTAGTCTGGTTTGGTTGTCCTTGAAACCATGATTCTTTCAGAATAATTTTGCCTTCAACAGTAAACCAACTTCAATGGAGAGTGTCTTGGATTATTCACAAGGATTCTCAGCTACTCATTTTCCGGTACTTGGTCTAGTATTGTCAAAGTAGTGGCTTTTATCATGGTTAACTTGTTTTTTATGATGATTTATATGAATGATGGTAGAAGGTGGTTGGGGGAAGATCTGCATATCAAGATCATCACTTCGGCTACGCACAGCCTGCTCCATCTGGAAACCAATTTCATAATAAACAGTTGAGTGTATATATTTTAGCCCTTGTACATTTTAGTTTCTTCTTCGGATCCAGTTTCCACCACATTTATTTCCTTTCCAAGTTTACACGAGCTAAGTAAAAGTTAGATTCTCGTTTCAGGTGGTTTTGAGTGAAGAGATGAGAACGCATGAGATAAGGTCAAAATGCACTGCTTGCTGCCACAGAAGGGTGTTGCTGGTGAAACTGCTATAAAACAAAAAGAAAAAAAAGATGGTAGTGGGAGGGTTGTCAAAGTTTAAGAAATGGATCTCAAAAGGGTCTGAAGTTCCTTCGTCACTCTTAGTTTTTTTTTTTTTTTTGGGTCCAGTTTCCTTCTTCTGTCAATGCAATGGGAGACATCCTGAGAGAAAAAGCTGGAAATAAATTTCATGTCCTTAAAATTTAATTCCTTACGGTCTAATTGTCCTCCAACAGTAACAAGAGAGGCTCATGTATCGTTTATAGATTTAGGGCCCTCCCATCCTTTAAGCTAACTTTTGAGGTTCGGCTCTCTAATATGACCTGTAACATATTGCTCATGAATGGTAGCTACAGATTGCTGTATCTTTTAGACAGCCACTGTGCAGTAGTGCCAGTCCTTGTACATTGATGGAGGCCCATGCTCTCTTTTATATCACTATATGCCATCTATCTCCTAAAATTTATTAACTTACCAGAACGCACTTAAATGTTCAGAATGGTCTATCCAACTCAACGCTAGAGCAATTTTTCTTTTCTGTTTCCTGATGGGATTCATAATGTTCTTTGAAGACCAAATTGTTTCATTATAGGGAACCAAAACTTGCAGTCCATTATATGATATATGAGTTTTGTTTTTCTGGGATTGGAGGGAAGTTGGCAGTGATGGAGTTGGACATTTACAGCATCATCTATTATGCAGTTATGTTCAATTTCTTCTTCTGCATGAATGCTTATCCCAACTTTCCTTTGGTAGAGCGTAATAGTTTAATCCCGTAAGGATTGTCACTTCGAGGAAATGTCTGTTTTAAAAGATGTAGATCACGTGTTAAACAATAACTTGACCTTCCTATTTAATTGCGCTAAAGATCCATCTCTTGTAGGCAATCCGCAATACATGGAATCGGATGTCTTGAAAGAAGTTGACTACTAACTTCTGATAAAGTCTAGAATTCGCCAACTACTTGAATGAAAGAAGTGAGGCCTTGTCATATAGAAGCCAAAGATTTTTATTAATTATAGGAAGAAACCGAGACCAATAATTCAAAATTGATTACAGAACATCAATGTGACTCTGATAATGTCGTAAGCTACAAATTTGATACATTTTCAACAAAGCAGTACAAAAGAGTACTATGTATGCACCTAACTGGGGAGGCTATCTCTCTTACAAGATTCTATCCGACATAGATCAAATAATGGGATGTGTTTAGGTTGAATATCTGCAAATCCACAATGAAGAAAGAAACCAAATCTTGGAAAAAGGCTTTGGTATAAATGAGGACAAAGCTTTCATGTCCATAGTGTTCAGACAATGCTCCATTCTTCATGATATGTACTGCTTCTAGCTACTTCTCTCAGGCTTAAACACAAAATTTTGGCTCAATGTGGACTTGAAAGTGTAATGAGGTTATGGAGAGTCAGATAAGTACAGAGATGAGAAAGGAAATAAAAAACTTGATGTTGGAATATGTCATACGCAACTCCGCGACCCTTTTTTTAAACTGAAGAGATCCTGACTGAGATCTTCCTGCCCCATTGTGTTGATCTTTTTTGGAAGGATCTTATTCTAATAAAAGAGTTCCATATTTTAATGTACAATATTTATTTGGCTTTCTCCAAGCCCCTGCCCGCTTTGCAGCTGTCCTTGGAGTTGAAATCAACCACAGTTTCATTTCCGTCCTTTCCTTTGAATAAAGTATAAACTATTCATTTTTGTTGTTCTAATACACACACCATGTCAGTTTCTAATAACATTATATATAATCTCGAGAAAAGGAGAAGATCATTTGGGAACATAGGATATGTCAAAGTTCTGAACTATACCCACATGTTCATCCTCCTTCTAGCTAGATTCAGTAATGGGGAGTCTTCCATGTAGTCAAAATCAAGAGCTACAAAACCACAGATGGGGAAAGAGAAGCCAAAGACAACATAAACAATCCATAACAAACACATATAATAATTGCACACAGCACATGTAGTAGTTGTATATAAACTACATTCCTGGATGGTTAGTCATTTCATCAGATTGGACAAGGATGTAAGTGAGTATGGGAGGAAACATCTATTACCCTTCCAAGTTCCAACCACCACCAAAACCAATGTATCACATAATGGTTGTTGTCGTTTCTTTAAGATAGGCCTATTTCTCTGTTCCTGTCTCCAATCCCGTTTCAACTGCGACTGTTCCCGTTTCTCATGACAATAGTCTCTTTGTCTGTTCATCATCTCTGCCATGCATATGTAGAGCTGAGCGTGTTGTGAATCAGCAGGTATGTACACTGTTATTGATCCAAGAAAAACTAGCTACCATAAATTTGAAAAACCTAAAGAACATGGAAATGGTGTAACACCGCTTCTGTTGCATCCTGTGATATTTGTTCTGATGATATGTCCTCAATCTAATCCCACTAGTTGGCTACTTGTCTGCTCTCTTAATATTACAGTAAGTTAAGCAGACAGTGAGAAAAAGATGAGAGAATAGAATGATACGGGAGATGTATGAGAGCAGGAAGATGACAAATGATAAAACAACAGCTCTACTCATTCAATCATCATCAGGAGGAAATAAATACACATAGTTGTAACAAACTATGTCCTATCAAAGGACACTAGTACAAACTACAAGATAAGGAAATAAGGCTGTCAAAACACAAATCTGTTATTCTTCTCCTCACAATTGTCCACCACTTGTCTTTAATTCATTGGTCTTGAATTTACTGCTTTTCTAACATTTCCCCTTAAACTAAACTTCCTCTTAAGTTTCAGTTTGTCTCTCAGATATTGGAATTGTTGAGAAAAAATAGCCTTAGTAAAATCATCCGCTGGTTGCTCAGACGAAGGTATATATTCAATACGAATTTCTCCATCGTTGACCATGTCATGGATGAAGTGAACATCAACTTCAATGTGTTTAGGCTTACTATACAAGATTGGATTATGAGAAAGAGATATAACACTCTTGTTATCACACCACAGAGCTGCAGTCATTTGAGTTCTGATTTTTAATTCCTTCATCAGTGATCTAAACCATGTCAGCTCTGCACATCCTTGAGCAAGCATTCGATATTCAATTTCAGTGCTGTATCGTGATACACCTTGCTACTTCTTAGAGCTCCAAGCTGTTGATTTATGTTGTTTCATGCAGCCAGTTATGCTGAAGATCGTGGAGGAGATTGCAAGTTCAGTGAAAGTGAAGAGGAAAACCAATATGAAGAGCAGAATTCCAGCATTGAAGAGGAAGCTAGAGATGATGGTTTTGAGAGCAATTGAGAGGTGTTTGGATTCAAAAACAAGAGTCCAAATGATTGAAAGTGATGAGCAAAGCCAGATAAGCAAGAAGGTTGAAGTTACATGCGATGGAAGATTGAAGAATGAAGGCTTTGAAAATGTGCAGCAAGTGTAGCTACATCAGATGGAAAAGCCCGAAGCAGAGTTTTGGAGTCCTAAAACAAATTTCCAATTCATGAAGCAGATTCCTGAAGAAGCCTAAAAGAAAGTTTTACAAGTCAACAGTGGTTATTAATGGAAATTAAGCAAGTGGACTTGAGCATCAGTTTTTGTTGTTCCAAAAGTAGCAAATTTCAGTTGTCTTTTTACTTTTGCAGCTTTAAAACCATTAGGTGATACTCTTGTCAGTTTTTTGCTAATGTATCAAACAGCAGTGCTGTTTTTGTTCTCACTGACTAATGAGAGGATAAAACTTGTCAAGATCCTACTCACTAGCTGTTTTTTTTTTCATTTTGGACCATTGATGTAATCAAGCAAGGATGGTGTGAAGGGCTAAGTTGAAAAGCTCAAAACCATCAGTTTCGGATCAATGGAACAGTAGCAGTGTCATTTTATGAAAAATCTCATCTTCTTCTCTTCACCAGTTTTTACAATTTTTCCTTATTTTTACTGTTGATTTGGTATTAATATATATGTGTGCATGTTGAGTGGTATGGAAAAGGGCTTTTAAGAGTGGAAATGAAGCAGATTTGAAAGTGCAATATCTTCCATTTTTCCTAAGCTTCATAGTTTCTGTTTTACTCAATCACTGATACTGATTTCTTACAATACTAGAAAGTCACATACTTAGTTGATAATGAGTGACTATTACACAGAATACATCAAGCTTAAAGGTTGCAAATGATGTACATCAGCAAAACTTTCATTCCTTGAAGATAAATGATAGAAGAACAGAATTGATGTGTAAAAGTATTGTTTTTCTTGTATGTTGATGAATAGCTTTACACTGTATATATACAAGTCTTATGGTGCTTGTGATCACGAGATAGTTACAGATATGATACAGAGAATAAATTCAAATGAGATACATAAGATAAGATGAAATATAAGATAATGTAAATCATAACAATGCTTGTTGAGATTGTAGAAGATCATGTTTATCAGCCCCCGTCAAGCGCACGGTGAGTCGTCACAGTGAGCTTGTCACGAAGACTGTGAAAGGCAGAAGAAGATAACGCCTTAGTCATAATGTCTGCAATTTGATCACAAGAAGGTAGATGCTGAATAGTAAGTTCCTTGTTGGTAATCAAATCTCGGACAAAATGAATGTCAATCTCGATGTGCTTTGTACGAGTGTGAGTGATGGGATTGGTAGCAAGAAATGTGGCACCCAGATTGTCACACCAAAGAGTGGGTGTGATATGATAGAAACCAATTTTACCAAGAAGAGACTTAATCCAATAAATTTCTGTAGCAGCATTAGCGACATTGCGATATTCGGCTTCAGTGCTGGATCTGGCAACAGTGGGTTGTTTCTTTACACTCCAAGAGATAAGATTTGGGCCCAAAAAAATACAGTAACCAGATATGGAACGACGGTCATCAGGACACCCGGTCCAGTCTGCATCACAGTAGGCTTGAATAGAGAGAGAGGTTTGGCGGGTTAAATGGATACCAGAAGTTGATGTAGATTGAAGGTAACAAAGGATCCTTTTAATAGCGGTTCAGTGAATGTCGGTGGGACAATGGAGAAATTGAGAGACTTTATTTACGACAAACTGAATGTCAGGACGGGTAAGGCACAAATATTGGAGAGCATTAACAGTGCTTCGATATTCAGAAGGATCAGAAAGAGGGATGCCATGATTTTTGGAGAGGGGAAGAGTTAGGGTGATAGGAGTAGTGGCAGGTTTAGATTGCGCAAGGCCTGTACGGAGAAGAAGATCTTTAGTGTACTTTGTTTGGGTGAGAAGAAGGCCAGTTGGTGTGGTAGTTGCTTCTATCCCAAGGAAGAAGTGAAGAGGACCCAGATCTTTGATAGAGAAGGTAGTATTAAGGTCTTGAATGAGATTGGTAATGAAAGAGGGGGAAGAGCCTGTAATTAAGATATCATCAACATAGACAAGGAGATATGTGGAATGAGAAGGGGTGGAATGAACAAATAAGGATGTGTCAGATTTAGTGGGGGTGAATTGTAAATCAAGGAGCTTTTGACTGAGGCGATGAAATCAGGCCCTCGGAGCTTGTTTAAGACTATAAAGAGCTTTGTGAAGTTGACAAACATAAGATGGGTTGTGAGGGTCAATGAAGCCAGGAGGTTGAGACATGAAAACTAGTTCAGTAAGATTGCCGTTAAGAAACGCATTATGGACATCAAGTTGATGAACCGGCCAATTTTTGGAGAGAGCAATGGTAAGGATGATACAAATGGTAGTGGGTTTGACGACAGGGCTAAAGGTATCAGTGTAGTCAATGCCAGGAGATTGATGATAGCCTTTGGCAACTAACCGAGCTTTATAGCGATCTAAGGACCCATCAGAATTTCTTTTGGTGCAGAAAACCCATTTACAACCAACAATATTAGCATTAGGAGGAGGAGGGATAAGAGTCCAGGTATGATTGCGATGTAGAGCTGTGAACTCATCAAGCATGGCCTGATGCCAATGTGGGAATTTATTTGCTTGGGTGAAGGAGGTAGGATCAGGGGTATCGAAGGTTTGTGTGTTTGTGGAATAGGTGACATAGTCAGAGAGGATCCTTGGAACACGAGTGTTATCACGTGTACGAGTGATCATATGGTGGTGAGGTGAAGGAGGTGAGGGGTTTGATTTGGCGATTGGTGAAGGGGAAGAGGGCGGAGCAGGTAGTGGGAGTAAGATGGAAGAGGAAGAGGATGTAGGTGAGGGACTAGGGGTGGAATTGGCATAAGGGAAAACATTTTCAAGGAATCGAACATGTCGGGAGATGTAAAGTTTGGAGGTGATAGGATCAAAACATCTGTAACCTTTGTATTGCAAGGAGTATCCTAAAAAGACACATTGGATGGATTTTGGGCTTAGTTTGTCTGTGCGAGTGGCCCCAAGAAAAGGAAAGCAAGCACACCCAAAAACACGAAGGTGTGAAAGATTCGGTGAATTGATAAACAGGGTTTCATGAGGTGACTTATGATTGAGAACAGGTGTGGGGAAGAGATTAATAAGGTAGGTGGCTGTGGAAAAGGCTTCGAACCAAAATGGTTTTGGTAAAGAGGCATGAAGTAGAAGAGTAAGCCCAGTTTCGGTAATATGGCGAATTTTACGTTCAGCAAGTCCATTTTGTTATGGGGTATGTGGGCACGAAATTTGGTATGAAATGCCATGGGAGGCAAGGTAAGCAGCAAAGGATCCTTTGATGAGTTCAGTGGCGCCATCGCATTGGAAATTTTTTATTGTTGTAGAGACGATATTTTCAACCATATTTTTGAAACATTGAAATTGAGAGAGTGCTTGATTTTTGTGGGTTAAAGGAAAGATCCAGGTATAACGACTAAAATCATCAACAAAAATAATGAAATAACGATAGCTAGAAAATGAAGGAGATGGTGACGGACCCCAAATGTCACAGTGAATAATTTGTAATGGCATAGTAGAAATACGTGAGGACGACGTAAAGGGAAGACGTGTACTTTTGCCTAATAAACATGAGGTGCAATTATTCAGTACATATGAAGACAATTTAAAAGGAAGAGATAATCTAGAAAGAATTGCTGAACAAGGATGACCCAAACGTTGATGCCAGAGGTTGAGTTTGTAGTTGTTATCTATCGATCATGTACAAAACTAAAGAGTGCAAACGGAATTATTAAAGAAAGAATGAATGAACAGCAGGAGAACTAGAGAGAGAAAGACTGAAAACGAAAACAGGGGTAAACAGAGGAGTTTGAGAACTCAGCGAAAACTGAGATTTCATTCAATGAATTGTGTTCTACAACTTCAGTAATTGATTGTACATTTATAACATTTCTATCCTACTAACTGTTTTCTAACTGACACAACTAACAAATCTTGAGTCTTGCCAACTGCTTCTTATTATTTACGTCTTCTTTCATTGCTCTTGTCGGAATTTCTGAGACACTGCTACTACAATCTCCTCCTTGGATCAGAAATTTATCTTTTGAACTCCCACTAAACTCCCCAATTGTTCAAATTGTTGGTAACCAAAAAAAGTTGCTCCTCTTCTTCAACAACTTGAGCCTCAGTCGAAGAATGATCAGTCTGTTGTTTATAGATCGCCTCCATATGGCCCTTCTCATTGCATTTTCTACATATTACATCGGGTCCCTTCCAACATCTGTAAGCCAAATGATTTTACTTACCACAATGAGGACACGGATTGTACTTGGCATTCTTGTTCTTCTCTTGATCAGCATTTTTTATGGATGCTTTATAAGCACCTTCCGAAATATCGCCCAT
>JAOTAX010000198.1:35053633-35072322 GCA_025629825.1 Erythroxylum guanchezii | reverse complement strand
ATACGCACAACTTGCGGGGGCGTAACAGTACACTCACATGTACATGATTATTGTCATATTACTTGGTCAAATGTGAGTTGTAATTAACTGTAATTTGTAATTAT
This sequence comes from Erythroxylum guanchezii, assembly GCA_025629825.1. NCBI lineage: Eukaryota > Viridiplantae > Streptophyta > Magnoliopsida > Malpighiales > Erythroxylaceae > Erythroxylum > Erythroxylum guanchezii. The sequence continues at coordinate 35,072,218 of JAOTAX010000198.1, read as the reverse complement.
CTCCTGATTTATCTCCTAAGATCATTCCCTTGATTAGCTTAGGATTTGTCTTGATCTGTTGTATCTTGTAATTGAGTTTAAATACTCACAAACCGTGAATAATAGAAACAGCTTCCAATCCTCTTTAATTGGTTCTAGGTATGGGTGTTGGTCCCCAAAGATCAGCATATACAATTTCAAATGGCTGTAAGGTTTTACGTTTAGAGGTTGGATAATGCGGTTCATGAAGTTTTCCGTGTTGGCATGCTTCACAGAAACTAGTTTTGAAGTTATAGGCGCTGATCTTAGGTGTAATTGAGTTAGAGCTCAGAATAATTCTCATGGTATTGTCATTGGAATGTCCTAATTTTCTATGAATAATATCTATATTGGACACATGATAGGGCTGTTTTGATGAACTTGACTTTTCATTTGATTTAGATCATTCGACTGCCATATAGGCTGAGTTTTTGAATAATGACTATCAGCAATTTGTTGGAAAATTCCAGGACACTGAACACGACATTGAGTATTTTCATGTTGCAATGCAACTTCTTGGAAAGAAAATAGAGTGGTTTTGTCATGAGACCTATTTCTGGGTTGATGATGTCAATTACTGTGAACTTCATGCCTGCAGAGACCATGGTCAGCTATTCCTCTAAGAAGTTCCTTCCCCCCTCTTGTCCTTTACCAAGCAAAATTTTCGATAGAATATTACAGAGAAACCAGAATCATTAATCAATTTGGACACACTCAGTAAGTTTTTGGTAATTCCAGGAACCACAAGTACATTATTGAGAGGGACTGAGTTCAAGACAACTTTACTAAAGTGTGTTATCTGTAGAGGTTGCTCGTTTCCAACTGTGATTTTTTCAAAGTTGCGATAATTTGAACTAACCCTAATATTATTCAGGTCATTTGTAATGTGGCTTGTTGCCTTACTGTCACCGTACTAGTTACTGTCACTTGAATAATCAAATGGAGAATGGACCAGGAGCAGTGTTATGATGGCTCAAATTTGCTGCAAATACTTAAGCATTTTTCTAGTTCTTATTCGTCTGAGCAAAGGAATTCGAGGGAACAAATGATTTATCAAACCTGTAGCATCAGTCATTGGCTGAGTGTCCATACTTAAGGCATCCTTGGCAAGTTGGTTTAGTTCGTGCATTTCCTCTGCCACTTGATTTTTTGAATTTTCCTCTTCCACGGCTTCGTTGATTCTGACTAGAGTGAGGATAAAAATTCCTCTGATTGTTGTTAAACGCAACTTGTGCTGACTGATTATTTTGCATCTCCATAGCTAAGTTGGTATGCATTCTAAAATCGGTGTAAATGTTTCTTATAAGGTTGGCACCTCTCTGAGTGAGGTGGTTATCGATACTACTGTATCAAACTCAATGCCTAAGCCCCCTAAGGATCTGAAAAACCAACTCTGTTTCTGGGATTTGATATCTAGCAAGAGCTAGCTCATCTGCCACATCTTTCATTTTGTCAATGTAGTCTGTTACCATGAGTTGTCCCTTCCTTGTGTTTTGCAGCTGCATTTTGAGATGGAGAATCCGAGACTGCGCCTGTGCCTCATACAGTTGCTCAAGAGATGTCCACAGTTCATGGGACGAGTTCCAACTTGAAACTTTCTTCAAGATCCCTTCAGACAGAGTTGACAAAAGCCAACATAGTAAGGTCTGATCTTGTTTTCTCCAAATCAAAAAATCTGGGTTGGGAATGTTTATCGTTTCTGTGGATTCAGGACTTGGGGTGATGAAGCATCTTGGATATGGTATGTTTCCATCGATTAGGCCTTCAAGATCGTTTGCTCAAATGGGTGGTACAACTTGAGCTATAGTTATTCAGCTCCAGCTTTTTGGGAACGTGAAGTTGAAGTTTATGACACAGAATTGTGATGAGAAGGATGTAGAGCTGAGGTCACTCATTTTGAAGGATTTGATCTAAATACCAAGTGAGAAAACGATGAGTGAATAGAATGATACGGGAGATGTATGAGAGCAGGAAGATGACAAATGATAAAACAACTCTACTCATTCAATCATCAGGAGGAAATAAATACACAGTTGTAACAAACTATGACTTGTCAAAGGGCATTACTACTAACTACAGGACAAGGAAATAAGGCTGTCAAAACAGAAATATGTTATTCCTCTTCTCACAGTCATCCACCACTTGTGTTGAATTCATTGGTCTTGAATTTACTACTTCTCTAACACAGACAATTCAGTTCAAATGGTTCCCTTTTCTTTCTGCCATAAGCAAATTGATTGCATGTCATTGATTAAGACTAGGGTTCAACACCTCTTGTATGGGAGATGTGAAATAGCCAATTAGACCAGTAATCCACATCGATCAAAATCCAACTTCGATAACTAGACGACCCGATTTTCTATTTAAGGGGACGCTTGGTTCATAGAAGGTAATGAGAATAAGAATAAGAATGGATATAATCATTATAATTATGACGGTTGGTTAAGATGAAAGAATGATAACCATTACTATTGATAGTGGTTGGTTTATAAAAAATATTGTAATTAATTAATTACAAAATAAATTATATTTTAATTAATGAATGAATTATATTTTAATTAATTACAATATTTTAATTAATGAATGAATTATATTTTAATTAATTAATTAATAATAATATTTTAATTAATGAATAGTTCTATTTTAATTAATAATAATATTTTAATTAAATATAATGTAATTAAATAAATAATAATATTTTAATTAATTACATTGTAATTAATTAATTAATTACAATATTTTAATTAACGAATAGTTATATTTTAATTAATTAATAGTTATATTTTAATTAGTTGTATTTTAATTAATTATATTGTAATTAATTAATTAATTACAATATTTTAATTAATTATAGTATAATTAATTATTTAATTAATTTCACCATAAATTTGATTATTGAAATTAAAGCTTTACTTATGAAATTATTTGGTTCATAATTATACTTTTTATCTATCCTCTATATATAAAAAATTAAAAACATATCAATTACTCTCATTTCTCTCTCCCATTCCTCTAGATTATGAGAGGAATGGAGGATTGCCCAAAACCAATGAATGAAACTCTTAGGTCTTCAATAATAGGTTCATACCAAACATCAATTTTCATTCCATACCCATACCCCTTTTCCCATACCCCTTTTTCCATACCCTTCAAACAAGCATACCCTAAATACACTCCAGTTTTAACAAATTTTTTACAAGATTAAAAACCAAAAAGTAAGAGGAAACAATAATTATGACGATTAGATTCAGAGTAAGGAAAAGGAAACAACTTAAGACTAAGATTCTTTAGTTAAAGGTCCTTTATTTTCTACAAAATCTGTATTATAATAAACTTCATTTTTTATTGGCAATATTGTGATAAGACCATTAAAGATATTCATTTTAAACTTTAATTTCTTTATTTATATGTAATTATTGATTCTATTTTAAAAATTCACTATTTTTTTATGTCTAGATGATTCTTGACATATTTAAAGTTAAAAAAACAAAAAAGTTGCAAAATAAGATGCATTTAGAGTCATAAACAAAATTAACAATTAGGCATCAATATATTCACCAAAAATTCCATCTTTTAAGTTTCAAATGTGCAATTAGAACATTTAAATTTTGTTTAAATCTTATCTAGACCAAGTCTGGATGACAATTAGAGGAGTTATAATATCTTGAAGCCAAAGAATCACAACAAGAAAATCCTAACATCAATAAAAGTGTAAGGGTGAAGTAGTTATAAATAGGACCTAAGTGAAGGAGGAAGGGCATCCAATTTTCTATCTCTATTTTTCGGCTTCTCACAAAATCCCTTTTCTTCTTTTTAGTAAGCATTCTGTGACCATTATTAGCTAACTTTCTTTATCTTGGTTGAAGAGATTGAAGCATTTAAAACTTTGCAGACAAAGAGATAATTAAGTTTTAATATGAAGTGGTTTACCTATTCATATATTGAATTGTTCTTCTGTGCTTTTGTTTTCATAATTGTTTTAATTGATTTACAATGTGCCCGGTTAGTTTATTTATTAAAATAATCAATTGTTAGATTAAATATTGCATACACAAAAGTTTAATTCCTTAAATCTTTGTAGCGACTAGGAGTTTTTAATTTGCTGTATTAGAAATTATTAACGTATAGGAAAAACATTCAATTAGATTAAATGCAGCCATATATATTGTGTTTTCTTGCTTTGATCGTCTTTCTTTTCTAATACCTATTGTTATATCGTATCTAAGGTTTTTTAACAATAAAATTTTATTGAATTATGTATTTTTTATTACCTAATCATAAGAAAAGACATGTATTGAATACCAAATCGAATATCTAATTAATGAAATATTTTTTTTATCAATGATCAATCTAGTTCTAATAGCGTAAGTGACCATAAACTAATGTTTATTTCACTAAGAATTCTCCTTTTATTATTGTAGAGTTTCATTTATTTTCTTTGTCACAAAATTTTGTATCATTGCAACTCCCATTTCGTTAAATATTTCTCATGTAATGGTTAATGAATTAGAATTTCTCCCGGGAACGATTCCTACTCTCTTATAATTCATTTATTTAAACTACAGAAATTTATGATTTAATTTAGGTATAGAGATGATAGTAACACCACATTATAAGTTATTTTATTAAAATTTTATTAAAAGGAATATTTAGTTTGATAATTAAAAGAATATCTCCCTAATTTGATAGTTCTTTCTTATGAAAAGACTTTATTCCTTTATGAGAAGATTGATTATATCAATAATATTAGGTTTGTAAGTGAAGAAATATGTCAACATTCGGACAAATTATATAAAATAAAATTGGCACATAATTTGTAATATAAACATCATGAAACATGGTTAGTAAACACAATTAAAATCTCCCAAAGGTGAAGAATAACCTCCATAATAAGAAGAAAGATGCATTATGCTATGTAAGACAAACTCCATAGAAAAAGAAAAGCCATTACCAAATCACCTAAATATAAGGAAGAAGTTGATCTGACATTTTTCTTCAAGACATATCAAAAGAAGTTGCAATGCATTTTAGTAGAATATGAAAGACTAACATTTTCTCTTTCATAGAAGTTACATACAATAAGTAACTAAATAGGGAAAAAATTTCAAGATGTTAAAATTTAATGAAAGAAATAAAATTTCAAAAGAAAAAAAAACCTATCCCCAAAGCTATTATATTTAAAAGGGACCAGCAGACAGAGAGAAGATGAAATATAACCCGAGAACAAAATGTATTTAACTGAAATGAGCATCTTATTAGTCTAAATATTTGTGTAAAACCTTACAACTATTTGAAATTGTATATGCTGATCTTTGGGGACCAACACCCATACCTAGAACCAATATGGCTAGATACTATGTCGGCTTCCTGGATGATTTCACCAAATTTACTTGGATCTATCCCATTATCAATAAATCCCAAACTTTAGCACTTTTAAAACCTTCAAAACTTTGGTTGAAAAACAAAATGGGTGCGTAATTCGAGCTCTTCAGATAGATATAGGAGGTTAGTTCATTCCTTTCACCACCTACCTCTAAACCTTTGGCATCAACTATTTATGATACTTTATAAACTCCAATTTTGCATCTTTTAAAATTGGAAAATTGGAGTTAATATGCTTGATTTGATAATGAAATGTTGGATTTTTTTGTCAGAGCTATTGATAATTTATTGTGAACATAAATCTTTGACGACTTTTCTTATATCAAAATAAGCTCCTTGAATAAATTTCTCGTCCAAACTATATGTCAAACGCATGAGATAGTTGCTAAATATTCTTCTTCACAAGTAGACAAAGTAATAATAGGTTGCTTCTTTGAAATTCATGTAAAAGTAGTATCTCCTACAATAAACGTAAACCTGATAGTACTTCTTTTGTTATCTGAGTCTCCACACCAACCTTTATTAATCTTTGTATAAAACAAGTTTGTAATCATTAGAACATGTATAGAACAAATCAAATTAATTGTATTTTTAAATAGAAAAGAATTCTCTTTGGAAATTTGAAGTGTATTGTTATTAAAGATTCCATATAATGATGTACCGATCCAACTGTGTAAAGAATGTCGAACCTCGTACAAGTATGATAACATAAACTTCTTACAAGACTTTTCAAAAAATGTTGGATACATGCTTTCACCTTCTTCATGCTTGAAATTTTGACTTCAACTTCTATTGGTGCGTTTAATAGCTTGCAATTATTTCTTAAGAATTTCTTTTGTTAAGCCCTTTTATGAGATGAAAATTTCTTCTTCTTGTTACTTGACTTTAATTCCAAGGTAGTATGCTATGAAACTTATATTTTTCATCTTGAATTCTTTAACCATTACTCTCTTGAATTCATCAAACAAACTTGGATTGCTTCCAGTAAAGATAATATTATCCACGTATGAGTATAAAATTAGAATATCTCCTTCTATGATCTTGATATAGAGAGTATGCTCATAATGACGTTTGATAAAACCATTCTCTTGAAATTACTTTGTAATTCGACTATCTCATGCTCTAGGTGCATGTTTTAATCTATAAAGAGCCTTTTTTTGGCTTTAAGACTTTGTCTTCATGTCCTGCCGCTTTATATTCTAATTGTTTCTTGACGTAGACTTTTTCCCACTTATTTTGAGTTGCTAGATAGAAGATTGGTGCAACTTCTTTGAAATTTATTAGTTCGTAATAAGTAAAGATACAAAAAGAAGTAAGATTTTGAAAATTTTCTTTCACCTCGAAAAGATCTTCAAGGCTTCTTAAGCTTTTTTTTTTTCATTTTTTCCTTTAAAAAGATGGTAGTGAATTATCATAAGTGGTTGATATTAGTGAAGTTGGTGGAGTCTTTTGTTAAAGTTCTTTCGATTGATTTGTTAATTTCTACTCTTTTTAAGGAAAGAAATTGAATTTATTTCCTTGAGAACTGAAATCATATTCTCCTTTTTCACCAAAAAATGATATCTCAACTTATTATAATTTTTCCATTATTTGTATTGTAAAACTTATAGTCATTTGAACTTACATAAGAGACAATTAATATGAAACAATCATTTTTATCATCTAGCTTATTTCTTCGTTCTCCTAGTATATAGACATATGTAATGCTTCCAAAAAATCTAGTACGAGAGATGCTTGGTTTTCTTCCACTCTATGCTTTTTATGACGTCTTTTCCCATACATGCTCAGATTGGACAAGTAGACAATGCAGGCAACAACTTCTAGCTGTAACTCCTTCGGTAATTTCTTTTTTTATAGTATGCTTTAAACTATGTCGATATTGTTCTACTCTTTATTTTAGCAACTCCATTTTTTATGGGGACCTTAGGATTGTCAAGGGTCTACGAATTCTATTTGCTTTATAAAACTCTTGAATGTCGTAGAAACGAACTCTCCTCCTTGATCTGTTATTATAGCTTTGATTTATTGTCCACTCCTTTTCTCTACTATAGCTTTAAATTTTTTAAAAGCTTCAAAATCATTTAATTTTTGTTTCAAAACTTTTTAAAAGCTTAAAGAAGTACACTAATATATTTCTTGAAATATCATCTATAAAAAGAAGAAAGTAATTTCTTTCACCTGTAGAACTCAATATGATTGGTCCACATTCATCTGCATCTATGAGCTTTAGTAGTTTTTAACTGTGACTTTTTTAGAAAAATATTTTTAAATCATTTCCACCTATGCATCCTTCACAAAGTTGGTCAGGATGATTAATTTGAGGTAGTACTTTAACAATCTATTTCTTAGATAGTAATTTCAAGCTCCTAAATTGAGATTTTTGAATCAAAGATGTCATAGCCATAATGCATCCTTGTAGCAAGACTTTACACATTTTGCAACATCATTCTATATATTGAGTAGGAACAATTCATTCTTCAATATTGGGACTTAGATGATGTTATTGTTCATATTATATCTTACAAAAAGATAATGGTTTTTATGTGAATACCATAACTTTTCCCTAAAATTTATCTTAAATTCAAGATGTTTTCCATGCTAGGTACATAGTGAACATTTGAAATAAATTGATAGCTTCCATATTTCAATTAGATAAGAAAATGGCCTTTCCCCTTCACAACTAATCTGAAAGTATTTTTGAATGAGAAGTTACCATTTATTGATTGATTTAACTCCTTGAACATGCTTGTTCTACCATACATATGATTGATTTCACCAGTATCAAGGTACCATATATTCTTTTGATTACAACTATTATTATTTCATACTAGAAAAAGATTTATTTTCTCATTGGTATTTTCCTTCACGATGTTGATCATCTCCTTAACTTTATTTTGAGCTTTACATTCAAAAGCATAGTGGCCAAAATTATGATATTTGTTGCATTTAACTTAAGATTTGTTGCTTCTTGTGTTTGGAATGGCCCTTGACCTTTTGATGAGCTCTCTCCTCTTTCATAATTATCATTGAAACCTTATCCATGACTATGGATTCCACCTTATCTTATTCCTTTTCCTCTACCCTGACTACTTTGATTTTCATGTTTTTCTTTGAGTTATAGCTTGAGGAATTGTTAATTATCTCGTAATTCTTCTTGTGTTTCTCTTTATAGGCTTGTAGAAGTTTCTTAATTTTTATTTCTTCCAATATCTTGGTTTCTTTTACTACCACAACAATTTGCTCAAATTTTGAGTCTAATAAGTGGAGTATCTTTTTCATGATCCTTACAACTTATATCTTCTTACCATATCTTAGTTAATTTGTAACAATTAGAATTCTAGAGAAATAATCAGAAACAAACACAAATGCTTTCACATTTAGAGATTGAAATTCACCTCTTAGTATTTGAAAGAGCAAAATTTCACTTTTTCTTCTCATTTGTAGGATGTTTTAAGCTTCTCTTATACTTCTTTAACAAAAGTTGCATTTGACACTTTCTTAAATCCATCATCATTAAATGATCGATAGATAAGATAAAGAGCTTTCTTGTCTCTCTTTCATAGATCTTTCAATTTATCTTTTTTATTTATGATTAAAGTGGCCCTCATTATCTACTATAGCCTTCCTTTACAACTTCTCAAATATCATGTACACCTAACAAAGCCTTTGTTTTCAACTCAAGTTATCATAATTATCATTTTTAAGTATTGGAACTTAGTAGGACACTACACCATTAGCCATATCTTTAAATTGAGCGAGGTTTTAAAATGTTTGACAGAATGAATGGAATCGAAACATTAAAAAACCTTAGGAGTAACGTAGTCAACTTTTTGGTCAAAGATTCAAAAAGTCAATGGCTTGTCAATTAGCTTGCTGACTAGGCCATGACTCAACTCATCTAAACTTATTTCTAGCTCGATTTAACTAGGTGAACTGAATTAGTTTCAACTAACAAACATCCAATGATGAACTCTAACCAGGCTGATTTTTGTATCATTGCGTTCTTCCTTTCATGTTCTTTGATTTGGTTACTATATTTCCATATTCAACTCTGATACCAATATGTAACATTAAAGAAGATTATAACAAGGATTTTACACTTCAACTCAGCACATAATTAATAAAAACAAATTTATTTAACCTTTTTAGTACAACTCTAAAACAACTCTTTCATATTTGAGTATGAAACTTCCTTTTTCTAATAACTATTTTTATTTCTCTTATGACTTGATACTTTAACAAAATGAACTCAAGTTGATACTTTAATAAAATGAACTCATGGGTATTTATAAAAAATTTAAATCATCATACACTACACATTGTTTAATAATATCTCTTGATATCTTTTGATATTCTCCACATAATTTGCTTAAACATACCTATTTTTAGAAAAACTCATAAACAAATCTTAAAGAATTAATTAGGTAGGATAGTCTTTCTAAAAATTAGGTTTCTTGTTTTTTTTAACTTTATTTTGGACCAAATCAAGTTTAATCTTCAATAGTACCTACTACATTGTTGATTTAAATATTTTTAAATCTATTAATTATCTTCCTTTGTTTTGACCCTCTTTATTTTTTTTTTGGTAAATCAGAAGAATTTATACAATATATAAAAGTTATGTACATGCTTAAGGTTACTTGAGCAGTAGTCACTCTGCTACAAAATGACCATAATTACTACATTTGGACCCTATGCATTTCCTACATTAGTAAAAACTAGTTGAGCAAAAGCCCCTTTGCTACACAAGGCAACTACCTTCAGAAGTTGCATACCTTCCTTACATCTCTCACAACTGACAGAACCATAATCATCCCCCCTACCAAAACCAAGCCAAATACCCCTTCTTGCCATAACACTTTTTAATCCTCACACATTCAAATCGTACAATCCAGTCAATTGCATGACAACATAAAAGGAAAAGTGGGTACTGTCATGTTGTGGATTTCTTGTGGCCGCATCATTGCTTTCTGTGAATTGTACGATTTAAAGAATAGATAGGTTCAGTTAAAAGAAGAGCATATCCCTCCCTTCATGCTTACTTTTCCTTGTTGCCCACATTAATAATCTTCCTTAGCTTGTAGAATACTACAACCTTGAGGGGTTTTATAAACATATATGCAATTTGATTTTCCATTTTATAATAATTCATTTTTGTTGCTCTTTATTCAACTAATTCATATAAGAAATGAAATCTCATATGAATGTGTTTTCTTCTGAATGTGCTTTCTTCTGCTATGAAATTTTGATTTTCGGATAATTTAATTGCTAAATTTTTGTTAAAAAACATATAAATTCCTTCTTTATCCTCAAACTTTAATTCCTCAAGGATCCTTCTCATTTAATGAAAGGAGTAACATAGGTTGTTTCTTTGAACTTCACAAAAATAATATTTAACTAAGTGTAAAAATATAGTCAAAAGTGCTTTTTCTATTATCTAAGCTCCCTATAATATCACTATCAACATAATATGTGAGTCTGATTGATTTTCCTTTTTATAAAGCAAACAAAAAAGTACAACGCCCTTTAAATATTTCAAAATCTTCTTTACATTTAATAGGCTTTTTTTCCCCTTTGCTTCTCTATATATTTGCTCACCAAACTCATATCGTACATGATGCTAGGTTTAGTGGATGAAATATACATCATTTTGCTAATAATTTTCTTATATAAAGTGTTGTTCATAAGCTCTACTCCTAGATTTTTCAATAATTTACTATTTTCCTCTATTAATGTGGTGATTAGGTTACAATTCCCATTTTCAAATTTGTCAACGACTTTTAATGTCTTTCTTTTGATATATAAGCATGCCATCATTAGTTTGCGACACTTATATACTAAGAAAATGGTGTAATAAACATTGAGTTTAAGTAGCTTTTATGCATGTGTGTAAGACTCCTCTTATGTAAAATTTTCATTTTGAAAATTTTTAATTTCTAAAAAAATAACACCCAGTAGCAATCTTGCTAACACGCAGAGTCTGAGGAGGTCTAATAGTACACAGCCTTACTCCTAACTAATAAATAGACTATTTTCAAAGAAGTTAGAATCATTCCTAACAACTAGTACATCATCCACATAAAGACATACCACAATCATTTTATTATCATCATAGTTCACATATAAGGTATATTTATAAGGGAATATAAGAAAGTTTTTTTCTAATAAAATAGGAATCAATTTAATTGTATCAAACTGTAAAAGCTTATTTTATTTTATAAGGTGCTTTCTTAAGCTTATAAACTTTCTACTCATTGCCATGCTTAATTCAGCTAGTGGATTGTTCCACAAATACTTGTTCTTAAATCTCCCCATGTAAAAAAGTTGACTTGACTTCTATTTAGTTGACAAGCCATAAATTATATGTAGCGAAAGCTATATCTAGTGTGATTATGTCTAATCTAGCTACTAGAGCAAAATTTATATATAGTTCACTTCATATTCTTACTTGTATCCTTTCATAACTAGTCACATCTTGAATTTATCCATTTCTCGATTTATGTTGACCTTGGTCTTATGTACTTACTTGGTATCAATAACTTTCTCTTCTATTAAAAAATCAACCAATTCCCATATGCCATTTTTCTATTGGCTTTATTTCTTTTGACATAGCCTCCCTCAATTTTTTTCTTTTATATCATTTTCAAAGGAAACATGATCAAAGTCTACAAATAAGGCAAACTATGAGATTTTTTCAACATTAAAAAGACGCTGGCCTCTTAATATTAAATCTAGGTAGGCTTCCTTTTAGTATGTTAAGGTTTGGAATTGGTTTTACATCTATTATTTTATGGTTTTCTTTTGTTGAATTATATGTCTAGAACTAATTTTCAGAAAAAATCATATCTCTATCGGTCCAAGCTTCCTTGTAACTGTGTCATACAACTTATGTATTGTAGGCTCATCATTGACTCCCAAAAGTATACAATCTTCCCCTTTATATTTAAAGCTTTGTCATCTTCAATATCTAGTATATAAGCATAAGCAAAATAACCAAAAGTCCTAAAATACTACATTACTAGTTTGTAAGTGATCCAAATTTCTTATGTTGTTCTATTTAATGTACTTGAAGGACACTTATTCAACATATGACAATTCTAAACTACTGATACTGTCCAAAATATTTTAGATAGTTTGATTCTTTTTAAGATATTTCTCTTTATATCTAAAATGGTTTTGTTTTTTTTTCTTTTAAAAGCTTTATAATTTAAACTTCTTAAATATTTCCAAAGATTCTGAGTTGTACTGTAAACAATATATCTATGTCTTGTAGCTATAATAATTAACAAAAGTGATAAGATAAACCTTACCTTCATTATATATAGGGTAGCAGGGGCTATGAATATTAGTATGAACTAACTCTAACATTTGTTGAGCTCTTCAAGTCAAGATTTTTGGGAATGAATCTTGATGTTTCTTATTTAAGACGGATTTTTCATATACATTAGTAGACATTTCAAGCTTTCGTAGACTTTTTGCAAGTCTCTTTTATCATATCTTTTTTAACGCTCCAAAATATAGTGCCGACATTTAAAATGTTAAAGATAAATAAACTCCTTTTGTTTTACTACCATATAGTTATGTTTGTGTTTTATAAATATACAGAAAATATCATCCTATTTGTCATCCTAGCTTATGCTATTAAACCAAGCTTGGTGTCTTTCACTTGACGTACTCCATTCTTGATTAATAACTTGTAAACCTTCTTTTAGAGTTTTTCAATAACCACCAAGTTCATCTTTAAATATGGTACATACTGGACATTGGTAATTTGTTGTATTTGATCATATTTAATGTGAATTCTCACCTTTCCTTTAACTTTGATAGCTATGATTAAGTTATCTTCAAGTTTGACTGTGTCGATGAAACTTTCATGAAGTTCACAAAATACTTTTTTATCACCACACTTCTGGTTATTACATCCAGTATCAAGATATCACATGTTCTTGGCATTTATCTCCTTATCATGACACACCATAAATAAAGACACATTTGCCTCCTATTCTTCTTGTTCAACATAATTAGATTTTCATCCTTTCTTAAGTTTATTTTGCATTCATATATGTAGTGACCAAATATATGGAATCTAAAGCATTCAATATATTCCTTAAACTTGGTCTTTCTGCTTTCCTCTTTACGAGTTTCTCATAACCTTCTCCTTTGATTTCCTTCAACCTCCTTACTCCTTTCTCTTTCCATACACTTCTGCCTCTTATATCAGGCATGGTAGAGATTTGTAGTGCCTACATTTGTGTCCATAATAGTTGCTACTCCTTCCGCTTCATGATTTTTTGCTCATATATTTGTAAATAATTTTACTCCTAATCAATAATGAGTTCATCAAGGTCAAGTGACTCTTCAATAGAGCAAACAATATAAACTAAACTTAATACTTATAAACTTAAGAATCTTCTCACAAACTTGATAAACACCAGTGATTATAGTAGTGTCTATTAAAGTAAGGGATTAAGGGTCGAACAAAGTTTTCAGTGGCCATCTAGATGTGAACTTGACTCTGGTACCAATTGTTATATTTGAAAAGAACTAAGATAGTAGAGAGAAGGTGAAATAGAATACTAGAACAAAATGTATTTAATGCAAGACTAATTCAAATTACATAAGATATTATTCAAATAGACTACTAAAGAAATAACAACCTAAGTTCGAGTAATTTAACTAAACAATGCAACTACAATGATAAATGCTTCATAATAGGAAAATATAGCCAACTTATGTTCAAGATCAAGAAATGCTTTAACAAATATAATGTGATGATAAAATATCTTAAACTAAATTGAAATAATTTTTGGGTCTAGAAATTTAGCTGTTTTGTGCTGATTAAGACTATACATGTACCTGTTGCTGACTTAGACAATTTTAATTGTATTAACTATTTTTACATTTTTATAAAAAGATTAAAAAAAGAAAAGTGGAAGAGGCTTGAATTTTCAAAAAAGATTTTTGCTGGAGAGAAGGTAGAAGATTTTAGGGAAGTTTTATTAGTCTTAATGGCGATTGCTAACAAAATATCTTAATTCTCCAAAAGGAATGCAACTTTTGCCACCATAACCTCGTACAGTTTGTTCCTTACCTACTGCATAAATGTTCAGATTGCAACACCTTGTATGTAGGTGCATGGGCCAGTATTCGTTCTTAAATATTCTATTATTTTAACTAAAGGATTGCCCCAAAACGCAGCGAAAGCAAATGAAGAACTGACATATGCTATATGCGAAACAATAATCATCCTCAAAGCCGAAGATACGGGTGAGAAATGAGAAGGTTGTAGGATCAACAAACTGTATATTTGTCATATACTGAACCAAAATACATAAAAATTCAAAAGTAAGTATTAAATGTACATGCATTTTCTGAAAATTTATCCTTTTCTTCTAAGAAGTATAGTCCACAAAATCCGGACACTGATGTTTACTATCAGGGGAGAGAGGTTTAGTTTATGGCCGCCTCTCATAACACACAAACTGAACAACTCAATTTACTCTAATAATCGCCTGCGCTTGCACCAGGCTATAGCAAATACATAAAGGAATATGCTCCCAGTGGCACTTCCACCAACAGTCCATAAGAACTTGGGCATGCCCGTATCCACAGATTCTTTGAATATGTCAATCTTGATATTCATGCCAAAAATACCAGCAACAACAATAAAGCAGCTCAGCACCAGAGTTGCTGTCGTTAACATGACACCCATTTGAAGGAGATGGTTCTGTTTGTCGTCCAACATTATGTTGATATAATCCTCCGTGTCATCTACATACTCCCTTAGCTTTTAAGAGGGAACCACGGAAAAGAGCAACAATAAATGTCTTAAATAGGATTGAAAGACATGATTCAAACTAATATCAAACAATCACTACGTAAATAGGTAGAATTCTACAAAGCAATTATTGGAATAAAAGTCAGTTGAATTTGCATAAAACTGCTGCAGAATTTGTTAATACATCAGCAAACAGGCTCATAATTTCAAGAAGGTACACATGCTATCTCGCAAGTAATAATCAAAGATTCGTATGCTTTTTCTCTGTGTCACAAATTTGGCTCTAAATCAAGCTTATGCTAGCCTTTAGGAAGATATAGTACTTGAAACACTCCATTTGCAAAGGTCAACTATTTGTACTCGTAGAAGCAGTAAGCTCCATCAAGAAAACTTTAAACCAATGGTAATAGTCTCCAATTAGGGTCACAAGCTCCTCGACAAGAAAACACATTAGTATAGAAACTAAGTCAGGATAAAAGTTCAGATTGATAAGCAAATTTAGTACCTATATTACAGAAATTAAACAAAAAAAATGATACCTACCGTACATAGTTTGTTCAATGTCCCATCAATTTGTACAAAGTATGCCTCCAAGAGCATTTCCAGCTCTTCTACATTAAAGTGCTTGCTTACAAAACTTCGAGTGGTACTTGTGTGAGTCCCATGGCTGTCACCCAAAAGTTCATTGGATAAACTAAAATGATCATGTGGGTTGTCCACATTGTTAAGATCAGCTTCATAGCTAGTAGAAGCTCCACGAGCTTCAAATGAGTCTTCAGGAATCCTGTTGCAAAAGAATAGGGGATCGTTATTATACAATGATATAACAAAAAAAAAGAGAGAGAGAATTGCATCATTTAAGTGTTGATACCTGTCACCAAAGGCTGGTTGAAGATCCTCTTCATTCATGTTATCATTCTCATTCAAAGAGGAAGTGGAAGAATCTTCAAGGTTTTGCTGCATCAACTTTTCAGTCAGATACATCTCAGCCATGTCTTCGTCGTCATCTAGCAAGTGCTCCAGTTCATCTCTAACCTGAAAAGTGATGAATAAATAACTAAGTCTAACAACAAACAAGCTCACAAACAGTAAGTTGTGCTTAAATCATAAGTAGTTAAATAGAGTTGCAATAACAAGCACAAGGGTTTAATTTGTATCAACTGTCTATCTAGACCAGATGACAAAAGAAGTGTATCAAACCATGTAAAAATCACCCAACCTTTTGAACCCGTCCACTTATTGCAACCAAACGGCTTTTAATCTGTCGAACACGTTCTAAGTTGAGAGTACTGATTTTTGAAGTCAGTTTATCCAATGCAGGATGGGCCTCTTGCTCCAGTGTTTTAGCCTGGTTAGATAAGAGAGAAAGAAAATGTCATAGAAACTCAATATTGGGAAATAAGCTTAGAAATTGTCAAGAACTTGATTAACGAATCAACAAAGGGCATTACTGCATCTTCTAAGTAAAATATTAAAAATTGATAACCACCTCATTCTCTAGGCAGCTGCAAGCAGCCTCAAGGCACGCTTCTAAAGCAACAAACTCAAATGGAAGAACTTTAAACCCGTCTCGATTTTCAGGTGCCTGCTTTCCAATTGCCTTACCTCCATCATCACAATTTTGGAATTGTGAAAAGCCACCTGAACCACTTTTGGGACTTGTGATTCTGGACTGACTCTCATCCGGATAATATAAGTTTGTCCAGTTCGAATCAGGACCGTTGCCCTCCTGTACAAAAGACAGAGAATTGAAAATTTATACCCACAATGATGGGCCTTTTCCACTTGAAGTTTCATTCTTCAGTTTGCCACACACAAAGTAAGGTAGGAATAAATATTGATAGAACTCATCAAGCTGACACGAACTATCAGATTCTCAATTAATTACTCAGTATACAACAACATCTGCAGTAACAATACACTAAACTATACAATCCAACAATAAACTCAGTCCTTGATAAATAAATAAAAAAAACGAACCCGCATCAAAATTCAGTCTCTATACACTAAACAACGATAATCCAACCATCACAACTACAAAAGTTACGAACTTTAAACACCACAAGAACCTCACCTCAGCTTTGGTAGCTTGATAATGACACAAAATCCTCCTCTGCAACTCCTCAACAAACGGAAGCACAGTAGGGTCCTTAGAATTCAACAAAAGAACCTCCTGGGCAGTGATAATCGCCTTAATATGCTCCAAGTTAATAACAATCGCCTTCTCTCGACCCAAAACCGTAGATGGGTACGATAAAAGCGGGTCCAGAATCCGAAGATCGCGAGCGGGCAAGCCCGTCCGGCGCATGATGGCGTGCTTTCCGGCGTCCACTATCTGGGACTGGCCAGTGGAGTCCAGCACTAGCCATGCTCGTGGTCCGATTCCTTTCTTTCGGGTCGACAACATTGTGGCAGCGGGTCTGCTGGGTATCGGGTCGGGTTCTTCATGGAGTTGGAGAATTGTGGACTTGGAGATGGGTGAAGGGTTGTGCCTCATACCGACGACGGCCTTTGGGGCTTATCAGTAGCGGAGGTGGCGATTCGGACGACGTTGGCCGCAGGCTGTCTGGGGGTTTTATAAATGAATTACATATTAACATGGTTATTTTAGAAAATAATACTTTTCACTAAAAAAATCATAATTTTATTTTCAACTAAATTTTGAAACGTCAAGATATAAGATTGAAGATTCCAATTCATCATTTACGTAGTCAGACTCAGACATCATGTGAGTTGACCCTACACGCAATTCGAATGGATTAACAAAACAATAAGAAGAATCACAGTACGATTACGTAAACATGGATAATATGGAGCAACAAGTGTAAAATACCAATTTTTGGCCTAATATTTTTATTATTAGATTTTCTATTTTTTAATTTTTCATCTATTGGAAATATTATTTTAAATAATTTTTCATAACATTTAAGTAAAGATTCTAATATTCTATAAACTTTTTTTTGATTTCATTTACTTGTTGTAATTGATAATTTTGATTTGATAACATTATTATTTCTTTTAATTGATTTTTAATATTAAGTTGTTTGTCTAATAATTCAGATAATTGTTCAGTAACACTCATAAAGTAGTCTTAAGATGACTTTTTAATTCTTGAAGTTTTTTTCTAATACCAATTAATTCATCAACTAATTGTTCTAAATTTTTGTCTGTTTCCTTATTAGATATTTCAGGTTCAATAAATCTAATAGGTTTTTCTAATCTTGTTGAATACGATCTTAAAAGGTTAGATTCTTGTTTAAATAATCTACTTTCGCTTAAAGATAAACGAGGTATATCGTGAGAACTAGATATAGTTTGTAATTTTATAGAATAATTGATATTTGGTAATTCTCTTAGATTAGTTCTTAGATTTATTCCTACTTTAGCTACATTATTAAATAATTGAT
>JAOTAX010000198.1:35002899-35017342 GCA_025629825.1 Erythroxylum guanchezii | reverse complement strand
ACTTATAAATAAGAATTAAAAATAAATATTAAAAATAAATTTAATATTATATTCAATATTAGTCTCGTTTTAAATGTTTCAATGAGATCTTTGTAATGATATATTTTATGTAAAGTAATATATATTTTAAATTTAATTACTTAGTAAATTATGTAAATAAATCAATTTGTGAAAGGGACATAAAAGGAATGTATCAAAAAGTAAATGGTTAAAGTTGTCTTTTTACATGTTTGGTGCAATGAATAGTATCACACCAAATTTAGTGTGTTACTATTCATTGCACCATTTTGGTATGAAGATTTGGTGCTTTCCTTGGAGTGGATTTATTGCACCAAAATACCAAATTTGATGTTTTGGTGCCTTGGTTGGAGATGGCCTAAGTCCATACTAGAAAAAGTGGTGAATCTGAATAGCAAAGATTAGAGCTTACAGTTAGATGATGCCTTGTGGGTGTACCAGATTGCTTACAAAACTCTAGTAGGCATGTCGCCATACAGGTTATTTTTCGGTATGCCTTGTCATTTACCTGTGAAAATAGAACATAGAGCTTACTAGGCTGTGAAGTAGATGAATATGGATCGAGTAGAGGATAGTAACAACAGGAAGTTATAATTGCAAGAGTTAGAAGATATCCTTAATGAAGTGTATGAAAATGCAAAAATTTATAAGGAAAAATCTAAAGCTTTTCATGATAAAATGATTTCTCATAAATAATTTTCAATAGGACAAAAAGCTCTTCTTTGTCATTCAAAGCTTAAGTTATTTTTAGGGAAATTACGATCTCGCTGTTTAGATATTTCTAAGGAAATTACTAACAATTTTTCTCATAGTGTGGTAGAAATTCAAAGGTTAGATACTTCCAAGGTATTTAAAGTTAATGGACACCGTTTGTAGCCATATTATGAAAACTCTCTAGTCGAGCATATGGAAGAGATAGAGCTAGTAACCTTAGCCTATCGCTATTTAGATAAGTCGGCACACCCAGCTAATGACTTAAAAGAAGTGCATTTGGGGGCAACCTAAAAAAGTTTTAGGTTCCATTTCAGTTTTATTTTTATTTTTATTAGTAGTTCTCATTTTTATATTATTTTGTTAAGTTTGTTTTATTTAAGTTATGAATTTCATTTCATTTCATTTAGCACTTCCATTTTTTTTTAAAAAACAAAAACTCCTTCCTACCACCACTACATTTTACAAACTTTCAATCACTTCAAACTTTACACAACCCTTGTAATTTTGTTAACACCACCTCATTTTAACACAAAACCGACCCTTTTCACACCTTCTCTATCGTAACCCATCCATTACCAAAGCAACATTTTGTTGGTTTGTGTTCTTTATTTTGAGTTCAAGATTGTGTATTCACTAAGGTTGAAATTATGCCAAGAAAGAAGAGTGATTCACAAAGGATAACCTATCCCAATGCAAATTTGGCGACCACCCAACCTGTATTGAGCACCACGACGACGTCACCCATGACTGCAGCATCAACCCCATCCGTACCTCCAATTTCGACACCAACACCAAGCCCCTCAATTCGAAATCGAAGAACAAAGGGTAAACAAGTAGAGATTTGTAGCCAATGGAACTCAAGAAGTGCAGGCTTCACGTCTTTTCGACTCCTGGAAGATAACGAACGATTTCGACAATTCAGCCAACGCAAAATTTATCCTTATAAGTATGTGTTTACTAATACTCTTCAAGCCTTACAAGTACATGATTCCTTTGAACAAATGATGAGACCAATTTATTGGAATGTGTTTGCTAAAATTGACTGTCATGCATATGTTGAACTAACGAGAGAATTTTCCAGCACGTTCCAATTTAATTCTTATGAAGAATTTGATTTGTTTACTGAAGGAATCGTGGTATTCAGACTTATGGGAAAGGAATTTGCTTTATCTATTGCTGATTTTAACGTGGCCATGGGTTTTGTTTCAGCTAATGATGTTACAGATGAGCCATTTATTAGTTCCCGATGTGATTATCGTGATGATTTTAATGCATCTGAATTGTGGACTCAATGGTCCGTAGACCCTAATCGATATAATGCTAATGTATCTAAGAGTTCGTATTTGAAAAATCTTGTTTTCAAAATTATTCATCAGCTCTTAGCATATAATTTTTCTGGGCGTCGGGATTCTGCGGGAACACTTTCTAAAGTTGAATTTTACTTTTTGTGGTGTATGGATAGAAAAGTTCCTGTTAATTTAGGTTTTTGGTTTTTAACGCAATTTCAATCTGTGTTGAATAAAAAATCTAAACCTTTGATATTACGATCCTACATCACTCAATTGGCCATCAATTTGGATTTATTAAACCCTAACGATACTGACATGATTATGACTTGTGCTATAGAAACCTTGGATATAGAATGTTTGTACAGGATTGGAATCATGGACCTAAGCCATGGACAAATATCTTTCACTAATTCGGGTCCAACTATCCCTTTTAATCCACACCCAGCTATAAGAAGTCGACTTGTAACAAATGCACCGCGTAGCCACCAACTTCCCTAAGCCAATTTGGATGATCGTCTCAGTCGACTAGAACACCGAATGCCCCGAATGGAGCATAATTTGAAGGCATATTGGGAGCATCAAGGATTCCAACCTCATCACCCACCAACTCCATGATTTCAGACTTCAACAAATAGAGAAGCATTCTTTTCTCTTTTCTTTTCTATTTTTGCTTCTTTAATCTTATGTCATAGCATTGAGGACAATGTTGCTGTGGGTGTGGGGGAAAGATATGGAATACATATTTGTGACTATGTAGTCTTGCCTTTCTTTGATTCTCTTTTCTATTCTTTGCATGCTTGTGTTGTATGTTAAGCAATGAAGCTTTGTCATATTAGATTGGATGAGATTGAGTGTATGCATGAAATTAAACTGGGCTATGTTAGTCTAAGGTGAACCATGCTGATTAATTGCAATAACCGGTCTTGTACACTTAGTCAAAGTTTGACATTTGAGTGATTAGGTAATATGTGGAATTAAGGTGAACTCTTGAATTAAACCTGTGAGCGGATTTGAGCCTTAATGACATCATCTTTATGTCACTATATTTTTTTGTATTGTGTGACACTCCTCTAATCAGGCTTGCCTTCAGAACTTGCACTGAACCAGATTGAATTTGTTTGACTATATGGTTTATGGAAATGATTAAGGCCTTCTTTGTTTTAAACTCCTTAATGACCCACCGAGTCGTTTTTTCCTTACAAACCCTCTTGAGCCTTTAACCCTATTTGTTTTTTAATTAATCACCTTACATTGAAACCCAAAAACCTCTTTAGCCTTACCTTATCACAAGTTGAATGAAGTATTGAGTAAGCATTTTGATTTTAGGACTTTTGTTCTGTATTGTATTTTAAGATATTTTTATAAGTACTTCTACTCATGTGTTTGTTAATTTATGCTACTATTATTTTCTCTTGTTTTTATTGTTTTTCCTTGTTTTTAATGTTATTCAAGTAAAAAGTTAAAAAAAGAAATAAAAGAATAAGAATAAAGCATAGTAGCATTACTTAGTAATGAGTAGTAATAGTCCCTTGTATTCATGTTTTTATCTCAGAATTTAAATTTGAGTGTCCCTTTTACTTAGTACTATGTGAATGCTTGTGATTAACCTTTGCCATTTTTACCTTACCTTTGAACCCAACCCTATTACAAACTATAATAAAGTCCTTCTGATCCATAAGCTCATGTAATTTGAATGAATGATAACTGGTGAATTTGCAAGCCTATGGTAGTGTAATTTATTAGAAGCAGATTTAAGAGAAACACCTTCACCTTAAACACTTAAGCTTAAAGAGAGAAATATGTGAGAAGAATTCACTTTGGTTTCATACTTGCCTTTGAACAAGAATGTCTTAATTTGACTTTGTTTATTTGTATTGGTGAAAAGTGATTATGAAGTATGTTGCAACCTACGTCTTGTTGGCCCAAGTTTAGCAGATTGTGTGTACTTAATCTTATGAAGGACGAATTAATAGAGTATAGTGGTTTAGTATATTTGCTTGAGGGCGAGCAAAGGTCTAATGTGGGGGAATTTGTTAAATTGTCATTTTTGTGCTAACTTTGGATATAAATCTCTTTAATATATTGAAATTATTATTCAAAATTAATGGACTTGTTTCTCAATTGCTCTCAGATGATTTTCAACACATGAAAGATGAAATTGGATAAAAAAAGATGCAAGTAAAGTAAAGATAATTCAAATTCTCAGCTGGCAAAAAAATAATTGACTAAGTGTGGGCACGTGTAAGGAAAAAGATTATCTGCAGAATCTGATTTGAAATTAGATTCGATCCACCTAAGATCTTTATGATTTTAGGAATCAAGTTGTTGCCTTGCTGATGGGGATCTGCAACCTGAATATGTGAGGAGTGTATCTACTGAAGATTACGACAAAAGGAAGGAGGGAGGACATTGAAGATCATTAAAAACACATTCACTATTTACGTTTTTGAAAGAGTTTTTTTTTTACATTCCTGCAATAGTTTTATGGTTTGTAGGATTTTTCGTATTTTTTTGGAACAAGACCAGGAATGGAAACTTTGTATTTTGCTATTCTTTTGTTGGTTTTTTCTTTTGTTATGATTAGCTAAATCTTTCTTCTTGGTTAAAGGGAATCAAGTTATCATCTAGTATATGTGAGATTTCTAAATAAAGTTTATTTTATTGATGAATATTAATTGTCTTCCAAATTGCTTTTCATGATTGAATTGATTGATTTCTAGGGTGCGCAACTAAGAATTGATTTGTTTAATTTATAGCCAGATTAATAGAATTTGACGTTCAATTTTGCTAATCCAAAGTGGCAATTAGGATTACCATCTTTACGTTAGAATTTGGAAATTCTAAGAAGATGCTTAACTTGATTAAATGCATGTCGTATGTGTGATGTCTTGTTCATTGGTTTCTTAGTTCTTAAAGCTATTAATCAATTAAACTTAAGATCGTATCTAATAAGAATATTTAGAATATATGTTTCATTTCATTTAATCTTAAGAGAAAACATCACCCAATGAATATTTGTTAATGGACTAAGTTTTATATCGAGGATCCATATTAGTTTGATAACATAGGTGACCTGAAACCAAGGTTTGTTCACTGAATTTTCAGATCTGATTATTTTTGTTAATTTTCAATTTCTGTCATTTTTAATTTCTTAAATTTACGTGAATTAAACCCCTCCCCCCTCCTCCCCCCTAAATTGTTTTTAGTTTTAAACTCGTATAACTTTTACTGTTAAAATTCCTCGTAGAAACGATTTCAACTCTTCACTAACTACATTTTTTATTTCTAAAGTTGGTATTAATTTGGTTGCAGGCGACAGCAGAACCAGATTTACCCTTGATTTTTGTTGAAATTTTTCCTCCAACTAAAATTTTGAATTTGGATTAAGGCCCAATCATTTTTTTCAATCAAAGAGCACATTCAAACCTTATTATGCCAAAAGAAACTAAGTTTAAATATCTTAAGATAAGATTATGGAAGGTTTTGAATATTAAAAATTAAACAAAATTATGGCACATCAATAAGCTTAACATATGTAGGCTCATCATATACAAATTCAACATAGGCAAGCTTAGACATGTAGGCTGAATATATGCAAGCAAGCACATGCAAGCTTATCATATGCTTGGTATATAAAAGTTAGGCACATATAAGCTCACCACTTTTATAAAAATTACTTTTTTTCATCAAATGGTAACATTATAGCAAGCTTATAGAATAAGGTTTGATAGGTGAAAATGGAACTTCCTAATTAAAGTAGGCTCAAATGTTATAGAAATGAACCTATGAGGGAGAACACTTGTAAAAAAAGGCATGTGTGAACCTAATAAAGATAATCTAGTGAAAGAGGAAAGAATGAACTTTACATAGTGACACCCGTTGAAAAAGTCCCACTCTAATAAGAATGTTGGAGTTCTTTATCGATACAAATATGATCTCTTTAACTTTATTCAATCAATTATATCTCAAAAATTTATATTTAAATAGGATTTTTCTAACCAAGCTCTCTTTCCTTTATTGTAGTTAGGAAATTCTTTCTTCATACGATGGGAATATAACTTTCAAGCCAATAGACCTTAAACTTTGCCATCAAGGAGAGAGACATTATCTCTTTACATATTTAGTTTAGACCACTATGACTCATTAAGAAAATATTAAAAAGGAATTTTTCGTATATTTATCTTTTTTTCGTATGTTTATATTTTTTATATGTCAAAATTATTATAGTAATTGATTATATAATAAGCACATAGTTGTAAAAAGTAGTAAATATCATGTGTAATATCAAAGATGCATTGGAGAAAAGCCAATTAAATAACATGTATGGTAGGTCATTAGCAATTACCTAATTATATCCTTAAGATTTCAAAATTAAATGCTACTAATTTTAAATGAAAAATTAAATTAGGCTGCATGTTTGACTAAAATGTTTGTATTCTAGCTAAGATAATATTGTAGTTTGTTACATCCATTAATGAAAACCTTGTTTTGTTATCACATTGGAGGTGTGAACCCAACAACCCCCTCCGACGACACCGTATTAGTTGCTGTCCCAACTAAATTCCTACGACAACGTGTTGCTTAGACGCTGACCGACCTTTGACTTTTTTCCCACACTCCTCGTCTTTATAAATTCGTAGTCAACCGAAAAAACCCCAGTTAAACAGGCAAGCAAGCAAGCTCTTTTCCTATTCTTTGCAATTGAATCACTGTGTCCTGCAAATTTAAATAAAAGCAACAATATTGAGAGTTCATGTGGGGTTTTGGAGGAAAGAAAGGAGCCCTGGTTGTCGCAGCGACAGTAATTGAAGGCAACATGTTGAGCGCGTAAGAAAGTTCAACCTTTTGTGCTATCTTCTTCTCTGTGTGTTAATTAGTCTTTAGCTTTCAATTTTTGTGGTTTTGGAATGTGGGTCATGCCTAAAACTGTAATTCGGCATGGGTTTAGTGACAATTTCCATTTGGGTGTCACAGTAATTGTGGGCTTGGTGAAAGTATTTGTTTTTTGTTTTTTTTTTTCTCTTTGGGTTTGGAAGTGGGTTTTCACTTTTGAAGGTATTCTTCGTGTGCTACAATGGAGTTTCCGAATTCTTTCTCGTGCAGTTCTCTAGTCTCGTATCCTGACTAAAGAGGCAAGTTTAAGAGATTATCATGGAAGGAAGAGATACTAATCCGTTGCAGAAATTCGGGCGAATTAATGAAGTGGCACGAGGAATAGATCTTGAAGTTCCGTATGAGATGGAATTTCCAATCTTGGAACTGCCAGAGAAAATTATTTTTGAGATACTTGCTAGGCTGCCTTTCCTGTCAGTTCTTCGCTGCAAGTGTGTGTGCAAAGCTTTTTGTGGTTTTATCAGGGACCCGTATTTCTCGAAGCACTATATTTCAAGAGCACCCACCTCCTACTTGGTTCGGGAAGCTTACAGGAAGAAAATACATTTCTATGAGGATGATTCAATGCCATCACAACGTATGAGCAGTTCTAATCTTTCTAACTTTCAATGCCAAGTGCCTCCGAAGCAGCTTGTAGCAAAGTTATCTGAACTCCATCAGAAGATGGTGTTTGTGAATTCTTGCAACGGGTTTCTATGTATGTATTCTGGAGACCAGCCTAAGTACTACATTTCCAATCCAGTGTTAGATGAGATCATGCTTATGCCTTGCCCTCCTTCATTGGAAATCGGTCACAACTACCTCAACTTTTCAGCCTTTGGGTTCAGTCCAAAGACTAACAAATTCAAGGTCGTTCGTTTTGTGTCAAAACTAGGCAAGGTAGTAGCTGAGGTCCTGACTGTTGGAAAGAATTCCTGGACTTCAGTTGATTGTTCCCTAGCAGGCAATCCTGTGGAATCTCTCGACCCTTTTGTGAATGGTGCACTTCACTGGATCTCTGATAGGTGTAGAACTAAAGGAATGTTGTGTTCATTCAATCTTGACACTGATACATTCATGCCGATTGCACTGCCAAGTAATTTAGACACTGATGTTTTGAAGAAAATAACTTGGATCAATACTGGGGCTTTAGGTGATTCTTTGTGTCTCTGTTATGCTTTTGAAGGTGTTAGTTTTGACGTGTGGGTGATGAATGACTATGGGGTGAAAGAGTCTTGGACTAAAAATTTTAGCATTGATATCCAGTACTACTGCGGGCTGGAGATAGGAAATAAGCATCGACCGATCTGGTTTACGAGAGAAGGGAACATGTGGTTGAACTGTGATTCATCATCATTGGTTTCTTATTGTCGAACAAAAAGAAGCTTCAGAGAAATGGTTTTCGGGGCTGGAACAACAATTGAAGCTGTCCCTTATATACCAAGCTTTATTTCCCTCAGTACAGCAATGAATTAAAAGAAACTGAAAAAACTCCATAATATAAGTGAGTAGGCAGCAATGGCGCTGAGGCACGCATTCATTGCTTCAGATGTAGTATTTGCTATGTCTTTATGTTAAGAAATGAATGTACATAGCACAGAGCATAAGAAACTGAAAAAACTCCATAATATCAGTAGGCAACAATGGCGCTGAGGCACGCATTCATTGCTTCAGATGCAGTATTTGCTATGTCTTTATATTAAGAAATGAGTGTACATAGCACAGAGCATAACCAATAAAGTTTTACTTTGGTTTATTTTTTCTGCTGACGATGTTGTCAATGATTTTTCATATTTGATATCGCAAACTGCTTACAACTTTGCTTATTTCCCTTCTTTTGAGTTTTGTACTCTGGAGATGTATGACCTTCACCAAGTTTACACCTGATTTTGCAACCCTTGTCGGTAGGTGCATCATTAGTTATCACCGTGAAGATTACTGTATTTATCTACTGTAAGAAACCCTAACAATAGGACTAAAGGGAAATAGAAAACTTGGTAGGATTCGATTAAAACGTAGCCTCATGGATGTAGTGTGACCTCCTTTTATCAGCAACAGGTAGTCTGAAAGATTTCATCCATTCTAGTATCTACTCATATGCACTTATATTCTGTACTAGCATACCCACAAATTCGTTGTTTCTTTTTCAATGCGATACTTCGGTGCCGAGAAGATCCTTAATCCTGTTACAAACTTGTGTGTACGTAGTTGAAGGAAAAGCATATCATTTAGCTTGTTCGATTTTTCCCGTGTTGATTTAACATCGTGTCGCAGAAGAAATATTAATCTTTACATGATTTAGAATTATCGGTTTGCAAGTGGTGCTGTGAAGTTAAAAGATTCCATGAAAAGCTGAAAGTGGGTTGCCAAAAAATATCCCTGTTCAAGAACCATAAGGGTGTATTAGTTTCAAGTGCAGGAGCTAGGTCACGGATAAAGCAACACACCTTGGGCTTTCTTCAAAACTTTCATGCCTGGTAACATCACATGCAAGTCTCCCTTAATGCAGTAAAATATTCACATAAAAAACAACACACTTTTCCTCTTCTATTTACCATCAATACTCACTAGAAAAATCTCACAAAATCACTCACGTGTATATTACAGAGAACAGAGATATCCACACACTGATACAAAGACAGAAATCTTCACGCAACCTCCACACAACCTTCACGCACTGCATTTTGCATTATCCATATCTCAAAATAAACGTGATCCACAACCAATTTTCATTCAAAATAGACTTTTATTTGTGCAATAACTCTTACCCAAGAATCTAATTTAAGTAAGACTTCTTGATTTATATTTTTAATCATTATCTTGAATATCTAATAATCAAAAATGTCAAAATTAAATAATAAGACATGATAAATATCCTAATAATCTCCCCCCCCTTTTTGACATTTTTGTCGCAAATAAGAAACTTTCTTTGAATCACTTAATCGAATATATATAATTATTGAAGTCACAATACTCCTCCTCAATTCAAGGTCCATGCATAGATGAAAATAGCCAACATTCACAAGTAGCTCAAAATAAGTACAAACTCATACAAATTCAAGTCATCTCCTCCTTTGGGACAAAGGATGCCAAAAAGAAAAATTAAGGAGCATCGGAGGATCGAAGAACCCGTTGCTTTAGCTAACGAAGTGAATCAAGACCCACTTGAAAAATACCTTCAATCCTCTCAATTTCAGTTAACAAAGCTGCATGAGGATTGACAGAGGAGGTTCCCGAGGCATCTGAAGGACCAGGTGTAGTGTATGACAAATCTACAACCTGTGGTTGCTTGAAAATTCTAGCCAATATGTTCATTAAGGTGACTGGTTCAAGTGTACTTGTCTCCAACCGAGGAACACCATTTGCATATAAAAATTAAGAAATCAACCAAGGAAAGTAAAGTAGGGAATGTGACTTGCCTCCAATAGCCAACATAGCTTCAATTATAAGTCGACCCAAATTGAAGTTCACCCCATTATCAATGGCATAGAGCAGTTTAGCTTGTGCTAGATAAACAAAGACGACATGTGTACTAGGCATCCAGTTAGCTAAAACCAACTTATAGAGCACAAAATAATTTTGGGTCAATATAGACAAGTGTAGCACTGAACTAGATAGCCAGGCAGATAACTTT
Organism: Erythroxylum guanchezii; assembly: GCA_025629825.1. Lineage (NCBI taxonomy): Eukaryota > Viridiplantae > Streptophyta > Magnoliopsida > Malpighiales > Erythroxylaceae > Erythroxylum > Erythroxylum guanchezii. The sequence goes on along the minus strand of JAOTAX010000198.1, from coordinate 35,006,815 downwards.
CCTTCGGTTAACACAGTAGTAATTAGATCATTAGAAACAGTCTAGTTATCATCATAAATCTGATCCCCAATTAGATTATCAAACCTCATGAAGATATTCAGCCTATCAGCATCAAATTGTATCCCCCTACCTTGGACATATATAACTCACAACAATATCAAATAATAAGTCACTAAGCAAATTGCAATAGAATTCTTTTACCAATTCAATATTATAATGTTCAGGAAGTAATGTAACTTGCAGTAATGTTCTCTCAGATAGTAAAATATACAGTTGGTACTGCTGAAATTCATCTAAGTTAATAGGACGATCCAGAACTAACCCAATGTCAGTGAATGTATCCTATTTATGCTCAGCTTTAGGTGAATAAAATTTGAATGAAACTGCAGTGTCTACTGTCAAATGAGCAGAAGGAATTCTTCGAATTAGGCAGACTGTTTTGCAAACTCGTTGTTTAGTCCATTTTGAGTAACTGGAGGAGGAGCAGTCTGTGGAGTAGCGGCAGTAGGAATCTCGTCTAAATTAGATGACGAGTCTTCAATCATTGAACGCAACACCCGCATGGCATCATCACTTTCTGGTGGATAATCCCGAACTGAGGTGGTGTTGGAAATTTCAATGGGAGCAGTTGAGGACAACCCAGGCCCGGATACTTTCCTCCCAGGTTTCAGATTCAGTAGCAAACGATTGGAACGACATGTGGGAGCAACAGTCGATTTTTCCACACCTGAAGAGACGGATTTTTCTTTATTCTTGCCCATTTTGTTAAAGAACAACAGAGACGCAAACAAAATCAACAAATGAAGCAAACGTTGAGTGAAATAGACCAGTACCGTAGAGAGAAGTCCAAGTTGCAGAGTTGGAACCCACACGGTTGTGAAGAGAGGAGTCTTTAATGTAGTCCCAAAAATCCCACATAGATGTTAAATCCACGGTGGAGAAGTCTTCAATGCAGTCAAGTGGTTGCTTGGGAGCTTGGAAGTCGACAGAGATGAGGAGGGGTTGAGGGCACAAACAGTAGTCGGAAGGATTTTTAATCCCTCAGGATGAAAATGCAATGCTTCATTTTTTCCTTTTTTTGACTTTTCAATTTTTATTTTTTATTTTTATTTAAAAGGAAATAATACATAATGTAAAACACAAAGTCCCAAAGCCCCTAGAAGAAGTTCAAACTTGACTGTCTGAAGAGGTTTCGTAAAGATGTCCACTAGTTGCTTTTCTATCGACACATATGAGAGGGTGGCTACTTTGTTCTCTACAAGCTCTTGAATAAAATGATACTTCAAATCAATATACTTCGTCCACGAATGCTGAACCGAATTTTTCGAGATATCTATAGCACTCTTGTTATCACATAAGCTTGTCAGTACATCCTAATCAATTCTATAATCTTCCAACGTTTGTTTCATCCAAAGAAGTTGCAAACAACATCTTCCTACAACAATATATTCTGCTTCTGCGGTTGACAATGAAATTGAATTCTGCTTTTTACTGTACCAAGAAATCAAGTTGTTATCAAGGAAGAAACAACCTCCTAAAGTGCTTTTTTCTGTAGTCTATATTTCCAGCCTAATTTGTATCACTATACCCGACTAGATAGGACGTTGATTCACATGTATACCAAATTTCAAATTCAGATGTATCGCTTATATACTTGATGATCCTCTTTACTGCTATCTAGTGTGTATCTTTTTGATTGGCTTAGTAGTGAGCATATACTCCAATGCTATAGCATATAACTGGTCTACTTGCAGTTAAATATAATAGGCTCCCAATAATGCTCTGATAAAGTCTGACATCAACACTTTTTCTTATCTCATCTTTACTTAACTTCGTAGAAACAGTCATAGGTATTCTTGCATATCTAGCATTCTCAAGTCCAAACTTCTTTATTAAGTTCTTCGCATATTTGGTTTGAGACACAAAGATACCATCTTTCACTTGTTTAATCTGCAGCCTCAAAAATAAGTTGAACTCACTTACCATACTCATTTCAAATTCATGTGTCATTAACTTAACAAAGTCATCTATCATCTTAGGATGAGTGGAGCCAAATACAATAACATTAACATAAATATGAGCAATCATCAATTCGGATCTAATTTTCTTTCTAAATAGAATTTTGCCAATACTACCTCATTTGTACCCTTTCTCGATGAGATATTGTGTGAGTCTTTCATACCAAGCCGTTGGCGCTTATTTAAGACCGTAAAGTGCTTTCTTCAACTTAAACACATTATCTGCATGAACTGAATTAATAAATCCTTTCGGTTTTTCAACATATACCTTTTCCTGTATAAACCCATTAAAAAAGGCACTACACTCTTCACGTCCATCTGATAAAGCTTGAAGCCCTTCACACATGCTATACCCAACAACAGTCTGATAGACTCGTGCTACTGGTGCAAAGGTTTCGTCAATGTTTATTCCTTCAATCTGAGAACATCCTTGAGCTACTAACCTTGCTTTATTTCTAGTTTCATTGCCCTTTTTATCTGTTTTATTGCAAAATACCCATTTCGTTCCAATCACATTCACATCCGATGGTTTTGGCACCAATTCCCATATATCATTTCTTGCAAATTGAGTCGATTCTTCTTGCATAGCTGCTATCCGGAACTCATCTTGTAAAGCTTCTTTAACATTTTTAGGCTTGACTGAAGAGGTGTAGCATAAATATCCGGCGAGTTCTCGACAATCAACTCTTTTTCTTTCTCTTGTTTTTCTTCTTTTACTAACATCACCAATAACATTTTCTACTGGATGACTTCTTCTAATTAGTGATGGAAGATCCCAGTTTAGATCAGTTTCTCTCAAGTTTTGACTATTTAACGAAATTATTTTTGCATCAAGTGCCTTGGAAGATACCTCATTCGAAGTAACTGCCAATTCTTCAGCTTGCATGATTACTTCCTCAACAACAACTAACTACAAACCTGGGCAATTTTTAGTTGTAGTATTGTTGCTTGTTTGAGCTAGTTCGCAAGGTCGATTTTGCGTGTTTTCTTCTGTCCCTGTAGCATACACTTGAGATACATCATTTATCACCACATTTATGGATTCTAACACTTTCTTGGTTCTTTGATTAAACACTCGATATGCTTTGATGTGAGTTGAATAATCAATAAAGATCCTTTCATCGCTTTTGCTCTCGAATTTTTCAAGTTGTTCCCGATCTCTAAGAATGTAGCATCTACTGTCAAACACATAAAAGTAACTCACATCTGGTTTCTTTCCTTTCCAAAGTTCATAAGATGTCTTGTTCAAGATGTTTCTAAGATAAACTCTGTTACGTATGAAGCATGTTGTGTTAACTGCTTCGGAACAAAATTGCATAGACATCTTTCTACCATTCAACATGGATCTAGCCATTTCTTGAAGAGTTCTATTTTTCCTTTCAGCAACTCCATTTTGTTGTGGAGTTTTAGGTGCTGAAAATTCTTGTATGATGTCATATTCATCATAAAACTCATTGAAGCTTGCATTCTCAAAATCCCTTCCATGATCTGATCGAATTCTCAACACTGCCATATTTTTCAGATTCATAACCTACACACATAGGCTTCTAAAGGCCTTGAAATCATCTGATTTTTCTCTCAAAAATAACACTCAAGTGTATCTAGAATTGTAACACCCCACTCCCGCCTGACCCGAACCCGACATCGTTGGTGATATCCGAGTCCGTGCCCCGCGAGGGTGGCGTGCTACATCAGTCAATCGAAACTCAGTATAAACTTTTTTTTTAACATTCATTCGCGCAGAATAGACAGTAGACGAGCTGAGCCCACGTTCATAAAGAAAGCATTTTCAGTTATTTACAATCAGCCAACAATAATATACAAAAGCCATTTAATGTACAAAAATAACAGAACCACAATGGGCCCATTATAAATACAACGCATCATTTTACAAAGAT
>JAOTAX010000198.1:34966357-34986980 GCA_025629825.1 Erythroxylum guanchezii | reverse complement strand
TGGTATTGCTTTTCCTGCTTTGTGGTGTTCCTATGGTTTTTATCCTTTGTAGTACTTCTGTTGGCAAGAGATCCTGGATAATCTCTAGCTGTGTATATAACCTATTCATTTTCGTATAAAGTTTTCTGATTTACCAAAAAAAAATCTTACAATTATTTCTTTATTAACAAAATTTTATTATTTTTTAAATTTTAGTAGCCATAACGTTAGTGAAAAATAGTAAAAATAGAAATAACAAATGAGATATTTTTATAAAAATAAATAAATAAATAGATCTACGGAAAATATTGAAAATCCCCTAGTGTTAATTCTTTGATAAAAACCTAACGGATAATAAGAAAACAACATCATCGCTTTTGTTAGTAACTGTTGCATGGTTTTGCCATATAACACACGACATCATGTCGTATAGCCAAACCACACGACATCATATGGAGTGTGGTGTCGTGTTAATTGTATATATGATACTCATGAGGAGAAGACAAAAGTAGTCATCTTCTTACACATATAAATATTATCCTTATGCATTGGAAAAGAGAAGCAAAGAATTAATACTTTTATATATAAGAGAAAAGTAGTCGTCTTCTTACACATATACGTGGTATCCTTATGCATTAGGAAAGAGAAGGAAACAATACTTATATATATACATCATAAACCCTAATCACATAAAGAGAAGGGATGAATCCCTTATAAAAAAAATCACAACATCTTGCCTATACACTCCTATATTTCTGCATTTAATTGGTTTGTGAAACTATGGTTTTCATTTTAGGAGTATTAGGGTTCTAATTAGGGATACCTAAAATCTTTGAGCTTCAATTAGAGGCTTTATGAAAGGGTTTCAATTAGGGTCTTTAATCTAGGATTTTTTTGTTAGGGGTTTTCTGTTAAGTTTTAGTTAGAGTTTTTTAATTAAGGTTTGCAATTAAGGGTGGTTTTCAATTATGGCCTTTCAATGTAGGGTTTTCAATTAACGATTTTCTATTGGAGATGTCAATTAGGGTTTTCAATTAACAGTTTTCAATGAGCAATTTTTAATTAAGGGTTGCAACCTAGGATTTTCTGTTAGGGATTTTGTGTTAAGGCTTTCAATAATGGACTTTCTGTTAGGGTTTTAATTTGTTGTTTTTATTGCTTTCATCTATTGTTCTTACATATTGTACTAAGATACAAAGTAGGAGACTGACCATTTATATATCTTGTTGTTGCTCCATTTAGAAGGCAATGGATTTTTAGTATGCCAATTTGGTTGTTTGTTTTTTTGCTAACATTAATTTGATTTATAGTTTGTCTTAAAATGTGTTTGTATAACTGTCTATCAAAACTATTGGTATTAGGTTTAAAGGACTTAATTTAGGTTGGTAAGTTCAATTTCATGACAATTTTGTATTGCTCTTCATTATTGGATGAAGTTTGAATTGTGGGTTGCTAGTAATTTAGGATTATCACATTGCCTCAAAATGATGAATAACTTAGATTTTGCTTTGGCTAACATAATGCTATATTGTTATAATGAATCGTTTAGGCTGCTTGTAATTTAGAATAAAGTCATGTTAATTTGGACTGTTCTCTATTACACTTCATTTTTGTATTGGTTGTTGTAGGTATTAGTTAAGAAATAGCCAATACATTTGACCTTAGAATTAGGTTTTAATATTCTTGTGGTGAATATTTCAAATTCAAACTAGATATGAGATACGAAGGTAGAGAGACAACTTGTTTTAGTATTAAGGTAAATGAGATAATCTTGGTTGATTTTATGCTCAATGCTATGAGATTAGGATGTGGGTAAGCATGAAAGTTTATGTATAAATTCTCACATTAATCATTTGAAGATGGCTTAAGGCTATTACATAATGATAATGGTATATCGATGTTTATACAAATATTTGAAGAAAGAAAACTAAAGGCAATATTGGGAGTATTTAGATAAAGATAGATATCTCAAATTATGCACACTTAATGACCCTATAGTAGATATTCATATTAAGATAATTAAGGATAATGATGGCCCAATATGTATTGAAGTAGGCATTGAGGTGATGATGATCAATCCTCCCACCAGTAAGAAAAGAGCAAAAAGGCTAAAGAAAAAGAGAATAAAAGAAGTTAGTAAAGGTAATTTAGAGAAATTTTAGATTATGTTTTGATAATTTATATGGGATTTAGTACTTAATTAATTATATATATTTTAGGCCTTTTTTAGCTCTCTAATTAAAAATGAATAAATTTGAGTAAGCTTGAGTTGAGTTGAAGTGAATTTAGGATCATTTTAGAGGAAGGAATCAAAATATGGCACAACAGGGAGCTATATTACAGAATATAGGGGAAATAAGGACCCATATTATGGAATACAGGGGGCAATAGAGAGCCAATAGGGACCTATATTTTGGAACAAGGGGAATATGGGATCAATAGAAACATAGGATCAATATGGATATGTATTTAACATGTATTCTATATTGTTTCATTTTATTTCTTTCTATTTTTGAGCATAAGTATCATGGGGTTTAAAAGAGGTTGTGTTTGACTTATTTTTGATTGAATATATATTTTTTATGGTAAAAAATAAGAAAAAAGAGTAGAGGAAAGACGTCTAGGAGGAATAGAAATCAGTTCCAATGCAGAAGAGACTTAAGAGCACATAAAAAAGAAAAGAACTTGGAGTAAAGTAAGATTTTATCAGTATTAATCATAAAAAATCGAGATTTAAGAATCATGAACTCATTCTTATCTCTTATTTCTTTATTTTTTATTGATTGTCATTGTTATGTTATGAAATAAATTAGGATATAGATTTAGATATGATGAACTCTAAAATTATATTTTGATTTGATATTTAGTTTAATGAAATATTATGGTCATCTTGAGAATAGTTCATGTTTTTATATTATATTGAATTAAAGGAACAAGAATTAAAGATCAATAATCAAATGCATACATTAAAATCGAGAGATGATTTGTATATTTAGATTATAACATGAATGATGAGAGTTGTATGGGTTGCTTGAGAGAGAAGCACACAATTTTTCTAAGTTAAAGGAAACTTATCATGAGAATTTACAAAGTGAGTTAATGCATAATTTGATTAAAAAGAGATTTTGGTCAATTTAGTTTGCGAATAAGGACTTTATTGCTCAAAAGAGAATATAGTTGTAACTTAGAAATTTCCATTAGTCTAAGTAACTAGGATTAATAATTGAATTAAGATAAATTCGAGCATACTAAGTCCTAGGAGAATTCTACATCTACGTCTTATCTATCTACTGATTGGTTGTTTTTATCCATTATCTTGGTTGATTTACTCTCATTTGTTTATCTTAATTTTGTTTATTTTGTTAATTTCATCACTTTTTTATTTAGATTGGATAATAAAAAGAAGGTTATTAATAGTAGTTATAGTTATTGAAAAATCGACTTGTACTCGTTGATACTAACATGCATTTGTGGTTAAAACACAAACAATAAGAAGGGTACCTTATTTACAAGAACTAGAGAATATGTCACCTATAAGAAACACAAAAAATATTGAACATGCAACAGACCGTGAGGGGCTTGGAGCCCAAAGCGGACAATATTTATGGGCGGGTGGCCTGGGCTGTTGCAAATGGTATCAGAGTCGGTACCCGAACCGTTGTGCCAGCTAGGCTGAGCCCTAAGGGGGTGGATTTTGAGATCTCACATCGGTTGGAAAGGAAAACGAATTACGCCTTATAAAGGTATGGATACCTCTCCCTCATATACGCGTCTTTCCAGGTGTGGGAAAAGCAAAACCGTGAGGGGTTTGGAGCCCAAAGCGGACAATATCTGTGGGCGAGTAGCCTAGGCTATTGCAAATGGTATCAGAGCCGATACTCGAACTTTTGTGCCAGCTAGGCTGGGCCCTAAGGGGGTGGATTGTGAGATCCGACATCGGTTGGAGAGGAGAACGAAGTACGACCTATAAGGGTATAGATACCTCTCCCTCATAGACGCATCTTTCCAAGCACAGGAAGAACAAAATCGTATGAGGATTGGAGCCCAAAGCGGACAATATCTATAGGCGGATAGTCTGGGCTGTTGCAGAACATAATTCCAGAACATGTAAGATCTCATTCCTTGGACATGAGCAACTCCCAATCTTCAATAATAGTAAGCTTTCTGATATAATATTGATGAATAATATAATCTATACAAATGATAACATCTATAATTGTATAAGTCTTCTTAGGAAACTATAGTTATCAATGCATCACATGATAAGGGTAAGGAACCAATATGGAGCAACCAATAATTAAGTTGGAAGATCGAGATTTTAAAAAAATTGAAAACACAAAAAGGAATTGGACTAGCCAAAAGGATAAGAAGTAAAGCTGAAATCAAAACCTTTAGAACTGGAGACAGACCATCCAATTAGTTATATTGATATGTATAATAAATGGTCTTATGTATTTATAACCCTTTAGACAATCCCACGCGTAACATTGATGATCTTTTGGACAATCTCATGTGTACTATCTTTTATATTAATGACTTTTTAGACAATCTTATGTGTAATATCTTTTTTATTTATGAATTTATAGATAATCCCAAAAGAAAATGTCTTTTTAAATTTTAACCATATTATCAAACACACATACATTGTCTTTTGTTTATACAATATGTGATAAGAATCATATACAATGCCACTTTAGTTTGGAACATCTTTTTATGAAATTATTTTGAAATTTTACAATTGAACATTATACAACTTTAACTTGTTTTCATTAACTTAGGAAATTTCATACATTTACTATCCATTATAATTACTGATATAAATACATTTACATATTCTATTTTCTATATAGATATATAAAGATTCAGTTCATTCCTACTATTTGTACATACAAATACCAATGATATCACCAAATACAATCCAAGACAAGATTATCAAATCTCATACTGTGCTAAGTTTACTATCATCTCCCTTACGTCATTGCAAATTACTAAAAAAAATTTAAACCATTTATGACGTCTATACTTTTTGGAGTAAATTTTTCTATATCGTACCACTTGCAGAAATTACAACATTCATTTTCTTACCATAAACAATGGAAATAGTGATTACTGTAATAATAATGCTCTTTTCTTAAATTTAATTGAAATATATAGACAATTTATCCTATATTTCAAACATCCAAAAAACCATCTCCCAAAGTTTCTTTCCTATCTAAGGACTCTGTGAAGGAGACTCTTATCCATACTTGCAATATGCATGGACATATTGTCACATAATTGTTATTGTGGATATAGATGATTTTATAAATCAGTACCCATTGATCCAATATTCAGGACCCATAGCATACACTCAAAGAAGAAAAAAATCATTCTTTTAATACTTACAATAACAAAAAGGAGACAAGAAGTACCATTTGGGATGTTAACCTAACTACTTAATCAAAGTCATTTTCATCTATAATTTATATATGATTTTAATTTTGAAATCAGCATTCCGCAAAACTTATCAACAAATTTATTACATTAATAAAGTTGTAACTGAAGAAAATTTAGGTATTAAAAGGCAAGACTCAAGGCTATAAAGAACAACTATCTAACAAATGATGTATTAACCATTTTTATAGTCGGGTTATCTTAAAAAATGTCTCCCTAAAATAATGTTTGAATCATTTCCAGATTTCAACACCACTTTTCATACACTCTTAAATATAATTGTTTATTAAATATTTTATCAAACATACAAATGAATGAATCTTATAGAAGAATGTAAAGTTGCATTCTTAAAACAATTCAATATGTATTATAAGTAAATTAAATCAAGTATTTTGTTTTCTTATGATATTTAAAAATTACTTTTATTATAATATAGCTATAAATATTTATCTGATTGGTCAATATTTTAAATTATTATCAATTTAATTATTTAGAAGAAAAAGAGGATTTTTAAACTATTTAAGTATATTACTTACTTAACATCTAAAGTTATAAAACATTAATAATACAAAAAGACAAAAGATGTTTATCCTGCATATTCATATCGTCATTTATGATCAATCAATATGTCAGTGTCATAAAAAATAATGAAAATCAATTTTAAAGAAATAGTGTATATATATATATACACTATTTCTTTACTAATAATCTTTAAATTCTCGCTCAAAACAATTCATTTTAAGTCCTTTAATCTTGTTTTAACTCTAACTATTTACTTTTAATTAGAAAATACATTAGTTACTCTTCATTGAAGTGAGATTAAACATGAATTTACTTTTAATTAGAAAATATAATCTAGGAGCGAGCTCATCTTTGAATCTAGTCCCACTGTCCGTTTTAGGTTCTGTGTTTGTAAAGGCTCTCGTAACGGTCTATATTTCGCCGTCTAGTTGCTTCATCTTTCTGGCTACATATGTTCTGACTACTACTTTTAACTCTTGAATGCATCTTAATTATGACTGTTTGTAAAGTTTGATTTGTATGTGAATACCTTGACGTGTGCATCTCATTGACAATTTGTCCATTTGATTGTCAAGTTTGTGCATCTTATCGATAAAATGTTATTAAGTTGTTATAATTGTTTTTATTTTATTTTATTTTTGTATTTACTTATTTTTATTACCTTTTATGTCTATTTGCTTTATTTATTTTTATTTTTTATAGGCATCCATGTATAATTTTTGTAATATGTTCATGTCACATTGTATGAGTCTATCGAAAATAACCTCTCTATTAAGTAAAGGTAAGGTTATGTACTATTATATCTTCCCAAACCCCGGGTTTATGTGTGATTTCAACTAGGTGTTGGTGATGATGATTTGATAAGACTTAGCTTATTAAAACCTCAAATTATGGAGTTGGTTTTGGAATTAATATTTTTTAACTATAAATATGTTGAAGAATCTTAAGCTTTGTCCTAATTGTAAAAATAATGTATCTAAAAGGTGATCAATTACGAGATTGATTACATAAAAGCAACACATTTTAGTTAAGAACTTACAAACTTTAAATCACCAACAAAGAGGGAAAAAGAGTTCCAGTTATACAAATGGATTCGACCCTAAGTAGTTCTGACATTATGATAATACTGATGAATAATATATTTATAATAAAAAGTTACTTACTAAATAGGTAAGGTTGATAATTATTTACAAGAGACAGACATGGAGCCTTTCAATCAAATGACATCCTCACTTATATTAGCCCAAATTGTCCTGTATTTTATATTTAATATATTCAACATGATTTTGATGTTCCATGGAGTCTAGAACATATAATAGACACTACAACAAAGTAGGCTTTTAGCTATGGTTTGAAAATTGTAGCCAAAGGAAATAAAACCATTACGATAAAATGGTTTGCGAGTTTTTAAACACTATCGATGGCATTTAGTATAAGATACATTTTATATTTGTAGTTAATAAGAATTAGTGATATTTTTTAACTGTGTACTTAGTTTCATAGCTAAATTTTTTTAGCTACGAAAACATTTTTATAATTAAAAACATTTGGCGACCTTTTTTTAACTCTAAACTTATTTTTGGACCAAAATATGTTTAGCTATGATATAATTTTTGTAGCTAAAACACACAAATTATATAATATCAGCTACGGAAATAGATTTTGCAGTTAAAAACTTTTGGCTACGAAAATATTATTCGTAGCCAAAAGAAGAAGGAACAAAAGACAATGAAAACGAAATCATTTTGTCCACTAAAATGATGTTGTTTTCTACATATTGATAACCTAATTGAGAAGTAGCCTTCGTCCTGCATTGATTTTTCTGCATCTTCGTCCTTCTCTTCCAGTAGCTGTAATGTGCTAGTCCAATGTATTTGTCTAATGTGTTCATCCGTCTTTGTTTGTCTTCATCTCTCTTCTCTCTAGTGTCATCATGTTTTCTCTAATAATTGCCAATTTCTATTCTGAATATTCATACGAGGGTTCTTCTTCTCTAGGTAAATGGGATTTTAGTTAATTTTTGGTTAATATAAGTTAGGGTTAAATAGAAATGAATTAAAGGTGAAGAGTTTCGTATACCCACCAGTAAACGTCATTATGTGAATAGCATATATCATTCAAAAAGTGGGTGAGATCATAGGAACGAATTCCTCAAAGTTAATTGAAAAGGCTTGAAATTACATTGCTAGATTACTTCATATTAAAGTCAATCTGCCTTTTTATTAGCCCATTAAGGTCACATTTTACTTTGGCTTTTTGCCACAATCGCAAGCACTTATGTATGAATGCTTTCACTATTTTTGTGTCCCAATGTTGTGTTCAATTAAATCTTTTAAAAAAACAATTTACTTAAGGGTTATGTCTGGAGAGACAAGGATTATAAGGTGACTTATGTCTCTTATAGACAAGTTCTCTAAAGGTGACAGTTACCTTTTTTTTGTAAATCACATTAATTGTCTATTCTAGGAAAAAATTCGAACATCTCTGTTGTAATCTTTTTTACATATATTTTAAATACTTCTTTATCTTTAAAATATAGGTAGAAATGATTACACCAAGTGATAACAACTCTAGTTAGGACCCCATACAATTTGTGTATTTCTGTAGGGTAGTTATTGTCAAGAAGCCATGCTAATATGAACTGGTAAGTGATAAATTTCTATATTTGATTTTCGAACAGGCAATTCCCTTTTTTCAAACTTCTTCAAACTATTTCATATAATAGAACTCTCAAAGTAGATAACTTAATTCGGCATTTCTAGAGTGTCCTTTTGGCTTTTTGTGGCTAAGTTGGGGAAAGCTTCCCTGCATAACCTTTTATGGTACATGGATTTGCTTCACCTTTTATTTTGAAGAGTCATAGATTTATGTGGGAACCTTATTTGTTTCTCCTTAATGGACTTGCCAAAAATTGATCTTGTTATGCAACCTTTAATCCTATTTATTTGTGTAAAGCATTATGTGTAGTTCATATGCTAAATGTGGTTTGCTTTGTTACTTGATTATTGTGGATATTGCATTATTTTGAAGGTTCTACTTATTCAATTTTCTTTAACCTCATTGATTAATCGATCATTATTTACATTGCATTTGTGTTTTTGTCTGTATCTCTTTCTTTTTCCCTAAGACATCTTCTCTATATGTTTTTTCTCTATTTCTTTACCATAAATGACATGAAGAAATGGTTCATCATTTCCATTTGTAGTCTCCTATTTGAAATTTAGTTTTTGGGGCCCTTTACTCGTGATATCTTATTCTCTTACTCTTCAAGCAATGTAAATAGACGATGGATCTAGTTCCTTAAATCTGAATCCAACAATTCAAAAAAATTCATGTTTCTTTTTCCTTTTGGTAATAAAACAAATTGTGAATTTTGATTGATTCTGAAGTTAAGGAACATTTAGGCTTCCCATTTTGTGCAGAATTCTAGCTTAATATCTTCTCCTTGTACGTCATATTAAACTGAAGCTTGCTCTATAATGCTATAAATGATGGTAAGGATATAGATGTCATGTTGAGTGAAGATGTAGCAATTACATGCTTTCACCTGGTAGTATTTTTAGCCTAATTTTTATGAACAATTATTGTAATTGTTTATGAATAGTTATTGGCTACATATTGACTAATGCTGGATGAAATGAACTAAAGCTTACTCTATAATCTATGAAAATACGTGGAACCTTTTTAGTGTGATGTATTAGTAAACCATATGAGACTTTTCTTTAAACAACATCATATCATTTTCCTATTCAATTTTAAGAATTACTTATCATTTTTGCTCTCTCGAAATGCCTAGTTTATGTCTATGGCTTGAATACCAATTTTTCAATCATGATTCTCCTGAAGTAGGTCTTGGCATGAAAAATATTCATTTACCTAGTAATAACAAGTGTTAAGAAGTGAGAAGCTTTCACTTTTCTACAAGGAATCAAGAGAAGAAACTAAAGAAGCACCAATCCTAAACTTCTGGAAACCTAAGTAATCCTGAAATATGTTGGAAACTTTTATAGACTAGGAAGTTGACTTTTAGGCCTCAATTTGTACTGCTTTCACTTGGACGATGATTAAAGTTATATCTTATAAGCTATTTACTTCCAAGTATAAGGCTATGCGATTGATGAAGACCACAAAGTTTAAGCCTACTAACATTGAAAATGTGAATTAAACTCCGTTATATCATCAACACTTGTAATAACATTGTTATGTGACCTTAAATTTACTAAAAGTATAATAGAAGTTATCATGGAAATCTTAATGGTTGAAGCTTTTGCTTTGTTGGTTATATTAAAACTCTCCTTCTTTTTCTTCCCCTTTGTCTATCATATTTATTCTCCTTTAGCTTTCTCTCCCTTTCTTTATGCTCACCTATCGAGTGTGATATTTACTAAATTCAGGTCTATTTTTGTAGGATCAGAATAGGAAACTGCACATAATTGATGATATAAACACATGCTTTCATCATAGAACTTGTTTGTTGCCTTCTTTTGTTTTCTACTTAATAGTCTACAGTTTTTGTTGCGAATTAGTTTGTTTTAAGTTGGTTTTTAAGTGATGTTGCATTAGTTCTAACAACATTGGCAGATTGATTGATTTATAGATGACGCATGATTCGAACAACTAAATTCTTTCATCTGAAAACAAAATCTTTTGAAGGATATAACATGATAAGCGTCGTAGACAAGGAGACGGAGTTCATTGTCCTAGTTGTAAGCAATTATTTTCTTCCACAGTCATTGATGTGGTTAATGAACTTAACTGTAAAATTCATGTGTTTGTGTTACTGTTTTATAGAAGGAAGAGGCTACTTTTTAAGAATCACTAATGGGTGAAAGATGAACCGAAATTGGACAAGGTAAATTGCTATTGTTCCTGCCAAGTTGTAATTGACTAGGAAGCACCACATATATAGGAGTTATGCTATAATATTTTTGTAATCTGAGTATATATAATTCATGAACTGATCTCTTTATTTATTGTTTTGTCGATAAGAATTATTAAAGTTGTCATTAATATCTTGTATAGGAAGAATATTCTTTTTGTTGTTATAATTTAATGACATTTATATAATTTTACTTTTTATATACAATGATTGATATTTTGAATTAATAATATTTTTATATGATTTATTAGTATAATAAATTCACAATAAAAAATATATTGATACATTATTTAAAAAATATATTGTTCATTATCATGGATTAAAAAATGTAAGAAATAACATATTGCAATATTATTAAAGAAAGAAAAATAAAAATATAATTACCAAAAAAAATTATTAAAAATACAACAAATAATATTTGGCTATATTGTGTAAAACGTGGCAAATAACATTTAACTATGTTTTAAAGACGTAATTAAAAAGATTTAGCTACATTCCAAAAACATAGTTAAAGAATTTGCATTTGGCTACAGTTCTGAAAACGTAGCTAATAGTATTTAGTTACGGAAAAAAATATCCAAAAATTATTAGCTACAATTTTTAAAAACGTCGCTTATAGTTTTCAGCTACAAAGATTTAACGGCGTTTTATGTGACGAAACAAGAATGTAGGTAAAAACTATAGTTGACATTTTTTAGACATTTAACTACTTTTTTAGCTAAAAAAAGAGAGCATATATTAAAAGAGTACTTTTTAACCCAAGAAAAAAAAGAGAAAAAGAAAGTGATTAAAATTCACATATTTTCGGACTTTTAAGTTCTCTAATTAGAAATTATTATCTGGCTGCATCTCTGTTTCTTACTAGTAGGTTCAAACCTAAGTAAGCTGTATACGTAAAATTGATTATTAGAATCATTTATTACTCACAAGTCACAACTGTCAGTCAATGCAAAGCCAATTAACATTGTAACTAACTATCCTCAAGCCAGAAAACAGATTAACAGTACAATCTACATGCTCTGAAAATTAGCGATCAATATATCAATACAACTAATTTGACCACAAGAAGGCTGACTTTTCTCGGAAATCAGATGGAACTTAATTTGAGGTCAAATGATGACAAGATATAAATGCATCAACATTTTCACTCATCGTTCTTCATCTCACTTGAATTCTTGAAAATGAGGGAAAAACTGATCAACATAAAGAGAATGATGGCTTGTGTGGTTTGCGTCCATGGGAATTTCTCTGAAGGAAGCCCCACAGCTCAAGTACCTGACATGCCTCATACCAGTTGCAGTGATGGTAAGGAAGCCAATCAAGTTTTGGTGATGTCAGAGAAATTCAAAAAGCATTGTAAAGGGGAAGATAATGACAAGGGAAGGAGCTACAGTCTTCGGCTAGGAAAGATTGGGAAAATTGAGGAGGAAAGATCATGTTCTTTCCAGGAAGCTGACGGAGTAAGTGAAGAAATGTGCCCTAGAACCAACAGGATTACCCTTGCTTGTATGCATCACTAGATCAAATGGGTTTCAGTTTCAGGTGCCTAATCGTTACCTTTGCCAATATATTTTCTTTTTACTCAACGTTTCATTACATATGTAAAAGCTACATTCATTGCTGATTTTCTTTCTTCATCCATTTTCGATTGAGTAAGAACTATGGGATTTACTTGTCCTCTACGTAAGTTTTAAAATTTTTGCAAACGGGGTAAAATTATGCAAAAATCAAGGAGTACTATAGACGGCAATGCAACTTAAAGCATTCTATCTGAACATTCATAATAAGAACTGTTAAACTCTCATAGGCAGAATATGTTGCATTTACTTACCTCTCAAGACTATAATGCTCAACCCAAATCTAGGGAAGATACCTAACATCCTGCTCATGTATATGTTTTAAGAGTTAATTGTATTAAGAAAAGGGCAACACGTCTTCCACAGATTAGTTCATATTAATAGAAAAGTAAAAATGAGGTAAAAAAAGTTGCACCATATCCCAAATAGTGGTCTCGCAGCAACGACGAAGATTTGCTATCAATTCCGGTCTCTTCTAAGGGATTCTTTCCAACCTATCTCAAGGGATGACTGACCTCTGTGTAGTAACAAGCTGGAGAGAATGCATAAGCACAGAATAGAAACGGATCCTTCCCAATGTTTAAAGCACTAGATTTGCTGAGGATCAGACCACAACATTAGAGTTGCTAAAAGTGCTATTGTTGCCGTTTCAACACGCAAACGATGAGGGCCAAGACCAACAGCTTTAGCGCCTGCTTCCAACACCATGTTTACTTCTCTCTCTGTGAAATCTGAAACATAGCACAGCTTCATTGTCTACCAAATTTAATGGCATTTCAAAATAGAAACCAACATAGTATGTTTCAACTGTAGTCAGATTGGCAACTTCATGTTTGACAAAGTGGGAAAAGAAACTATGCCTTCAAACTTGTAACAAATGGGACACAGTTTTCACTGCTCAGCTTAGTAGTGCTAGCAATCTGTAACAAATTTCTTTAATATCAAAGTAGATGGTAGGACATAGATAGTTAAATGACAATCCTTTTATGCCAGACTAGATAATGGAACCACATCACTTTCAAACTTCCGGAAGGAAGACAAGAAACACTGCAGCATGCACAACTGATCTGTAAGAGATTCACTTGAAAGAAGTAATGGAGTAGAGGAGCTCAGACTTTACAGCAGCAGGAGAATAACGAGTCAAAAAGATGGCAGGAGGTAGGGGCAGAGAGTGCAACCATCATCACAAGATGCATAAATAACTTGCCAACAGAAGCAGAAACACTATTACCATCAACACCAGGGTTAAAAAAACACTTGCAAATTCCTTCACCAACACATTTAGTTAATAGACAATATTGTCAACCAAACAAGATAAAAGTAGCTAGAAACAAAATTGGACGTGCAATAACATAAAATGTTTATGCTTTACCCAAATATAGAGTTAAATGAATAAGAAATGTGTACTGACCCCCTTCTGGTCCCACTATTATCATTCCGGTCATTTCTTTTCTTGGTGAAGGCAATAAACTACAAACAGGAGTTGCTCCTGCTGCTGCCAGAAGAGATATTTGTGACTGAGCAACCTATATAGCAAAAAGGATGTATTAAGCTTTGACAAAAATTTAACTACAAGAAAGATAATTTAACATATCAAAATCTATTTCTCTACAATAATGGGTAACATATCAAAATCTATTTCTCTACAATAATGAGAATTACATATGTCCGTCCTCCCTCTTACTGCCTCAATAAACATAAGCCACTGGAGGCACATTCATTGCATGAATAGACGAGATACCTAGCTACAAACTTCAAACTCATGAAGAGCATTTCTATTTAAACATCAATGGTGATGGAATAGCTTCTCCTCGGAAGATGAAATTGTTTCTGCTAGAAATGGAAAAGGCCATGGATGTCTTTACCTACTCTCGTTTGTTCAAGTCGATAAGAACTACATTTTTTCAAGTCAAAATCTGTAAAGAATAAATTTCTAAAATTGCTCTCTTTCCTCCTGTCACTTTCTCTTCTTAGCAGTGCTGCATCGCCTTCATAACATAATGAAGGGTGACAAAACAAACCTTAAAATATGAATATTCAGAACCAAAACCTTAGACTTAAAAGTCAAACCTCTAAAACCTTTGTGACAATTCAGCCTTTGTGCATCAATCTATTATCCTAAACAAACATCAAAGCACCACAAATTTTCCTATTAATAAAGATTCTTAAAGTTTTTCTTTCAGTTCTTAATGTGAATAGAATTATCAAACAGAAATACACCACAAAACTCTCATAGGTGTATTCATATGCATCCTCATGTTTTACGTACAATATTTTATCCCTACTTATTAATGTAGAAAGGAGGGAAGAAAACTCACAAAAGGTAAAAGGTTCTCAACTTGTGCAGGAGGATTCAAAATCATTTCATGTAGCCTTTGACCTGTTACAGAAAAAAGTTTATGGAAGAAATCAAAGAAAACCCAAATTACAGTTCAAGATCTATAAATAAGCTCAATACAATTACAACTCTTACATACTTGTTAAATTTTGCAACATGACGTACTTTTTAAACTCTTACATTGCTTAGTTGCAGCTAAAATGACACGGCTCAATCTGTCCACTCTATTATCAGAGATTGAACGGGAACGTTCTGTCAACAGAGGGGTCAAACTATAAGCTCCTAATTCCTATATGAAAAGTGACAGGTTTAGCAAATTTACAACCAAATTATATAAATGATTCACTTGCAGACCATATAATCATAATATATACAATATGTACCTACCGTGCATTTTTCGACAAGCCAATCAGCTCTGCCACCCTTTAGTGTACCTAAAACATATTTGAAGAGACAACTGCATGAGTCTAAGTTTATTGGTACTCCGTTTCAAGAAGCACTCAGAACTTACCAAATGCTGCAAATACATGCCACTGTATGCCCTGAGGAGGAACTGATTTAGGTTCTTCTAATGCCACAAAATCAATTCCAAAACGATCAACCCGCTGTATGCACCCTTGCACTAAACTTCCTTTCCCATTAAAGAGCTCTATCCTTGCATTTCATTACATGGAATCCTATAAATAAACCATTGACTAACTGCAATTATGTCTTGTAATTGACACACATATGAGTAATTATAAAGTACCTGTCATTGATGCTCAACCTTAAGACCTTGGTCATATGCCAGAATTCATCGCCTTGAACACGAACTACATCACCCTACATTGACAACAGTATAGTGACAACAACAAAAAAAATATATCATCCATCAAATTGAAAATAAAATTGAGTTCAGAACCTTCGTACTTAAAAACAAGAGAGAGACAGAGGTGTAATGTGCATGCCTTAGAAGAAGGAAGTTGTTGGGAGAAGAAGCGAGACAGTCCACCACGTGACTGGTTGGTGTAATCTGTGGTCGAAGAGAGAGCTCGGAAGCTGAAGGGTTTAAGCCG
Organism: Erythroxylum guanchezii; assembly: GCA_025629825.1. Classification (NCBI taxonomy): domain Eukaryota; kingdom Viridiplantae; phylum Streptophyta; class Magnoliopsida; order Malpighiales; family Erythroxylaceae; genus Erythroxylum; species Erythroxylum guanchezii. Next base: position 34,971,197 of record JAOTAX010000198.1, on the reverse strand, counting down.
TTGACGGGATATGGCGTCAAAGATAAGTGGACGTATTTGCGCAAGACCTCCCATTTTGTAGACAATCCTCTACTTCAGATGGAGGCTGGAGTTTCTTGTGTAAAAGGGATTAAGGTTGATAGGGTTTGTTCACGTAAAAAGGATTAAGGTTAATAGGCTCTATCGTTGCCTGTAAAATGTATGATAGAATGCCTTAACGAGTACTAATTGCTTTGGAGTTGGCAATGGGTTTTATCCCAAGTGTGTGTGCTCCTTCTCTAATACATCCTTTATAAGAAAACATAATATCTATCAATCACAATGAGCGCATAGAAGTATAAACACGACGAAACATACCAACTATTTCCGATTATACACAACAAAAACAATAAACAAGACGAAACCTACCAACCATTTGCGATTATACACAACAAGACAAAATAAACTAGCTTCCCTAGCACATCACAACTCAACCAAACAGTGAAATAGCCATCTTTACAAAAAAAACAATCCCACAAATTTCTAACTTATATTGTTCTTCTGCTTGCCCCTAATTTCAGAAACTTGCAATCCCATCACTGATTTTCTTCCTCGCAACCATCACTAGCTTCAGCACCCAGCTCTCTGTCTTTGCCATCCCCATGATACCCATCACCCAATTCACAAATAATCTCCCAAACCTCCTTGGGAACTGGGACCACCGACAACCTAGGCTGCCTAAACAATGCAAACCCTTTCAGCCTCTCATCTTCCTTCATTTCCTTAAGCTCCACTGCCCTCCTCATCTCTGCAACTTCCTTCACATCCACCATCCCCTCGCCCTCCATTTCGTACCATTCTCTCACCACCGTCACCACTCCAACCACGCGTCGACCGCCGTGAGCACCGGAGTGGTAGAAGAAGCATAGGTCCTGAAGGGACATGGCCTTGAGGTTCTTCTGGGCTTGCTTGTTTTTGACACCGTCCCACTTCGATATTCCCCCATTACCTGCTTGGTCCTCCCACGACCACTCTCCTGGCTCTGTCTTTAGGAGCCAATACTGTTTGGATTTTCCCATGTTGCAGGGTTTTTAGTTGTTCTGCAACGATCGATCGGTTGCAAGGTTGTTTACTTGTTTCCGGGTAGCGGTGGTGAGGCTGGTCTATTTGTAGCGCCAAAAATGGGATTTCGCGCCTAACAAATCAATCGTTTTCACACGTTCAATCACTAAAATCCGTAGCTCTGTAACATTGCTAGGAGACCAGAGAACTCTCGAAGGGCCCATTTCCCGATTTAAAGTGCCAGCCCCTGTGGGATGGGACGGAATGGATGGGTCACAGAGTGACATTGAAATCGAGAACAGCCATCCGGTGCCCTCAAGAGGTCAGATTAATAGCAACGACACTTTATTCACGTCAAATTAGTGGCAACAACACTGCACTTTAATCACGTTCAATCGCATAATATTGTGAGAATAAAAACTCAACTAAAAAGCGAAAAAAAACTCTTTGAGGGACAAAATGGATAAATAAATTAATTAATCATAAATAAGAATTTACAAATTTTGATTTCTCCAACAAATTGTTTAACAACGATTTAAGATTAAAAACAAAATTAATGTGTAAATCAACAAACTCACAACCTAATCCTAAATTTAATCAAAAAAGGATAAGAACCATAAACTACTTTAGCACTATTCTTTTTCCTTTTTGGTGTTTTAATGCCTTTAAATAAACAAACATATGTCTTCTCATTTTTTATATCAAACATGGATTATATCTCTTTTAGTGTTACTTAAATCGTAGACATATACGATTACAAAGAGTTACACAGTCATCACACATGATAGTATATGTCATGCACACGATGATGTATATCTTCACCGTTCACACGTTCTTTCATACGATTTCACAGACTTACATAATTGATCCACACGACCGTATAATCTAAGACATAGGTGTGTGTCACTCTACATGGTTAAGTACAAAAGCGTGTAGCACCCTACATAGTCGTATCTCTCCCCAGAAGATCTTCATCCATCTTGTCTTCACTGTTCGTCATCTCTACAAACCATAAAGATTTCTACGATCACCAAAAGTTTCAAAATAGGGCTAGACATTCAATAATCTTCCCTTCTAGCCCAATTATGGGGAAGACATGTTATGGTTTAACACTAATTGAGAGACATCTCAGTAAGCTTACTAAAAAGCTCATTCTTGCTTCCAGGAACCACCTTATTCAATATATTAGTACCATTCATGTCCGTAGGAATCTTCTTCAATGTCAATTGTTGCTCCTCAATCACAAACCTTAACCAATAATATCTAACATCTATATGCTTTATGCGAGAATAATACATAGTGTTTTTATTTAAGTCAATAACACCTTGACTATCGCAAAACACTACATAGTCTTTTTGCTTCATATCCAACTCTTAAAATCTTTTCAACTAAAGTATCTCCTTACTAGCTTCCACTACAGCTACATACTCTGCTTCAATCATAGATAAAGCACAAACTTTTGTAGCTTTGATTGCCCTAAAACGCCTCCCCTTTGTAATCTTGAACAGAAAACTTGAAGTAGATTTTATTCCATCAAGATCTCCAGTCATATCTACATCCGTATAACATTTTAGAATTGACTCCCTATCACCAAAACACAAACTCTATTTTGAAGTACCTTTTAAGTATCTCAAAATTTATTTCACTACTTTCCGGTGAACGTTTCCTAGATTTGACAAGAATTTGCTCACTAACTCAACAACCTGTGCAATATCTAGTCTAGTACACACTATGGCATATATCAGAGACCCTATTGCTGATGAGTATGGAACATAAGAAATACCATGTTTCTCCTTTTTTTATTGAGGGATATGCATGCTTGTTTAGCTTGAAGTGAGGTGCTAGTGACATGCTACCTAGCTGAATATGCTTCATATTGAACCTTTCTAACACATGTTCAATACACCTTTTCTGTGACAATCACAGTTTCCTACTCTTCCTATCTCAAGTTATCTCCAAGTCTAAGATTTGCTTTAAAAAATCCACCTTCAACTTTTAGATTCTGCCAACATCATGACCCATAATTAACATATCATCAACATATAGAAGAACAATGATGAAGTTCTCACCTGTGAACTTCTTGAAACCATAATCTGTCATAAAAGAATCAAATTTCTAATACTATTGCCTTGGAGCTTGTCTTAACCCATATAAACTTTTCTTCAACTTGCAGATTAGATTCTCCTTACCTTTAACTTTGACCTTCTACCTGCTCCATGCATATCTCCTCTTCCAAATCTCCAAGCAAGAAGACTATTTTAACATCTAGTTGTTCAAGTTCAAGATCTAAACAGGTATTTAAACCCAAAAGTATTTGAATTGAGATCATCTTAACCACTGGTGAGATGATTTTATCAAAATATATGTCATCCTTTTGACTGAACCCTTTCATCAATAACCTTGCCTTATGCATCAAGCTTATTACCATTTTTCTTCATCTTGAATACCTATTTATTCTTAAGTGCCTTTTTGCCTTTTGGAAGATTTACAAGCTCATATGTATCATTCTTCTTCAGGGAGTTCATCTCTTCCTTCATAGCTATGAACCAGAGCTTTTTATCATTACAAAATGTAGTTTCTTGCATATTCTCAAGCTCTTCCTCAATAATAAACAATAGATATTTTGCACTCAAAGATTTAGTAGAAGGTCATGTCTTCCTTGTCAACCTTTGAGTTGTGTTTCATCAGCTGTTAGAGCTTATTGCTCCCGCTGCTCATTTTCCTTAACAGTTTCATCTTCAGCATTGTCTAGATATGGTTTATGTAGCTCATCATTATCATACTGCATTTGATCACCATCAATTTGTGCTTGTTCTCACACTTCACCTCCTTCACTTACAGTCTGCTCAACATTGGAATAAGAATTACCAATATCATACGATGAGCTACTATGAGTTAACTTATATGTTTTTAAAAGATCATCACCTCTTTTGTGCTCCTGGTATACCACATCCTTGCTCCTAACCCCCTTTTACTTCTCTGGGTCATAGATTTTGAAACCAAAATGTTCATCACTATATCCTACAAAGATGCAAGGTACTATCTTTAAGTCAAGTTTTGTCTCTAGTCCTTGGGTATGTGTCTAAATGCCTTATATCCAAACACTCTCAAATGATAACATGTAGAATTTTTCCAAGTTCGTGCTCCCTTAGAAATCTCAAAATTCAACAGAACTGAGGGAGCTTGATTGATCAAGTAGATCACAGTTCGGGTTGCTTTACCCCAAAATATCTTTGACAACTTGGACATTTTTTGCATGCTTCATCATAGTTACGTTCAGCCTCTTAACAAGCGCATTATTCTGTAGAGTCCTTAGTTCAATTTTTTAGGTATAATGCCTTGCGATGTACAGTATTCTTTAAACGCCTTATAAGAATATTCCCATCTATCATATGTTTATAGGTACTTCAACTTCTTCTCAGCTTCCCTTTTTACCATAACATGAAACTTTTGGAAGGTTTCAAATACTTGACTCTTGGCTCTCAACATATATACCCAAGTCTTCCTCGAAGAATCATCAATGAATGTAACAAAATATTTATTACCTCCTAGTGACTCCTCCTTAATAGGGTCACAGATATCTAACTGCCTGTATGGTTGCTGTCTCCGGTAGCTGGAGACGGAACGGAACAAAATCTCCGGAGACGGAACGGAACAAAAAATGATAACAGTGAGCTGTTTGGTTATGGTGAACAGAACAGAGAAAACTGCCTCCGTCTTGAGGACAGAATGTGTTTGGTTATAGGGGACAGAACGAAAAAATAGTGCAAATGACAAATATGCCCCTGATCCTTAATATGATTAGAAATATGTAATTTAT
>JAOTAX010000198.1:34924127-34959998 GCA_025629825.1 Erythroxylum guanchezii | reverse complement strand
AAGAATAAAATTAAGAATTATAAAGAAAGTTAAAATCATCCTTTAATAAGTGAAAAGACATAACAAAATTCTTAATGTATTGTATTCTTATTAGTCATGCCTATTGTGATCATCCTATAACTCTGTAATCAAAATCTTTCACATCTGAATAAGATCATAGGAAAGCCAATCTAATTGCTTCCAATTATTTCTTACTTTGGGCCCCATTCTCTAAACTCACATACAAGATTGAATCCACATCTTAACTTGAACAAGTTTTTATTCCCGGAAGACTAGTACATGGAGAAACTTGGAACAAAAATGAAAGCAAAAGGTCTTAAGGGTTCACAGGAATATAGCCGTAATCCAAATGGGCTTCAAGTTCTCTCCTCAGCAAGGATTCGCCTTCATCTACTCCACCAGAAGTCTCTTCCACCTGAACCTGCTCTTCCTCAAGACCCTTCAACAAAGAACAAGCACATGTATTAAATAAACTGTGTATATTAGTTTAAGCGGAAACTGGACCTAAACCATGAAAGTTGATGGTGTTGTTTAATGAAGTTAACGCACCGCATGTTCAGTTTGCATCGGAGTTACGTCGGAGAAGTCATGCACCGGCCGGGCATAGGCTAGGGTCATTAATAGGAGGAGGAAAGCAATGAGGCAGAAAGGGCTGACCTTGTAAGCCATTTTTTCTTTGCTCTCTTGATATGAAATTGGAGAGAACAAACAGTATGAGGTTAATATATAGACTTGGTGGCTTGGTGATATGGAGCTATATCTAGTAAATAACATCCTAAAAACAAAGCTTTGGTAATTGGATTCACGTCATCGTTGACAACTAATAACATTTTTACTGTTTGAATACTCAATATGTGGCAATGACATTGATCTAACTTATAGGCCTAAATTTATATATTTTCAATAGATCGAGTGTACGGGTCAAATTATATGGCAATGATAATATCGTTTTATTTAGAAGAATTAAACTTATGGCAAGCTTAAATATCAATAACTCAAACTTAGACTTAGACTTAGACTTAATTAAAAACAAATTATTTTACATTTTTAATTAAAAATTATTTTAAAAAATTAGTAATATTGGCGTATTAGTCTGCCTGTCATCCCTGTCAATCTGTTGTTCTTTCTTCCTTTTTGACAGTGAAAGCCCTCGTATATTATGGTCATGTGTTGGCCATCTTTGACCTGAACTTTGGGATTTGATTGGCTGGTAAAACACATTTTTCTTTCGCCCTTGCAATTTTTAATGATGCGGCTGGATTTGATTTGCTTCTTCAACCTGCCTGATCTTTTTTTTTTTTTTAATAATGAAAAGCTCTCTATCTAACCTGTATTCTTAAATTTGGCGTGCAGACTAAACTGGCCATTCCTGTTACTATCTTTAGAGTAGCAACTTAGACTAATCGTCATGCAAAAACACCAATGTGTCAAGCTTTGAGTTGATATAGAAAGGTAGTTCTCTATTTATTAATAAATAATACTAATCAAATTATTAATTTATACCAACTTTATCATACTGTGACTGGAAAGTTTTTGTCCAAGATGCATACTATAAAGTAGAGATAGAAGGAGCCAACCTTCAACGTTAAGATAAGTGTAGAATTTATTACCACCATTTAACTGATACATGAGCTAGAGTTCCCATTTAATATTTTCACCTGCATTCGATCGACCCTACCATCCCAGCCTTCTTCACATGCAAATTCGCACTCTTCTAGTCAGAAAAAGACCAAGGACCTAAGAAGGAGCCAATTTTTGTTGTCTTTTCTCTACTTTTTTATATTATCATGATATTCATTTTCCTCTTTTCTTTTTTTAATCTCAGTTTCATCAATGTACAAGTCACCTTACAATGCACGTAGAAAATAAGAGCTGTGAAGCACGTCCTGCGGTTTACACGAGTTATCTCAAAACGTCAGCAACTTGATTTTAGCCTTCATGATAAATAACTATGTATCTATACATATTTCTCTGATGGAGAGTTTGGAACCACAAAGTTTCTATTCCCTTCTAATGACACAGAAAGATAGCATGTAATGATCCATCAGAAATGAGTGTGCTTGGTGCTAGGTGGGTTCAAATACCTGGAATAGAGTATTAGGAAGACCAAATTTACCACCTTTGATAGTAACATAGATGTATAACATAATTAATCAGGAACTACAAACCTAAGCTAATCTGACATTTTGCCTCAAGTTTGCTGTAAAAAACTAGCATCTTTACAACAGATATGGAACCAAAAATTGTGAACTACCGCAGTATGATAATTATTGAGCTTCTCCACCCTCACTGAATTCTCCATCTTCAAGCTCCTCGTTATCGCCATCTTTATGGGAATCTATACGGTGATCTCTCTTATGCTTCTTATGCTTGCTTCCATCATCCGACTCAGGGGTGGAGGCATGCTTCATAATCATACAGGTGATAGCATCAGAAAGGAAATAACATGAGCAACAGAAGCAACAAAAGTGACAAAAGAGAAACATCTGCTTACTCGTTTAGATCTTCGATGGTCATTGGTATGCCTGTGAGAACTTCTGGTTCTATCCTTCCCACTTTCATTCAGATCATCTGCAGAGTTTTGATGTCTCTTCTTATGTTTCTTGTTTTTATTGTCATCAGACACATGATCTTCTGTTATATCAGCATTGCTTGTGTCTGCTTCATCCCTCTTACCGTTATCAACTCTTTCATACTCCCTATCCTTTTCCCTTCTATGCTTGGTTTTTCTCCTTTCTTTTTCCTCTCTCTCTTTTTCCCTTTTCACCTTCAGAAGAAAAATATAAGCCAGCAGATTCAGATCCTAGTTGACATGCACACATTGGTGCAGGTGTTGAGAAGGATCACAAGCATTCAAAAATCTTGTCCACGAATTGGAGCATTCTTCAGTCTATAGTTCTAGCTATGCAAGAATTGAGTAGTAGCAAGCATTGTAATATAGCATATATGAATTATACAAAAAACAAAAAGCATAAAAGAAATTAAGCATAGCTAGATCAAACAAAAAGATGCATATGTGAGAGAGAACAACACTTATGTAGCTTGGTCCAAAGTCTAGTAGATCCATTTTTCACATCTTCACTCCACTAAAACGATATCACAAACTGTTGCATCAATAGCTTCAAATCTTTAGAATCTTTCAACATCTAGTAATATCAACTCTATTAGTTTCTTCAAGTTGAAACTTCCGTCTTAAACCTAACTAAACCACATCAGGCAACTGTCAATCCTAACCCACACAGTTTGAGTTGCAGAACGAAGTTTATGCAAAATAATAATAACTGCTTAGTTTAAGATATACTACAGGTTTCCCACTGTAAGCAATAAATAATTGCAGTGGCAGTTAAACACTACAGAGTTTTATCACGTACCAACTGATCATTCAGTCAGTCTATGCATTCAAACTAGTATTCAACATTCAAGATAGAAGTAGACTTGTGAATGCAAGTAATATGCAATTTTTAAAACCCAGAACTCCTCATCTGAACTTGTTTTGTGTCAAAATTTTGGAGAAAGGATAACTTTGTGAATTGGAAGTGGGCAAGAAACTTATGAAGCTAATTTGTACCTTCTCCTCCTTCCTTTTATGCTCACTCTCCTTTGCCAGTTCTTTCAGTTCATTGATGTAATCATCAAATATCTTCCGACAGAAGCTCTCCTCCCCCATAGAACTGCATAGCATCCAACAGTCCGTATCACAGAGCAATGCCAAAATGAACTGAATAATAGAAAATGCACTTTTCAAATCCAAAAAAATCCTATGCAATAATATGTTAATTAATCAATTAATAAGTAGGTTCGATAAAAATTTTATTTTTAAAAGTTTTCCCAGATAAGTAGAGAACAATTGATAAGGGATTGTTAATTACATAACAACCTGAAGAAAACAAGTTCACCTTATCATAAATATAAATACAGATGCTATATAAATTTTAGTTTTTTAAAAAAACTTATTAAAAGAGTTTATTGTTTTTGAACTTTAAGTTGCACATTTGCTAAAGAGGTCTCATAGCAATCCAAAAGTAACTTGGAGAAGAAATTAAAGATACAGAATAAAAACAACTGGGGTAATTATATGTAGTGTACCTGAGATTAAAAAAAAAGGAACTTTAATAATTTAGACCCATGGTAGCTCTATTTTATTATATACCATAAGGAAAAGGGCGCTCTTTATCCTGCAAAACTTTCTATAAACCAATTAAATATAATTATGATTTATGTGAATTGCTCTCGATCTGATAAACCAATTTCACATATACAAATTCCTAATATCAACTTTTTCATTTCTTTTCTCGATATTTCGCTTATCTGTGTTTGGTATTTGTATGCCTCATATTATCAGTTTACACTAGTATTTGCTTTACTACTTTGTGTGTTGAACGCATCAAAGTTCTCAAAAAATCATTAGTATTAAGAAGTGCTACTGTGAATCGCATGTAAATTTGTGTAATAACTTTCAACAGTCTGTGACAGATCTTGGACATAACTCAAATTCTCTAAAACATCAGCCATTCTAACCAACCTAGGACTATATTGTGCACATGAATCAAAGCTTATGCTAAGTTGACAAAGGAATTAGCAGATAATACCTGAACTCTCTGCTACCTTCAAAAAGCCATTTGCAGTTCTCCCACTCAGAAGACGTGGTTATTTCCTACAAGCAGCAAAAATTCAGGAGGAAAGTGAAAAGAATATCCCCTTTTGATATCTCATTACCAAAAAAGAAAAAGACAAGTTATATTTATGAAACAGATATTCACAGTGCAGCAATCACTTATTTGAAACATCATATTGCAACTCCATAAAGTGCAAAATCAACATGTTGAAAAGCAATGCTGCAGACCTTGATAGACTGCAATAAACTAAGAAAGTCATCTGCAAGACGTTTGCGTTTCTTGGTCTCTTTCTCCTCCTTCTCTTTAGTTCTTTCAAGTAATTCATCAAAAACCATCTGGTATAGGTAAAAGACATCAAAAATTACATTTTCAATGAGCACTGGCTAAGAAAACCATCAGTACCACAAATAACAAAAGCCACAAAGAAAAAGTTGTTTAACAACTTACATCAATTAATAGTTCAATCACTAAATCACATCACTGTTCTTATCTTTATTATTGATTAGTAGGAATTTTCTTGTTAAGATCCTATAAATTGACTGAAACCTCATATTCATACTAGATACACGCACGAAGTCCATTCATAAAATTACATATGAAACACAAATTCTGCATGCGCCTAGATACTTGAAAAAACGCACAAAAATTCTTGAACAGAATTTGAAAAGGAAAGTAGACATAACTTCGTCCTCCACAGATGGTAAGGTCTCTGACACCAGAAAGGTTGATTGTATCCTCACTAGGCTCTAACTTGTTTTCATTTTTTTTTAAATACTGAGTATCTTGACTTGGGCTCTGATTGCGGTTCAAATTAATTTAAATTCTGAGGCTTATTCATATCAAATAGAACATGTTGAGTAGAAATGGTGCATTAAGATGAACAGAAAATTGAATTATCTAGTATCAAAACTATACAATGCTAGATCTAAACAAGATATTCACACTTATTCCATATGGATTCTATTACAAAGCAATTCCAACTCAAATTTATTGGTCTAAAATTTCATCATATCAGGACTCATGAATCAAAACCAACTTAAGTTATATTGTCTTTTTCTCAACAAGTTCATCCATAGATAACAGAAAGGCTGGGTGTTTTCGTAAACAATAAAATGCAATGGAGGACATTTAGGGTCCAAAAGAGACTTTTGGAAATTACAAACGAAATGACTTGATGCAATTTGGTGAAAAGCCCCCTTTTTAATTGGAAATTCGAATCTTGGGATTTGGAGGATGATAGGAGATTTACAACATCCCTTTAAAATAGGAGATCTTACCTTAGAAGAGTCTATTTAAATATTTAGTATCATAACTAGTAGGTCTATTCTTGTTAGAAGTTTAGTAGGTCTATTCTTGTTAGAAGTCTTATCCTAAATAAACTGGTAGGTTTATTTTTGTTAAAAGTCTTATCCTAAATAAACTGATGTAACCAGCCTCTATATAAGGCTACATTATTTATGAATAAAGCATCAAACAAATTATCAGAGAAATATTGCTTGGAGGATGAGACCTTGTCTCGGACAGGTCTCCCTCTTGCGTAGAAATATAGGGTCTTCTAAAAAAGGGAAGAACTCCAACAAGGTAAATCAAGAGGATTCCCTGGCGGATTGTCCCGTGAACAGATCCTATGCCCTGGACCATATCAATTAGGTATCAGAGCCAAACACAATGGACGACTTAGGGACTATCAAGAATGAGCTCAAGGCCCTTATGTTGAGCAACGTTTCTAGTAGATGGAAGAGCTCCAGCAAAGTAACTCGACTGCCAATTCAAAGAGATGAATCGTCAATTTAGGGAGCTAGGAAAGGAACCAAATTGTGGGGGGCATGAAGGTGGGGCGATCAGCAGCCATGCTTTGGCTAGCTGAGGGAAGAGGCAAAACGATGGGCATCCCGAGGCCCGTATGGTGCCGTGTTAGTCAAAGTTGGAATTCCCCACTTACAACGGTTCAGAGGAACCTCCGGTTTGGTTGAACCGTTGCGATCAGTATTTTTAGAGTCAACGGACAGCAAAAGAGGATCGAGTAGACTTGGTTGCATTTCACTTGACAGGGGAGGCCCAACTCTGGTATTACCAGGTGGAACAGGAGATACCAGGAATGTCGTGGGAGGACTTCAAGTCACAATGTAACACAAGATTTGGTCCCCCCTTAAGCACTAACCCGTTAGGAAAATAATTCTCAAACAGATGAGTACTGTTGAGGAGTACCAACGTCAATTTCAAACCTTATTAGCACGCACCACTAGCCTCCAACACAAACAACAGGTGGGCCTCTTTACAACTGGATTAGTTGATGGGATACGGATAGATGAGGAGCTGCAGGGGCCGAAAACGCTAGGGACTACCATGAACATGGCAAGGGCTTTTGAAAGGAGGCAGTTGATGGACTAGGGTGTGGAGCTCAGTGTACTTCTGCCTAGGTAGCAGCCATAAGCAACGCTTCAGCTTGGGCAACAGTCAAAAGCTCTCGGGCCAACCATGCGGCGGTTCACAACCGAGACAGCAAACCCCTAGAAGGTTCTCCAACATCGGTCTCCTGTATAGGAAGTAGCTTAGTCTCGTTTTTCAATCATTTGTCAAGGGAGAAGATGGCTGAAAGACGAGCAAAGGGACTTTGTTTTAATTGTGATGAGCCATACTCTAGGGAACACAAGTGTAAGCGGCTGTTTTGGCTTGAAGTGGCAGACCGGGAGAAGGAAGATGAATCGCTTCAAGCTTGAGGACAAGCTCCATGTCGAGGAGGGGAGTAATGATAGGAGATTTACAACATCCCTTTCAAATAGGAGATCTTACCTTAGAAGGAGTCTATTTAAATATTTAGTATCATAACTAGTAGGTCTATTCTTGTTAGAAGTCTTATCCTAAATAAACTGATGTAACCAGCCTCTATATAAGGCTACGTTATTTACGAATAAAGCATCAGACAAATTATCAGAGAAATATTGCTTGGACGACCAGACTTTGTCACGGACAAGTCTCCCTTTTGTGTAGAAACATAGGGTCTTCTATAAAAGGGAAGAACTCCAACAAAAGAAATCAAGAGGATTCCCTAGTGGACCTCCCGTGACCAGATCCTACGCCTGGGACCATATCAGAGGAGTTTATATACAGTGGGCTGTTTTGATATAAATATGTAGTCTTTCTTATATTCAGGCCTTGCATCAGCAAAGCAGAAGAAACTCTCGGCATCTCTCTAGCTATTTTTTTAATTGGAAATAGTAATCCAAAATTGAGTAAAAGATCAAAATAAAATGAAAAATCCAGGAAAAAGTGAAAACTGATCAAAGTTGGTATATTGGGACCCAAAGATCAGCAGTTTTTTGAAGCAAACGGACTTCTAAATTCAAACAATTCAACATTTGCAAAAAAGAAAAAATCAGGCTTAAAAAGAAGAGTCAGCTACAATCACCAATTAAATTACCTTCAAGTTCACAATAGATATAGGCGGAGACCTAATATCATCTGCAATAGCAGCTTTGAAATCATCAAGTGTCCAGGTTGATGTCAAAGAAACCTGACAAAATTACCAGTATATTAGACATCCAGAAGAACAGGGTGCACAGAACATAGAACAGAACTCCATTTAAGACCTTTCTCAACTTGACAGCATCCTTTATTCTCGCTTTGTCATCATGGTACTGTCAAAGTAAATGGAACACCATAGTTAGAAAGCCTGAAACTTAGTTAACATAGAACCTACTAAGAAACCAAAATGTGTTCAGTAACTTAATGATTGTACAAAAATAGAACCTACTAAGAAACCAAAATGTGTTCAGTAACTTAATGATTGTACAAAAAATTTAAGAAAATTTTAAAATTTGTAGGCAGGTAGAATGCACTTTCAACACAGAACTGTTCAACCTGTCCAGTGAAAGGAGATTGAAGTCAAAAGGTACTATAGATCTCAATAATAAGTAGACACAAATCTGAAAATCTGAAGAATTAACCTGAAAGTGCACACAGAAAGATCAAGAAACTCACCTGTAAAACTATATAGGAATAATATAAGGTTTGTACCAAGTCTATGGTAATAAATATTTCTCAGTATATAGCTTTTAGAGTTGGTAATTGTCAAGTAGAATTGCAAAAAATAGCACAATCACCTGTTTATCAAGCTCTTCGGCAACATCCTCAAACAAATCTTTTGGGGTTGAACCTGAGGTGTTTGATGCTACATCCAAATATGCAGGTAAATCTTTCACCTACAAAAACGTCCAGTAAAAAATGAGGCCTTAAGTCCCTACCATGATTAGAATCTATAACCTTAAAAGCAAATTTAAGTGGGAAAATGAGAAACCGTGTCCCAAATTACGATTTAAATCTTTAACATAAAAACCAACTTCAAGTGAAAGGATAGATAGACAATATTCCAGAGCGTGGCTTGACAAAATCATTATTTTCAACCTAACCTTCGTGTAATAATCACGCCAGTGGGTATTGGCTGTAAGAGTTCCATCAGCAACATGTCCTTCCATCATTTTGCGGAACTCGTCACGATTTTTACGTTCCAATTTTCTTAATTCTTCCTGTTTAGTTTAATAATCAAAACAACAACATAATTATAAAAACAGAAAGAGAAGTGCTTGGTGTAGAAGTTATCAATTCTAGCACCTTCTGTATCTTTCTCTGCTCTTCTTCTTCCTTCTCTAGATCGCGCAAGTAGTCCTGAGACATCATCTTGAAATTAGTCATTACTGATAAGACAAACTTAACCAGAAAACCAAAATTACCTGAAAAATTTCCAATCGATCAATCTTTTCAAGGCGTAAACATCTATCATCTGTCTCTAAACGATCTTGAACTTTTCGCCATTGCGTAGTTGCCTGTGAGCATAGTGGATAGTAAAACTTAGATGAAGATCAATGTGGAAAATATGAATCACAGCTTTGCAGAAGCTTACTTTAATAAAGTCACAAGATTCCAAAAATTTCCTGTATTCCATGATATTGTGCTTACGCTCTTCTTGTGCCTTAGCACGTTCCTGATCATGACAAGGACCAAAGAACTTCTCAGCATATAATCAACAAATACTTAATTTTCAAAACACGGCTTCAAATGATGTCACTAGGGTTTGTCCATTACGCCTTTGTCAACAGTGACATTCACAATAAATAGATGAGGTGCAACCATCATAAGAAGCAATTTAAAAGGTGAATACAAAAACATCAATTTAGCCATAGTTGTTCACCTATTGTCTGACTTATATGTGAATAGTCAAGTAATATCATTCATATAATCAGAGACATGCAACATCCGTAAACATGAGCTGCGGTCCATCATATGTGGACAGTAATGAGGAGGTAACCCAGTGTTAAGCACCCTATTCCCTCCCACCCCCTCCTGGGCCCTACTAACAACAAAAGAAAGGAAAAGCACTTCTACTTGGAAGAGAGAGCATTTGAGCTCTTTGTTTCATTTTCCAACCAAGGACCCAAGATGGGCTCTACATATTAATGGTATGTTCCACATTTTATTTCAAGTTCAGGTTATAAGAGGCTGTGTAAGATGATTTCAAGTTGCATTATGAAGCTGCAATGGCGCTATATAATTTAAATGTCAATTAGATTCAATCAAAATATGCACCGGATGTCACAGTGAGAAGAGATCAGTTAGCAAGATAGTGTACCTTGTCTGCGAGTTCTTTCAAGTATGTTTCAGTTAGGTCTCTGCGTTCTCTTTCCCGTTCAATCACCTTGAACCGCTCATCATTTTCAAACATTGTAACCAATTTGCTGAACAGTAAATTTATGAATAGCATAACAGAAATTATGAAGAGAATAAACAAGTTATCTGCAATTAGCAATGAACAAGCATAATTGAAACAAAAATGAAAGAAAATTTTGGAAAGAAATTTATAAACCTCCATCTTGTAGATGATGTCAGCTCTGTAGACTCCTAAAAAGAATTTTAGTCGAAATGAATACTCATTAAGAACTTCCAAAAAAGATCCCAATCAAAACAAATGACAGATACAATTACTTACCTCCAGCATTTTTCTAAATTCTTCTCTTGCAATTTTTTGTTTAAGTCGTCTTTCTTCTACTTCTAGTTTTTTCTTTTGACCCAAGAACTGAAAAAAACATGCGAACATACCTAAAGACAAGCTCAACATTCATAAAATATGACCAGCTGGGCAGTAATTGTTCTGGAAATGTCAATAAAAGAACAGCTTTACAAATTTAAGCCCATAACAACCAGGACATTTTAGACAAGGATCGACTTCCAGAAATTAGAAAACAAGCTTCAAAGGAAAAAACAAGCTGCATAAAAAGATTAAGGGAAAAAAGGGAAAAAGAAAAGAAAAAAGGACAAAACAGAGTACATAAAAGACACACAACTCTCTCCACACGCGTAGACACATAATATAAAGAGAAAAATCTACCTCGTTAAATGCTTGCTTCCGCTCACCAAGAGTTCTTAAAGCACCATATCTCTTATCATTGATTATTACTCTCATGGCCTGTGCAACCAGTATGAAAGTTAAACATTCTCATGTCGCTATGAAATGAAATTATAAAAATCTTTCTGAAGTACCTGGTCCCACGTCCAGTCAGATCCAACATTTGAAGACTCCAAAAGAGACCTAAATGCATTTTTGGCCTCCTAAATTATTAAAGAAAAGACAATCAAGATGATAATACCCATACAATTCAAAGTAACAAGCTCAAAAGTGGTAACTTTATGTTAAATACCTGCTTATCAGCGTAACTTACAGGCTCCTGATTAACCAACCTCTCATCCAATGAGATACTGTTAACCTTATCAGCTTTTTCATCAGTTTTTTCGGCTTCCTGTAAGGTATTCACGATTTCACTATACTAGTAGAGCATCTATTTCCACACTTAGTGAGTTGCTAATAACTGTTAGTACCTCTTTATCTTGAGCAGGAACTTTATCTGCAGAACTAGGAATATCCCGAGTTGAAATACAGTTGGAGTCATTCCTATAATATTTGATGAATTACAAGTTCATAGTCAATTGCATGACGTTAAACTTGCACTGGCTACATATAATTGCACAAAAATAGGAAGAAAGAATAACACCTTGGTGCCATCACACTGTCAACAGCTGGAATGATGGTTTCCATACTTGCCGAAATAACGTCATCTGGACTCATGTTTGTCTTAACATCGTCAATGTTGGTTGCTGCAGAAGAGGACACAACAGCTATATTTGGTGACTCAGAATCTGACTGCGGTTGACAATCAAGAGCAGCAACAGGTGCAACAAAAACTGGACTTGATGGCATCTCACGGACCACAGTGGAAGTATCTGCACTAGATGGTGTTTTATCTAATGATGGAGGAACAGACATTGACGGTGGAGACCCAAGGTTTTCTGACTCCAATTCCATAGTGGTTGCCTTTTCTATTTGTTCACGTGCCACCTTGAAGCATAAACAACAAAAAGAAAAATATATTAGAAAAATGAGAAACGATCTCTCATGTCAATAATTGAGAAAGTAGAAAACCTTCAATTCTTCAGGAATTTCCCATTTTGATGATTTGGTGGCTCTATTGTAGTAATATCTGCAGAAGAAGGAAAAAAAAAAAACAAGAACCAAAACATTTAATATAGTTTCATAATGGAGGGGATGGAGTAGGGGTTCCAGAGACAACAGGAGCAAACATAAATAATCAGAAAAAACTACATAGAAATTACACACTTTCTGCCATCAGGACTCGTATATTCCTTCCAATCAGTTGAGGCATCTGCACGCTGCATAGATAAATAAGTAATAAAACCACTGCTGGAATCAGTTTAGAACAAATGCCAAAAGACGTGCACCCTGCAAGCATATAATGTTCAAAACATGGGAAGATAAAGCATGTTAAGAGAACACAAAAAACTAGTTTATTGCTTCATTTCATCATGTGATATGTCCATAACTCAATTTGCTTCAAAGATCCATCAGAACCATATTCATGTACCCAGCAGTACCCACATAAGCAAGAAGGTATTATAGAACTAGCTAGCTACATATGGACAGAAGCAAGAGAGGGGTTGAGGGGTGTTTGCTGAGGAAGACAGTAGATGTGCATATCTTTCAAATACAAAAGAATTGTAAACATGATAAGAAGTATACGAGTTAGATGAAGTAAAATTATTTCCATCAACTACTGATATATGAGCTTGAATAATATCAAAATTCCTTCCACAGAAAAATGCTTCTTTCCGAAACTTGAGATATTAAAAAACTTCGCACAAATTAAATAGTAGAGAATAAGGCAAGTAATTTCCTAACAGCAACACAAGAAAATGCCAAATTTTAACAAACAATTTCCTTCTCAGGAGAGAATCCCCAACAGTAATAGCGCTTAAGTGGATATTTTACACACTAGCCCTGAACAAAATCTGCTCATAAATTACTAAAGCAACAAGGAAAGAAAATCATGAAGCGAGAAACCTCAAACACATTCAAGCTCAGCACAATTGTTCATAACAATATAGATGAAAACATAAATCAGAGTACAGTCAAGTGAAATTTTAAGATACTAAACCATTAAATATAAAAAATCAGCAAGTTATGCAGCAGAAACAGTGCAAACTCACCTCGATTGTTGTCATTAATTCATAAGGCTTCTCCCAGGTAGACTGTTTTGTCCTCTTATTGTAGTAATATCTGAATATTACACAAGAGATACAATATTAATCATGCAACAGAAGAGTTCCATAGCTTTGATCACCTAAAACCATAAATTCTTATTTGATTATATAGAAGTAGAAAGTAAAGACTCAAAAGAAATGGTGGAAGCTGTCTAGGGTGAGTTAGTTGTAAATAATACATAAATATGAAAAGAATATTCACTAGTAATGAAGATGCACCACCAAAGATGAACCACCAAACTACAACATCAATAGCTATGATGAAAAGCAAATCTAGAGGGTGATGCAAACAGCAGCAGTTGTACATATAAGCTACTGACAGTTGGTTGTAAAAGATTGCTAAGACCAGGGTTTTGACAATCAGCATACACTGTAATACAGCATGAGGGTAGACCAAAATGGTACTAAATCATATAAAAAGATGGAAAATTTTCTTAGGGATTTTGGTATCGCGGTTTAATGATCCAGTAAGAAATGGCCATCTAAAGGAGAACCATTCATATCAAATGGGCATTAAAGCAAATCACTATCATACTCATAGTCTCTTTTTGAGCCCATAAGGGCACAAAGTTTCCACCTACTGGTAAAAGATTCTGAAGCTACTGCCGATTCTACTTGCTATAGGAAAGACGTAAACAAGCAATAATTACATTGTTTTCATTGCCAGAATCCTTTCATACTTCAGGATAGTAAGTGAATTTATTTGAGGGCAAGAAACATGTCCATCAGCATCCCGTTATAAATTCAACACTGAGGCCACATCAAGATGTAACCCATCCAGAGCCTTAAAGACATAGTGGCATAACTTCTAATTGTCTATTGTAGTTCATATAAAAGTGAAACTAAATAAATCAGCAAGAATGTACAATAAATTGGTCATCCAAGTCATAATCTCATAACTTACTACCAAAATTAATAGAGTGCCATGATATATCTAAAGCTCAAAGGGTGGAGAGCCAAAAGTACAAAGTACTCACAAGTTGCAATCAAATACCACGGTAAGAGAGACAAACAGTTTATAGTTAAACACATAAACTGATAAAGATTCACTTTATCACCCAATGAAGATCACAATATTCATGAATTCAGCCATTAGAAGGTGAGATTTTACATTACCAAATGAACAAAAGTACCAAAACCAAACCAAACTATCAGTAAACATCAATAATCATGGAAAACAGACAAAATTAACTACCTTCTTCCATTTGCAGATATATGCTCTATCCAGTCTGTTGGGGGCTCTTCTGCAGCCTTAGGCTGGACAGATGTTGCCTGCATACATCCCCAATTTTTTTGGAAAGCTTTAGATAGGCAAATATAACAAAATGGCATGAGAGAGCAACAATGAGAGATTTCCCAACCAAAACCTTGGCAGCGGCAACGGAAGATTGTTCTCCACTATTCTGCACAGGTGTAACAGGAGCACCCTGGCTCAAAGAAGATGGTCCAGGCTGTCCACTGGCAGGAATGACTGGTACATGCATTTGACTTGCAGGCTGATACTGAGCTACAGCACTAAAGCTTATTGCTGGTTGACCATAAGAAGTTGGTGTAAACTGCAAAATAGAGATCCTACTAATTAACTATTCAACGGATCGGATACATCCTAGCAAGTATATGGAAAAAAATTTCTTACAGTGTACGAAGACGAAAGAGGTGCTCCAGAGCCACCAAAACCTGGAGTGAAGTTACTCGGTGTTGGAATGCTAGGGGGCGCTACAGCTGATCCAGAGATAACATGGCTGTTTGGTTGAGTATTGGGGAATGTAATAACCTGTGATGGGGGTGGGCCAGGTCGCAGAGGCAAATGCTGCACTGGTTGAGGATATGGAAGTTGCTGAGGTTGATTAGGCAAACCAGTGTTCATTACAGTGACACCTCGACCAACAGGCTGAAAATGTGGAGAAACCATAGGAATGAACTGCTGTAATGGCTGTGGTGGACCAGCTGGTCGGAACTGCAGGAATAATCGATTGTGAACAATTATCAAGAACCAGTTTTCAGAATTGTTTTCTATTTGACAGTCATATTGAGCAAAAAGAAAGATTACTTGGCCAGGTACGGAAGGAACAAAATTTCTAGGAGGATCCATTGAGCCACTCAAAGGAGGTTGAGGGGGCTTTCCAATCAGAAGGCAAGGATAAAGTTAGCAAGAGAAAAATGCTTTGCAGACATTAATTGACAAAACAATGGCAGACGCAGAAATTTCTAATTATAATTCACATAAGCACTCTGAAGAAAATGGCATTTCATATCAAGGACCTTAGAAGAAACTGACAATTAGCCTAATAAAGAACATAGAAATATAGCAATTAATCTAATTGACCTACTTTCAAACAACAATTAATATGCTGTTGTAAGCATCTAAAAGTGGAAAACTTATTCATCTTGCGAGACATTTTTTAAATGAATTGAATCTTCAACAGGTAGAAGCAGAAAGAATTTACTGCAGAACAAGTCAAGGCTGCCTACGATAGATAGATGTGGGAAGCATTTGAGTAGCACACTTCATTCCTCATCGATTTTCATACCCAATGTTTAGCTACCAAGTACATGTGTTTGCTCTTGACATTAAGACATCATTAGCACTCTAACGCTGATTTCTAAAAACCCATAATGCCTTCCACACACCAAAACCAAAACTAACATGTAAATATCAATCAAGAACGATTAACCTATAACTAAATTGCTTTACCATAAGCTACTAAAGTTTACTTTTATATTAAAAAGAAAATTTTATTTATATTAGATACCTTACAAAAAACTACTCATCTTAATTTGCTACTTCAACAATACTGATATAATACAAAGCCACAACAATTAATTTACACTTGATCAATTTAACAAAGACATTTGTGTCCCCTTCAATTGTCTGTAGTTGTTAAATGTGCCAAATATCATTAACGAAATGTGAATTATTTATGTTTCTAGAATTGTTTGTTCATTGAGAATTAGCGATTTCTTTTCTTCCCCGTACTGATTTATGTTTTGATCTTCATCTCCCCTCCCCCTCCCCTCATTCTCCCTTCCCTCACCCCCAAAAGTAATATAGAAAAGAGAGAGAAATCCTGATTTTGCTACTGACCTGTAGCTTTCAAATATAGCCATGAGCAGATGAAAAAGTCACCATTATGATCAGTGAATCACCAATTTGAAAAAGTTAAAAAGTTATTGGGAGCTACGTTAGAGAAGTAAAGTGACCCTACTTGTATAAAGCCTTAGCCCTCATAAAATCATTATCTTTAAATGCATTTCTATGCACTTATAACATTAATAATCTCATAATAAAGAAGTACTACAAAATTCTGGGTATAAATGTACAACAAGAACAACGAGTGAGCTTGTCATTATCATGAAACTTTTTGGACTCAGAAAGGGGTTCACAAGGACACACCATATTCAACATCATCGTCATGGAACTATCTGCTTCGAATCACCATTTCTTAGGTTATCAAACACAGAAATTTAAACCTGTATCAATATTCCATTAATTTGCAGACACTAAATTGCATTTCAGTGCACATCATATGAGGTATGCAATAGTGAATATAGGCCTATTACACAAGATAAGATTTTCTGGTGAAACATACTTTTGCAGCTTAAAATTTCATGAGGCAGGATAATTGAATATTTCAACTCTACTAAATTTTGAAGTTCGGCAAATGATTAGACCATATGCTTTTTGAAGAAAACAAGAATATGCTACCATGGAATATTACCTGCATGCCCGAATATTGGGGGTTATTGGCCATTTGTTAACAAGTGGAGCATCAGAAAACAACTAAAAAACATAAGAATGATGTTAGGTGTCTCCAATGCAAAAATAGTGAGAACCAAATGTCACTAAACCAATCATCACAAACAACATATAAAACGACAGGCAGTGTTGAAATATGTAATGTGCACCAGAATAAGGTAAATGACTAAATAGTGCAAATATATAAAACTAAGACAGATTAACTTTTGCAGCAAATACAGCTATTTCTGTTGAAGCAACTATAAAGGAAAACAGTAAAGTCTACATCAAGTACAGACAGACATATTAAGCACAGCACTGTTGGGCTAAAAGACAATTGCTTTAGCCCATTCATGTAGTTTAGAGACAAATACTATCTTCAGCTTCCATTTGCACCAACCACTGAACTTCATGCTTATGCTATGCATGCTGTAAAAAGACGACGACCAAATGCCTAATCCCTCTTGACAATTGCCAGTGATGGCAGTAAAACCTATAGATAAAATCTCAATAAAGTATCCTTTTTTCTTTTCTTTTCTTTTCAACTTATTATATCTAATCCACTCAACTGTTTGGGTTGGTTAGTTGAGCAATTGACTTAAAAACTCCAAAGTAGAAACCATTGGATGCCCAGACTACATCCATAAAACTGAACTAAAATTACAGGAAAAGAGTCTTTGTTCTGTTTTGGGTAGCTCTTCAAACTAACTTCACTTTATAGAAAATGTAAGATGGCTCAGGAGCACCACAGAAATTTTCATTCAAGTATCTAGGTACATTATGACTGTCATCGCTGCATCTGATGTTTCTTTCAGGACATTTAGAATTATTGGTATCTCATCAATCAGTGAAATTTCTGCTTGACATTTCTACCACAACAAAAAAGGTCTTCATATTGCCTGCATGAAGAAATGCCCCTCTGCAAAGACTTGTTTCTCACCACAACCCTCTTTGCTGCCAGAGTATAGTTCCAAGGACCTGAAGCCTAGAACAATCCATAGGACCATAGCCCCTTATAGATTACTTTACCATCTCGTCAACTATTACTATCTTATTGTATAGAACTTCGCAAAAACAAACAAGGATCAACAAGAAACTGACAAAGCAACTTAAATCAACAGAAAGAAACTTCAAAATCAAAACAGGAGTTAATTGCATAGCAACCTTAGATATTTTAGCATCAACAACTTTGAAATTCCAGCTATAACATTCTATTTCAGTTTTACTTTTCAAGAAATCCCAGCCGTGGTAATTTAGTTTATATTGTCACAGATAAACTAGTAATGTCGCTATATTCAATAGGAAGACAAATAAGTATATTACACCTGAGCATGATCATTCTAATACAATAAATCAAACAATCACAATGTCAATAATTTTCAAGTTTCAAAAGGATTACTATGAGCTCCGTGTGGCCAAAATCATATACCAACAGAATCAATTAAATAGTCAACCTAACATGGTGGAACACAGAGCGAATTCGCCCAGTAGTCTAAAGAGCTATACATTATGCCAATAAAGTAATGACATTTTATGAACACGGGAGACCCTAAAGATCCCCCCAACTGACATTTTTAATCATCAACTTATTTCTTAAGACCCCAAAAGCATGCCTACCAATTCAAGAGGTGCAACAAAGTAGCAGGTTAAATTATCATCTACAGATTACTACAACCGTATGGATAGAGACACATTGAGCCACGATAGATAAAGTATAAAGTTAGATACTTCAATAGGTATGTCATTATCATCATCGCATTCTCTAGATTTATCGTCTCACAATCATTAGCCTTAAACCTCACAGAAGCCCAGTTCCCACAGTAAGTTAGACAGAGTGTTTCATTCACTTAGGTCGTTTTTGTAAAGCAACTAAGTTTTTCTTATCCAGGTTAACAGATTCTCACTATTTTTTTTGTCTGAGTTTCCTTTGTTTAGAGTAAAAGTTTTGGAAAATCCATACAGAACTAAAAATAAAATTTTGCAAACTCGTATCCCTTGAATCCCACAAAGTTCTCAAGTTTCAAAATCAAAATGCAATCACCTAAGATCCCATACCAACCTTACCCTCGATCCTAAAACCCCATCAAAACCCCCAACTCCAAAATCGACCATCAGAAGTCCAATTAGGCCAGAAAAGAAGACCGAGAAAGCAAAATAAAACTGGAAAGAAAAGGGCAAAGCACAAAATTTCAATTTGTACCCCACTGGAGAATCTCTATAGAACGAAGCCGTACCACAGTACACGGACTAATTCGCTGAGGCTACAACCAAGAAAAAAAAAAATGGTGGAGTTCGTATTGTCATGTGGTCATGGAAAAAGATGGGTCTTTTTCTTTTCGAGAGGGCTAACTGGGTTAGCTGGTTTCCTTTTTTCCCCAAAACGCACGAATTGGGGTCCACTCGTTCTCCGAGAGGGAGAGAGTGAGAGGGATGAAATAGAAAAACTGACGTGGGAATATGTCTTCAGTTTGGTTTTGATATGCGAACACGAGACAATCAGGGGTAAGGTCCACTTGTTACTTTGCACATTTTCGCAGGATGCTTCTTTCTCTTTGTTTATATCTATTTTCATGATTTTTTTTGCAAAATAAATGAGATGTATTAAGGCCGAACGAGAGCTAGCAATTTACAACAAAAAATCGACATTCTCAAATGAAATAAGGAGAAATATGATATGGGGGCTGATTTCTACTTTAGAATTCTCATAGGCAAATATACTTATCAAATTATAATATAGTATCGGTAAATATAGAGTATCAATCTTACAAAAACTAAAAGTATTAACAATATTTTTTATTATTTAATCAAAAAATGATAATGATTTAATTAAAGCTAAATTAAATTGTAATTCAATACAAATAATGATCCAAAACATAAATAACGATAAGATTGATCAATATCAAATAACTAGTTCTTAAATAATATCAAATAACTAGTTCTTAAGTAATGGAGCCTTTTAGAGAGGGCGAGTCCTAGAGTAACTAGTAAGGATACTTCTTTTTTATCAAAAGGTTATGGGTTCGTGTCATGATATTAGCCTCTTTGTAAACTACAAAGAGAAGGTTGCATACAATTGATGACCCTCCCTCAATCCTCACAAAGCGGAGAGCCTTGTGCACTGAAAGTTTACCTTTTAGATAATGAATCCCTTTAGAATTTTTTAAGTATTAACCTTCTATCATGCAATTCAGTTATTGATCATTGGACTGTAGAAATTTATATCTTTTGTTAATATCTTTCTTAATACTATTAACAACTAATCTTCAGTTGATTAACTGAAACCTCTTTCTAGTTAAAATACCTAAGATTGCATTACTAGATTCTTGAATTCTCTATTAAGTTTGTCCTTAATCTAGAGAATTTATATCGACTTATCTCTAAGTTTGCATGCAACTCCTTCCAATTATGGTAGATCTATTCATATAAAGGGATTTCTTAATCTCAATCATATGAAATCAAACATTGAACTAATGTTATGGACATATTAATTCAAGAATAAAAATGCATAATTGAATTGCAATGAACAATTAATCAAATTGCATTAAATAAAAGATCAAATTACGATATCCATCAATATAGAAGACAAAACAAACATCAAAAGTTCGGAAGAACAATTAAAGAAAAGAATCCATAAAGCATATATTCCTCTTTTCTCTAAAGTATTCCCTTGAAAACTTCGTTGGAAAGTTGTTCTCTATTGAATCTCTGAAGTAATCTTCACGTTTTCGGTCATCCTAGGTTTATAATTGTTTCTTAAAAACTTTACCTCTAACTCTGACTCTAAGTGCTTCTTCATTGATTAGCCTTTATAATTTCCTTTTGTAGTGCAAAACTAGGGGTCAATCACATTGTCGTGTGAGTGGCTGTGTATCTCAAAAACACTTCAAAATGGTGAATTTATACGTTCATAGGAGCTTACACGAGAATAGAATATGACCGTGCACATGACTTACGCTAGTGTGTATCTTCACAAGGACAAAACATCAGAAGCTTTATACTTTCACAGGGACGTGCATGATCCCTTGCAGGGCTCTGTATGTTACTTATACAATCATATACCTCATCACAAGAGCATTGACCTCTAAAATAGCTCTAATTCATTCATTTCCTGCCCAGTGTCTCCTAACTTTCTCTCCTTTTGACCCATGAAAGTAATTTAGACCTAAAGACACACCATAAGCAAAATAAGTACCAAAAATAACATAAAACTCTCAAAAGACACTAAATAAAGGCATAAAAATACAGTACATTAAACATCCTAAATTATCATATCATATCAATCAAATTTGCATACTATTAGACTCAAGTTATCTTAGAATCAACTTTCATAAGTCAATATCAATAGCAATCACATTGATAATCTTTTTCAAATCAAAAGTACAAATTTTACACTCTCACAAAGGATTCACTCTATGCATGCAAAGTGTTTATGATAGAAAATATTACAAGCTCTCAACTCATTATATAGGAGGATTTTTAATTGTAAGCTTACAATAAAATCACATTTTCACTACTAATAAGTGAAGAAAAAAAATAAAAGGTCTTTTAAATAACTTGTAATGAGGCTTATGTAATGTTATGATGGGGATAAGTAAAAGGGAAATAATACTGAAGGAAATTCACAAAACAAGGTTACATAAAACTTAGTTCTTCATAGTATAGGTCCTTTAAACAATAATTTCATTAGCAAAAATTAATTCTTCTCACTCTCTAAAAAATATCACAACTTTTCTTTTCTTTTCTTTTCAATATGCTCATATCAAATAATTTTTAACTTTTGAATTACTTCAAGCAACATTGGAGAGAATACAAAATTATAACAATGAAGCACTTGAGAAGAAACAAATTTAACAATCCCCATGTAGCAACAATCATAGAACTATCATACCTTTTTTCTTTAAAATTCTTTAATGTAATACAAGTTTTAAGCAATCAAGTAAATACAAATCCTTTAGGGTCAAAAATAATGAAAAGCTTTTCAGGATAAATAGGATAAAGGCTATCAATGTGATTATAATCAATTAAAAGGTTAAGTATCAAAAGTAGTTACTCTTAAGGGATAAAAATAATTTGGATAATAATAATAAAAAAATGCTAAAACAAATAGTTAAATTTAAGTGCCTTTTCATTTTAATGTCTCTAGTTTAAAAATGTGGTCTTAATAAGAATAATAAAAGCAAGTTATAAAATCATCAAACTATGCATGATAACATATAATAAAGAATAAAAGAGTATAAAATAACAATATTTTACTTTTAGAATCAAAAGCTCGCAAAAAGGTCTCATGTGTGTAAATAATATGTGATTTTCATTCAAATTAACTATCTCAATAATTACTAAAAATATGACTTATAAAAGAGAGTCTAATCTAACTTTCATCCTTTTACATACTAATTCAATCCAATAATCAATAATAACCAAAAGCATTCTCGATAGAATTTAAATCAATCAAGATGTCAGTTAATAAGAATAAATAATAAAGATTATAACGAGTTTAAGAAATTCGAAAATGTTCTTCAAAAAGTTTTGTTAAACCTCTCCTCACACTTAAAATTGTATGTTATCCTAATGTCACAATAAAATAAAATATCAAAGAAAAGACAAAAAATGAGAAAGATAGCGGAGAACTACCAATAGCCAGAAGGTACTTGGAAAAAAAGAGGAAGAAAAACCTCAATGGAAACTCTGAATATTTTGGTACTTTCCTGAATAATAATAATTACAAATTTTGAACTCGATGAAGATTCTATCTAATATTATGTATAATCGTCCTAACAAAAGGGGATAAAAAGGATAAAATAAAAAGACATTGCAATAATAAAGCTTAGTAAGGCTAGGCCCTCGCTAACTATTAGACAAAACAAAATAAATAACAAATAAAAATAAGAAAACACTCAAATAATAAAAGAAACAAAAGAAAACCCTAATAAAACATCTCAAACTACCTTTAAAGCCATCAGTCATCTGGTGAGCCTGGTATGTTGGTCGTTGGAAGATCTTCGGGTGAGCATTATGTGGTTGTGGAGCCGAAGATGATGCCATCACTCTAAGTGGCGGATGTGGTATGAAAATCCTAAATATCATGTCATTTGCATCATAACCTCCTTCATTTATCTTGCATTTGCTTGTAGTCTTGCCACCCGCCTTATCAACTCCTACTAGTTCACTCGGATGGTGTACTAGACTCCTAAGATCTGCCGCCCTTTATACTTCTCCAACTGAGTAATCTTCTGCTAGTCATAATGTCTAAGTAGTGTCGGTGTCCTGAGCGATCTTGCACTATTCAAAAAATTATAATCCTCTTAATGCTCCTCTCCTCCCATTTGTGGTGGTAGTGAATCATATCTCGACGGCTGCTCTAGTATATTGGGGCAATCCCCATCTATTATTGCAGTTGTCTGCTCATCTGGCTCTCCTACCAGTTGATAGATGCTTTCATTAGTCCTCGCCTACTTGTAATCATGTGCATATACTTCATCATGTCTAGGTTAAGGGCAACTATGGTACCGAGCAGCCTCATTGGTGGTAATCGACTAAAGACTCTCATCTTCATTGCAAATCATGTCATGTAAGGCTTGATGCATATCGTCCTTACCTTCTTCTCACTCTGATGTCGAAAAGATTAGGCAAAGGTATACCCTAAATGTATTAATGCCCTCTCACTTATGCTCCATAAATAAAACACATCCAAGTTTCTAATTACATCGAAGCGCAACCCACCAATTTAGTGTATGACTTAAATCTTGTGAATGTACCTAAGTGCTGGATGTCAAAACGTAAACACTTTAGATTTGTAAAGGTCATAATCTAGTTCCTTGTTAATGTTATAATAGAAGTGACAAACATCTATCTCGTACAAAAAATCTATATGAAGGGTTGTGTGCCCCTGCGTCTCCATGAAGTCCTAATCATAGAGCCACATCATCATGAAGAAGTTTGTGTAAATCATCCTTGTCATGTCCCCGAGCATCTAAAAATGTATGGTGTTTGGCTGATCCCAATGGTAGCAGCCTTTTTCCATCAAGAATTTGAAGCACATCTCGAGTGTGGGTTCCTATTATATGTGCTCTACAATCTCGAAGAATCAGGACCACACTATAATGCTAACAAGATCCTGAACCTGTTAGGCCAAGCCAATATGCTCCAATGCCTCTTGGTTTATACACCTGCTGGTCTCAATCCTCTTATCTTTAAGCCTCTAAAATTGCTCTTTATAGGCCCCAACATTAAATGCAACATTTCATATCGCGTCAATGGATATATGACAATCTCTTACACTAGTATGGCGAGCTCCACTCAAATATCTAGAAGACCCTTCACCTATTTGCCTTTTTATTGTTGCCTCTTTTGCCCTTCTTCGTTGCGTTGCTTCCATTCTTCTTATCATTGTACCCAAAAAAAAATGTGAGGAAATAATGAACATCAATATGAAAAAGTAAAATAAAATTTCCCCACATTTAATTCGTACACTCACTATATTATTCAATTGCGAAAAACCACACAATCAAAATTTTAATTAAATTAAAAACAAATTAAATTAACAAAATAATGAGAAAATTAAGATAACATCAAAATTAATAATACAATTAAAATGCAATTAACACAAAATTAAACTAATTATGGAATTACTGAATGTTATTTTTAAAATTCAAAATTAAATTAAGCAATTAAACAATTAAACCTATACTAAGTACATAATCAAACCCTAAATCATACATAATACAAAATGAGTATAAAATTAAATAAAAGAATTAACTAATTGACAAAAACACAAATTTATGACTAATCTGACAAAACCCATTATAATTTATAACATAGTTAGCAAATTTAACAATTTCAAATTCAAATTTTGTCCAATCATAAAGCAAATCATTAAATCAATACAATAATTCATACTGAAAGGAGTGAAATTCAACTTATAATTATAAAACAAGAAGAAAATTAAGAGAAAAATACCCTAAAATGAAGCAATTGCTTAACCTAGTATGTTGAATGAAGAACAGCCCTAAAATTGCAAAAACACCCACAAATCTAAGTACAATCAATGTAAATTCCAAGAAACATCCAATTTGGGAATCACAAA
Organism: Erythroxylum guanchezii; assembly: GCA_025629825.1. NCBI lineage: Eukaryota > Viridiplantae > Streptophyta > Magnoliopsida > Malpighiales > Erythroxylaceae > Erythroxylum > Erythroxylum guanchezii. The sequence continues at coordinate 34,934,956 of JAOTAX010000198.1, read as the reverse complement.
ATCGCTTGAAATGGTTGGGTTAGGTTGTAGTCGGGAAGCGTAGTAGAAGAGGGGAAAATGGGAAAGAAGATGAATAGCTAGGAATTTTAAAAGGGGTCGTGGACTTACATAATTAGTTACTTGACCATAAACGTATGAATTTAGACACAAGTGTGTAAGTTGACATGTTCCAAAGAATTGAGCTACATAGGCATCTTCCACACCCATGTAATTCATTGTAATCATGTGTGCAATTTTTAAAAAATTCTGGGGATGTACGCGGTCATGTCCAGTGATTGTATAGATCATTGAAATTGTGTAAAACATGTAAAAATGTAATTTTTATATACATGGGTGTGTACATGTGCATATATATAATCGTGTATGCCTAAAACTTCCTAAAAACTTTAAAAATTTTCACTCGAATTAAAGAGAATCAAATAACACATACCACAAACACCATAATTAGGCAAAATCAAATAAGGATGGTCAATAACCTAACATAAAACACACTGAAAATTAATGAAATCCTAAACTAAAACCCAAATAATAGACATAACGTATTCAAATCAATCAAAACTATCCTAATTCTTGGGTTGCCTACCAAGTAGCCCTTGTTTAATGTCTTTAGCTTACCATACCTATCATAGCCTTAGTCAACTTATATTTATAATTAGTGACTTCTACTTATTTTCCCATATAAGGGCGGTTTAATAGTCTACAAATAAGTCACTTTTTGTAAGATAATAAATATAATCAAGTACATCAACTAAAGTCTTTTTTAATAACAAATTGTCAATATAATAAGGTATAATAAAACGCTCTGAATCTTCAATTAACCTTGACAACTTGTTTTATAGGACAGAGGAACCTTTTGTACTTAAGATGAGTATCGGTAATTTCTTAATAGCCTCCTTATTTGGATCCTCCTCTTCATTTTCCTTTATCTCATCTTCCTTCCAATCTTCCTTTTCTTCTTCCTTCTCTTCTTCTTTCCCTTCTTGAATAGTAACTTCCTCCACATATTCTTCCTATATCTCCTCTACTGTCTCTTATGCTCCCTCTTCTTGAATAAAAGCTTCTTCTTTTCTTCAACCTCCAGCTCCTCTCCATTCTGTAATGTTATCGTATTCACATGTTCTACCAAATTTAGCTTAGTGTATCTAGATAAAACATCCGACTCTTTGGTTTTATAAAGGGTAGCCTCATTTGATGCAATGAATTTCATAAAGGGATTGTTAAAACGTGGATACTCCTATTATTGCTAATGTTGTACAAATTATGATAAAGCGTAATCGTTCCATATATAATCATAAGTATTATCCCACTCTGGATTTTATGTATTCTTGTATGAGGTGTCTTAAAGCTAGTTCTTCATGCAATTTGGATGCTCCCATTTATATTTTAGTGTCTAATATTCATGACTGTAGTGGTTACCCATACAAATTTTACATCACATCATGGGTATCGATTGAGCTTCTAAATAGACATCATCATTCCTCTCATTCCAAACTTCCAATGCTACTATAAGCGATGGCATATTATAGTTCTATTAAGAAAATTATCCTCTCCATCCTTCCATTATAGCTAGTGGCTATGGCAATGAGTTTTAAATCATAAAAATAAGTCACAAACATAAAATCAAAATAAAGAGATCTAATGATAAATAAATAATGCATAAAAATAAATAAGTAAATAAATGGTTAGATTAATAAAAGCAAGGTTTTTCTGATCCCCAATAATGGGGCAAAAATCTTGATATGAGGGCTAATCCCTGCTCTATAGATCTCACAAGTAAGTGTGCTTATCGAAATATAATACAGTGTCAACAATTATTAAGTGTCGATCCCATAAGGACTACAAGTACTAGTAATAATCTCTTTGCTATTATCTAACTAAAAAATAGGATGATGATTTAATTAAAGTTAAATTCAACTAAAATTCAACATAAATAATAAACCTAAATGATTGGGGTTTGAATGTATGTAAGTTTTAATTATTAACCCTTGATAATTCGCAATTGCATGGTTCATTAGCGTAGTACCAAAGGTGTCAATCCCACGAGGAGAGAACTAATCTAATCCTAAAATTTAAAGCCAGAAACAAATAACAGAAATTCAAGATACAACGAAACTAAAACGAGAATTTAATTCAATCAATCAAATTGAGAATCCAACACGAAAATACTAATTACTAAGCAATTGCAACACACCCAAGAATTAACCGAAATAAATTACCAATTGAAAGAAAGGGAATTTTACTTATCCTTAATGTTAACCTAACTAATTATGAATTATTGGATTGTTGGTTCTAGACTATCCTAAGGTTGATTACTCTCTCTCGAGTTATAACCATTAACCCTAAATCATAAACCCTAATCAGATTATGGAAGTTTTGATCTCTCAATTCACAACTTATCTAAATCCCTAATTAGTTCTAAAGTTCTCTAATAAACTATCAGAAACATTCAAGATCTCTCTTCACACAAATTACTGATATGATTCAATTCTGGTTTCTATTAAATCACCTAACTCATATTAGTTCAATTTAATCATTTTCCATTCAATTCACCCTCTCAGTTTATTATCGAATTATGCAATAGCAGAATCAAACCACAACAACATCTAATAAACACATAAATAATCAGATTCTCATTTATTCAAGAATAAAATTACGAAGGTGAGTTTAGAACATCCTCAATATTCTAGATCTTATCATCAACTGTTCAATCCAATTCTACACAATAATAAAACTAAAATAATAGGAAATACAGTCTAAAATAGATGACGTGAGGCAATGATGTCGAGAAACCTTCTGATCCGGGAAGTACTTCGAGTCAGCTTCTTCTCCTCTTCTCTCTTTCATATTCTCTTCCTCTATCTCTTGATGATTTCTCTCTAGGTTTCTCAAGGTGACTGATGCAAAAGCTCTTTCTCTACCTCTTTCTTTTCTTTTTATATCCTCTTGTGTTTTGGGTAACCTTAGGATTTTTCCAAGGTCCGAAAAGTCTAAAAAATCCATCGAAACTTGACATTCTTGAGTGTCTACTCATCTGCCTGATGCAGGCCACGACCGTGGCCCTATAAGCTACAATCGTGACTCACATCTAAGCCTTTTATCACGATCTTGGCATGTAGGCCACGATCATGGGCCAAATTAGGAGGTTTTGTCACGATCGTGGCTTGACATGCCACAATCGTGGTTCGCTGTTTCGGATCAAATGTCTCTGAAACTTCTCCGTTCTTCGATGTTGACCCTGAAACACTAACAAACACTTCAAGGTACCTAAAAAACATAATATTTAAGGTCAAAGACTTGTGCTAACCCATAAAATACTTAAAACATAAATAATTAACAAACAAACACAATTTTAACCTAAACACATACTAAATGATTGAATTAACAACTAAACATATATCAAACTATGCCCTAAAATACGACGCAATTTACTTTTATCACTAAACATAAATAACACTAAGATTAATCAATATAAAATAACTAGTACCTAGGTAATGAATCCCTTAAGATTTCTTAAGTATTAACAAATTATCATGCAATTCAATTATTGGTCAGTCAATTGTAGAAATTCTTATCTTATGTTAATAACTTTCTCAATACTACTGACAACTAATCCTTAGTTGATTAAAACTTGATTAACTGAAACGTGTTTCTAGTTAAAACATATAAGATTGCATTACTCAATTCGTGAATTTTACTATTAAGTTTGACCTTAATCTAAAGGTTTTATATTCACCTATCTCTAAGTTTGCATTCAATCATTTCAATTATGGTAGATCTATTCAAGCAAAAGGATTTGTCAATATTAATCATATGAAATGAACATTGAGAACTAATATCCTAGATATTTTAATTCAAGAATAAAAATGCATAATTGAATCATAATGAATCAATCAACCAAATTGCGTTAAATAAAAGATCAAATCATAATATTCATCCTAACTTAAGGTTCATCATACCTAGTTAATAAAAAAATTTAGTTCTTAAACATAAAAAACAAAATAAACTTTAAAAGTTCATAAGAGTAATTAAAAAGAAAAGAAACCATAAGATATATATCATCCTTTTCTCTAATGTAATCCCCTTGGAATGTCGAATCTCTAAAGTAATTTTCATGTTTCTTGTTGTCCTAGGTTTAGAATTGTTTCTTAAACTTTACCTTCAACTTTAACTCTACTTACTTCTTCTTTGATTAGCCTTTATAATTTCCTTTTTATAGTGCAAAACTAGGATTTCTAGAATATACACGGTTAACCACACAATTGTGTAAGTGACCATGTATCTTAAAAACACTTTAGAATTGTGGATTTAGATATTCATAAGAGCTTACACGGGCATATTACATAATAGTGTGTGTGACTTACATGAGTATGTATCTTTATACGCCTTTGAAGCTTTACATGTTCACAGTGACTTACATGATCCCTTACATGACTATATATGTTACTTATACAAGTATGTACCTCATCACACAGGTGTATACCTTTAAAATAGCTCCAATTCTTAAGTTTTGTGCCCTAATTTCTCTCGATTTTCTCTTATTTGGATCCATGAAGGCAATTTAGACCTAACAGCAGACTAAAAGCAAATTAAGCACCAAAAATAACATAAAACTATCAAATAACAGGCAAAATACACTAAATATATGCCTAAAACATAGTCCATTAAACATTGGTCAAAACACTAATCAGAGAATAAGAGAAATTGTAAATAAAAAACTAAGGGAAACTATTAAATTGCAGAAACTTTTAAAATAATGTGACTAAGAACTTGTAAAGATATTTTATCTATAGCCCGAAAATAATTATAATGGTTTAGGCATGACCCAAGGCCTAAACAAACTTGAGACACATGGTTTGAACTCGAGCCCAATCAAATTTCAAGTGGCCTGAATGTTTGATTAAAAGTCTAAAAAGGTTCATTTATTATCTCTGGTATTAGTTCATCCCCTAATGTTTATAAAAATATTTTCTAAAAAGACTTACCCTATCACATTTTCATTAGTTAGACATGACACCCCCATTATTTTGGAACACATGGCATATTGTATAAGCTTAAATGTCAACTTGGCAACTAACATGTCATATATCAATTAACTTTATTTTTTAAAAATTTTACTTATTAATATTTAAAAGGAAAGAAAAATCTTAATCTAATTTCAAACACCCAAATTACCCTAACACCATCTATATAAATTCTAAATCTTCCAAATCCCCAAAGTTGAACACACATTTGCAGAAATACCTGACATTCACCTATAATGATTATCGATTCTAGTACTTATCACTAAAGAGTTTATATTAACCTGGTGTTAAGTCTGGAAGAAAACATTATGAGAATTCAATTTTTTTGTTGTGATTGCTACTATTTTTATAGTTTTATTTTAGGATTAATGACCAGTATTTATTCTGGAGTAATTGAAGTGAAGGAGATACGGTTGAAATATCCTTATCAAAAAGGAGGTTGAGCTCTGGCCATTTAGTTCTTTCACCAATATAGTGTGGTGGCTCCTTTGGAAAGTGAATGGGAAAGATGGAAACCTGATTTGTTTCCTCTTTAGACAACAACTTCTCTTTTTATGTCTTTATGTGATTGTGATAAATCTTGTGAAATAGTTGAAGATGAAGTGGTTATAAGTGATGGAATTGTAAAATTGGAGAGACAATGTTTAGAGGCTAGTGAATTGGAGCCTCCTAGGTTTGGTATGACTTCTATACATGGTCAAAGAGCAATGGAAGATGAAACTTCTATATGCCAATCATTTATTAGCAAAGAAGTTTTCTTCTTTGGCGTGTTCGATGGGCACAGTTGTTCTCATGTAAGTTCGTAAAACGCTTCGTACCAAAATTTTCATATTTCGTTAATTTGAGCTTTGGATTTAAATATGGTTTTTGGGTCTAGTTATATAGGTAGCTTTTAGGTGCAAAGATTGTCTACATGAGATAGTGAGATCAAAACTTACGATCAAGGAGTGTGTAAAGTGGAAGAAGATGATGGAGAGGATTATAGGTTTTAGGGATTTATTAAATGAATATAAGGAATTTTCTGTAGATGATTGTTCAATTTTAATGATTTATTAGGGGTTTTTATAGATGGTGTCGGGGTAAATTAGGGGTGTAAAATTAAATTAAGAATTTTTTATAAATACTTAATAACCAAAACACGAGAAAACAAAATTAATTAGTATATGACATGCTAGCTACCAAGTTAGTATATGAGCTTATCCATTATGCCACGTATTGAAAAATAATGGCAGCATCACATCTAATTAATAGAACATGATAGAGTGATTTTTTGGAACAAATTATTCTATTTTATAAACATTAAAGGGTGAACTAATACCAAAGATAATGGCTAGGCATTAATAGAATTTTGGTTAAACATTAGGGGCAAATTGTATGTTTTATCTATAAAAAAACTATTAGGTGAAAATAAGACCAAATAAATAAAAAATTAAAAGGGACCAACTTATGTGGGTTTTCATCATTCCCTAAACAATATAAAATTTTCTTTATCTCTCAATAATAGCGTAACAACTTGGAAAAAGAATAAATTATGGACATGGATCAACATAATGCAATCACGGTTTAATGCTACAACAAAATACCCATCTCATCTCAAGTTAACTTCTAGGTCGAGTTTTACAAAATTAAGAATGCAATTAAAGTTTGATACTACTTTTTAATAGAGACGAATGAGATTGGTGATGCGAGGTAAGCTAAGGAATCTGTTGCTAACCAAAGGTGAGGTGACTAGTGAGTAAAGGCGAGGTGACTAGCAAGCATAGGCGAGGTCATTGGCAAGGAAACTGATAAGCAGAGGTGAGGCATTTGGTGACTATCGAGGTAAGCAAAGGTGAGGTGCAAGATGACACGAGAGGAGGAAGGAGGGTTTTTATTTCAATTATGCTACATTGATTCATTATTGATTGAAGAGAGGACATTGTCCATATTTAAACAACATTGTATTACTTATTAACAAAATGAAATTGTTTCAACACAAAAATAGTAATTTGAATTTTGTGTAGTGAAATGACAACGTTTTGCTTATCATAAAATGACATCGTCTCACTAATTACCCAATGAGACATTCAAAAGTCAGGTCAAATTGGGTTGGCATGCATGAGTTTGAGCATGAACTAAAGCCTAAAACTTAAAAAAGAAAGAGTTCAACCTAAACAAATCAAGTCGAGACTGTTAACTCTGGGTAAAGTCAAACCCAAAAAAATGCCAGGCCTAATGATGATCTCTCTTATAGACTGAATTAGCATAATAAGAGAGGTGTTGTTATCCATAGACCCTTTTGAACATCTTCTTGTTCCTCTCCCTCTAGATGGAATAGATATAGCAAATATAAGAGATTTTGAATAAGTTTAGATCATCTTAACAATTATAGGACACTGTAGTTTCCCATCTTATGATATTCTTCCAATAAGAGAGTATACAACTTGTATCTAGTTAGGTCTAAATTCTATTCCATAAATAAGAAGAGAACTAACATATGAAAAATATGTGGTCATAGGATTCAACTTTCTAACAGCAAAACACATTCATAACACTAAAAAGCTGAGAGAGATTGATCATATCCTTGGTGAATAATTTCTCTTTAATTTCCAGTCATAAGATAAAAGTGAATTTAGGGTGTTTTATGTGGAGCTAGACAAGGCTCCTCCACTCTACTTATTGTTTAATATTAGAGAATATATCACAATAAGAAGTATATGTGAAAATACATAACTTGTTTTCAGCCAAAGAAACTTGTATTTTGAAAGATGGTTATATTGATAAGTAGGTAGGGAGTTGATTATGATGATGAAGCCTCTAGAGAGGGGGAGGCCAACATCATGCATTATTATGTACGATAACTAAAACTTTTGAGTTTTCAAGTATAACACATATCAGAGAAGTGGCATTTGGAAAGTTAAAGAAAGGTCAAAGTAGGTGCCAATAGTCATATCAGAAAGATGAGTTTGCTTCATTCCCTATAGTTTAATATTGTCTATAAGTCTTATAGTCTAAGAGGTAGAGCTTTTGGCATATAATTTTAGAAGTTTAGTCCTTTTGAATAAATTTTAGATCCTTTTCCCTAATAACACCTTGTTCTAAGTTATGATGGATTTGATTGCCAACCCCTCTTTTTAAATTTAAAGCAAACATCAAACCATATAACCTTAACTTTTGAAAAATCTTCTCTGTTCCTAGTCCTCCAATGAATATTCTTCATCATCTTTTCAATTACTTTAATCTGACTGGTTGGGAGAGGCAAGTTTAAGCACCAATAGACACTAGTGCTAATTCTGGCTAAATTAATAGGCCTAAATCTTTGGACATAAGAAAGAACTTACTATTTCAACTTCCAATTCTAATGTAGATGGCATCATATAAAGACTAATAATACCTATGATTTAGTTTTATGGTAGATAAAGGGATTCCTAGGTATTTAAGTGGCGAAGGTCAAAGCTCAAAGCTTGAAATTTGACCAAGTTGCTCAAACACTAAGGAGGTACCTATAGGGATATAAAGAGAACTTTTAGAGTGAATGATTGATAACCTTAATATCTTTTTATATTAATCTATGGAATTAACTAATGTTTTAAAGAAATTGGAATTAACTCTATAAAATAATAAAAAATCATCTATATAAGAAAGGTTGAAAAGTCCCATATTAGTGGTGATATTTAAATGAAATATATGCATTAATATTATTTGATGAAATTCTTATAGGAACTTTTATGCAAAGAATTAAAAGATAAAGGGATAAGGGCTCTCCCTATCTCAATCCTTTATAGCTTTGATGGCTCACAATTCACCAAGACGCTTCAAGAGGAGGTTATGACACATTGGAGAATCCAAAGATGATTTTTTATAGAAAACTAAAGGTAGTCATAATATAGAAGAGGAAATTCCATTTGATTAAAACAAAAACTTTGTGAAAATCCTCTTTGATTACTTAACTTCATATTAACAAACTCCTATAATAATCTTTAAACAAATATGGGCAATTAAAATGTTATCTCTAATGCACCTCTTATACATAAATGCTCCTTGACCATAGATGATCAAGTTGCTAAGAATGCTTTCCAATTGAGTGGTAAGCATTTTGGAATTTACTTCGTAAATTATATTACAATAGGCTATATGTACATAATATCTTGTATTGACCAATTAAGCTTATATTATACAAGAATAAGTAAACTCATATAGATCAAATATTTAATGATAAGGATAAGGGTAAAAGATACATAGTTTCCTTATGGTTTAAGTAATATTTTTTATAAAGTCCTTCATCTTTAAAATTTTCAAAAAAAATCATTGCAATTTTTTAATTTTTCAAATAAAGTTATGTTAGTCTTTTTTTAAAAAATAACGATGAAGCACATGCAGCATAAACATCATAAGTTATCAATTAAATGTTGCTGACGTGAAGACCCAATTCAACTTTTAAATCTGACTCTAAATAATTAATATTTTAATTTTATTAAATTTTAATTTATACTTTATAAACCACTATAATGTCTTGTATAAACCAATTAAGTTTATATTATATGAGTTAAGTAAAATTATGTATATCAAGTATTTAATAATAAGGATAAGGGTAAAAGACATAGAGTTCCCTTATGGTTTAAGTAACTTTCAAAAAAGGTCCCTCATCATTAAAATTTTTTAAAAAATTCTTTGAAATTTTCAGTTTTTTAATCTTTCTTTTAACCTCTTGTTAGAAAATAACAATGAAACTCAAGTAGTATAAACATCACATATAGATCAACTAAATTTTGTTAACATAAAAACCTCATTCAACTCCTGAACTTGATTCTAACTAATTAAATATGACTCAAACTAATAACTTACTATAATTGTATTAAATTATCAAATTTGAGTAAGGTTTAATTGTTTCAAGTCAATTTAAAAGTTAAGTTGGATTATTATATTAGCAACATTTGATTAATCCACATACAATATTCATGCTACATATGTTTTGTTGTTATCTTTTAATTGAATTCTAAGGGAATAATTTTTTTAAAAAAACTACAAGGATCTTTTTTGAAAATATTAAAATTAGTATTTTTTAAAGATAATTAAATTATGAAGGAGCTATATGTCTTCTGCCCTAAGAATAATAATGATCCATTATTTTAGTTTAATTATTTCCATGTTCTAGATATTTTTATTTTATAAATAAAGTAAGTAAAAGTAAAATGAATAATTTAAAGTGCAATTTAACTATCAAATGTAAATAAGAATAAAAGGTGGAATAAAATTTTCATGCATATGAATTAACCTCACTTCAAAAGCAAATGTTTAAATAAATTTTTTATTAAAGTTTTAAGTGTTCTACATTCTCATATTAGTATTTTAAAAATATTAACCATGATAAAAATTGTATTCAGTTGGGAAATTACTAGTTTTTAGTTATTATAAATTGTAAGAAGATAAATAAAATATTTATTCATTATATTCAATAACTTTCATTATATGGAATAAATAAATAACTTATGGATGCATGCGTAAAAATTGAAATGAATAGTAACATATGTACATATCATTTGAAGAATACAAATAAAAATTTGATATCAAATATTTGAATTTAATTTATAGTGTTTAAAGGAATACATTATAAAAAGATAAAGTATTAATTTTATTACAAAATAATCTCTTAATTTAATATAATTAAATTTAGCTATCTAAAAATTTATTTCACAACATATTTAATTAAACCATATTGACCCAGACTTTTATGGTCCTAAAGTATACTAAATGTTGGACCCCGAACTTTTGGTGAAAATTAGAAATATTAAAATGAATTTAAATGAGAAAGAAATTGGTGAGAAAATT
>JAOTAX010000198.1:34908211-34921200 GCA_025629825.1 Erythroxylum guanchezii | reverse complement strand
GTTGCGTGTAACCAAAAAAAATGTTTATGAATGAAAATGAATCTCCGTATATTATGTTTGTGATTGGGGTTTCAAAAAAAAAATTGTACTGAGTTTTGTCTAATTGAGTGCTCTAGCATACCACCCTTGCGGGTCACAGACTCGGATATCACCCGTGATGTCGAGTTTGGGTCCTGCGGGAGTAGGGTGTTACAGTAAGAGTTTTAAAATTAGGGCCTTAGCATATTCAATGTAAGCCCCTCTTCTCAGTTAGGTAGAGAGCTAGTTTAAACCTTAGGAGTGTTAAGCTCAAGCATATTCCTCTGTGGGTTTTGTTTCATAAGGTTTCTCTGAAGATTTGGACTACAAAGCATCTAAAATATGTGGTTAAATCTATTAGGAGACCACTTTGCTTGGGTGATTTTATTGTTAGACTCAAAAGGGTGGGATTTGTGAGAATATGCATTGATGCTGATATATGCGCTCTACTTCTATGTGCACTCAGAGTTATAAGGCTTGAGGATTATAAGCAAATATATGAAGAATTCATTCACATTATTTATGATTGGAAGCCTGATTTTCCTTTTGATAGGAAGAATTAGAGTGAAACTAGTGGAAAGTTTAAGACAGGTCTATCATAGGAACTCCTCCCTTAAACAGTTCTAGAGCTCATTCCTTATATCTCCCTAGTTGGTGGTAAGAAAGGTTCTTACTTGAAAACTCTAGTTAATGATATCTCCTCCCACATTCTAACCTTATGGTACAAACGCCTTCCTCTACTATGATTAGTCAATTACCTGATACAATAGAAACTTATCCATATAAACCCAGTCAACTAGAGATAAATGATGACTGGATAACTTTGTTCAGTACTAATATGGTTTTATGCTTAGGGTTAGTTGAGGAAACTTCTATAGGTGTTGCATGAAGAAAAAAATGGATGGAAATATAAAAAATAAGGGTTTATTAGCCCTTCCTCCTTTTAATGATTCCTACTTGGAACGTTAAAGGCATAAATTATTCCAAAAAACTTTTAATGATACATGACTACTTATTCCCTAAATCTTTTTATCTTGTAGGTCTCTTAGAAATAAATATTAAGTAAAAATGCTAATTCTATTGAGTAGATTTTTGGCAAGGGTTAGACCATAATTACGAATCACCAATACCATTTTATATCCAGAATTATGGTGGCATTTGATCCCTCTAGAGTTTAGGTCAAGTGCACTATATCTTTTGACCAATTCCTTCAACTGATGCTTATCTTAGATCATTTCTCCATTGATATTAAAGTCACTTTCACTTATGCATCAAATTTTAAGTTTGAAAAGAATCTTTGTGGAAAGACCTTACTTTCGTAAGTCACTCCTTAAGAAATCCTTGGTTGGTCCTTGGGAATCTTAACTGTATCCTCCATCATTATGAGGCTATGGGATATAGACTTTTAAAAGGCTATAATAGTGAAGGATTTGGGGATTGTTTGAATTGGGCTAGCCTAAGTGATCTAAGATTTGATAGTATCTTCTGCTCCTGATTTAATAATCAAGTTAGTTTCTAGATGATCAGGAAAAAGCTTGACATAGCATTAGCTACTTTATAATTATCTAAGTTCCCTCTTAGCTCTGATCACTTCTATAATCCACTATGCTTAGACCATGCTCAAATTGAGAGCAGGCTAGGTGGGAGCTCTCCAAAGCTTAAGATTCCTATAGATTTAATAAATTTTCAACAGAAGTAGATGGCTTTAAAGAGGTGATTATTGTTGAATTTTCACTCTCGTTAATAGGTTCAGGTCTTATAAATGTGTGATCATACAAATAAGATCTAGGGTACTCATTTTGCCATCTTTAAAGCAAGGGAGGTCCTACACCAAGCTTAATAGTAAGTGTATCTATTCTCTAATAAATTAAGAGCTAAAGAAGCTAAGAAATTAACTCTTTCATATTAAAACTAAGGTGTTTCCATTATTCTCTTCCGAGGCAAAGGGCTATAATTAATTGGTTGGAAAATGGTGATATGCATACCACCTCTTTCTATAATGTCATCCTCTATCTAAGGAATAATAGCAAGATTTGCTTGCTTACTTCTCCCTTGGGTTGACACTATTTATGAATAAAATGACTTTAATCATTTTTATTCACTTCAAATAAATTCTTGGTACTTTTGGCCATAGTTAACCTTCTTTATAAGATTTAAAGTTATTTATCCTTGATATTCTTTCTTAACAATGGAAAGATGTATTGATCAAACTTTTTAACCCCTTAGAGAATAAGCAGTTATGTGTAGTATAAAGACTCACAGGTCCCCAGGGCTTGATGGCTTTAACACTTACTTCTTCTACAAGATTTAAAGTTGGACATGTAATGTATTGACTAGTTATGTTCTAAATTTTGTTTTAAGAAGTAAGATGCTTAAGGAGTTGAATTCCACTCATATTTTCCTAGTCTCCATAATTTTTTAATCCAAACAACTTTAATGATTTTAGACTTATCTTATTGTAATGTCATTTATAAAACAACCTTTAAGTTGCTTGTTGGTGGATTGAAAGAAGTCTTACGTGGTTTTGTTAATGAAATCCAAGGTGCATTCATAAGAGGGAGAAGTATTAGTCATTCTCTTCTCCTTGCACGTGATTTATTCAAGGGATATAAATCCAAGAGGACTTTTAAAAGTTATATTATTAAGATATATTTCTTAAAGATTTTAATATGTTTAGTTGGAGTTTTATTCTTAATTCTTTTGTTGTTATTGGATTTCTTGAACAACATCGTTTATGGATTAAGAATTGTCTTTGCACTACCTTGTTCTATTTCCTCATCAACGGGGAAGCTACCAAATAATTTAAGGGCGTGAGAGGCTTAAGACATAGTGACCATATCTCACCCTATCTGTTTGCAATTTGTATGAAAATCTTAACAAGGTTGATTGCTAAAAGAGTTGTCTCAAAGAGCTATTTTAAATTTCACTATAAGGTGATTGGGTTATTTAATATTGCTTTTACAGATAACTTACAATTACTTTGTGGAGCTAATAGTAGCTCTTTCATTACCTTAATGAAATCATTGAAGCAAGTGTATATCAAGCTATTTGGTCTTACTATTTACAAAACTAAAAGTCATTTTATATTTCTTATGTTGTTAAATATCAAATTTATTGCTTATCCTCTATTTATTGTCTTAAACATCAGGAGCTTCCCTTTTAAGTATTTGGGAATTCGTGTTTAAGATAAAAGACTTATATTAAGCAAATATTGAAGAATTTCTTATGGTTTAAGTCATTATATATTCATATTGGTGCAAATGAAATGCTCTGAGGTTTGTTTCCCTAAGTATGAGGGTGAATAGGTATTAAATCCATTTAAGTCACTAATAAAGCTCTCTTGGCAAAGAGGATTTGGAAACTCTTTATAGATCATGAATCCATTTGGGTAAAGTGGTTCCATACTTATGTGATCAAGGATCAAAACTTATATAATATCAATTGTAAGTCCTGCTTCTCCTAGTCTTTTATTCAAATTCTTGGATTAAGGGACCTTATGTATAATGATATTAAATTTGTTATTGAAAATGGTAATGGATCTCTATTTTGGTTTGATAATTGGGGTATAAGGAGACTTATTCATAAATTGTCATAATCATTTACAACTTTTGGTTACACAGAGGGCAAAAGGTAATTATGTAATATGTCAAGATGAATGGCTAAGTAACTCTAAAGGTTTGTCTCTTATTAAGTTCCCAAGCCATATTCCAAACCGAAATGGAGAGAAAACGTTAATGAATACATTATAGCTCCAAATGTTTCACAACTAGTTCTTACCTTAGTTTAATTGAAACTCCTAACATTTATGCACCTTGGTCGTGAATGGTTTAGTTCTTTAATAACTATCCTAAAGCATCTTTTGTTTTGTGGTCAACCATTAAGTAAAAACTTGGAGACTGTAGATATGTTTAAAGGAATTCTCTTATCTTTCAAAGTTTGTAAGCTTTGAAACTTCGCTCTTCAAAGCCACAACATGCAAGCTCCAAGTTTTGTCCCAGTTTTAGCCTCAATTTGTATCTTGGGCTAGCATTGTTAGGTTCACTTCTATGGGTGATTTGTTGGTGTTCAAGTTAGTTTTAAGTTATGGGACTTATGCATTATAGAGGGAGAGGAATTTAAGAGTCTTCCAAGGTAAGAGCACTCCTTTGCATCTTTTTACCAACCAAACTCTTCTTTAGGTTAAATAATTCATCTTAACTCAAAACAATTAGCTTATACTAAGCCCCACTCTAACCACCCTTGGGATATGTGTGTCTAAGTTTTTGTTGCCTATTAACTGCTTGTGCATTAAGAGTATTATAGATCAATCTTGGATAGTGATTGTTGGTACTAATTGGCCTCAACTTCAATCTATATAGACTAAGCATGCTTGTTAACTTGTTTTAAGTTTTTTTTGTGTTAATGATGTAATTGAACTTGTTTGATTCCTACTAATTTATTTTCTTAATAAATTTATTTAATATTTTAAATATAAATATGCAACCTAATTTACTCTTTTCTTGTGCACAAAAACTTTAACTTATATGAAATATTTATTTAAAAGGAACAAAAATTTATGATTTTTAAGTTAGTAATAAATCTTTTCACTTAGTTAAATTTTGATTATGAGTTTTCTATGATTTAAAATAATTCTAACCAATATTTTCATTTATTTTTTTCTAAACAAAGTTACAGACATTGAAAGTACAATAAATTGATGGAAATTTAATTAATTAGTTATGAAAATTTAGTTATAAAATATAATAAATATTTAAATAAAGTGTTAGAATCAAATAAAAAGCGAATTTAGTGCATTTTAAAAATATTTTAACAAAATAAATTAGGAACTCTTTTTATATTGACAAATTTATATTTCGTAATTATATTTAGAGTTTCTAAAATGTATATAATAATTAAACATATTATTAATATTTTAAAATATATAACTTGAATTTCATTGCATGTTTTGTGCTTTTTTCCTAATTTTTAAAATCATGAACATATTTAATCAAATATAATTTAAAGATTAGGCATAAAATACTTGAATGAACAATAAAATATTTGTTTTCTTCTTATTAATGATTGTCTTTCATATTAATTAGATTTAACGATGAGAGATAAATTATTAAGGGATGGTTGGTTTACAGGGGAGAATGGTAATATGAATAAGAATAAATATACTGAAGAAAGATAATGAACATCATCATTATATGGTAATATGAATGAGAATGAATATAGTGAGGAAAGATAATGAACATCATCATTATATTTATAATACTTAGTTAAGAGAAAGAAATGATTATCATTGCCATTGATAGTGTTTGGTTTGTTAAAAATATTGAGATATAATTTTTTTTATATTTTAATTGGTTAATTTATTATATTTTAATTAATTGATGAATTATATTTTAATTAATTAATTAATCAAAATATATTAATTAAAATATAATTAACTAATTAATTATATTTTAATTAATTATAGTATAGTCAATTAATTATATTTAATCAATTAACTATATTTTAATTAATTAATTATATTTTAATTATATTTAATTAAAAAGAATTAAAAAATAAATAAGTGTCACAGGCGTAACACTTATCGTCACGAGTGTAATAGAGACTATCACACCTGTGACCCTTACCTGTTAATAAGGAATGAAAATTATTCCTCTTATATGTGAGGGGTATCAAGTAATACCAAAAAATATTATATAAAAAACTATTTATTCAATCATAATAAATAATCAACCAATGTTTTTCATTCTTTACCATTGATTCGTACTCAAATTCCTTAACTAAACACCCCCTAATAGTCTATTAGTATGGCCATACATCTTATAAGCATTTAGTTGTCTTTTTATTCTTTTTTACCAACTTACTTTTTTTTATTTTGAGAACTAAAGATATAAAAAATTATGACAATATAATTATTATTTCGAATAAAATCTTCAATGTATTCTTAAATGAGACTAATATTTCAATTTCGGTCATTGTTTTTAAATTTTAGAGATATGTTATTTTTTGCGCCTTTGATTAGTTTTCTTTATCCCAATTATTTTACATATAATATGTTTATAACAATTAGTTAGAGTATTTACTTAAATTAAAATAGTTTTATGAATATTTGAATTAAGATGTCTTCTTTCTCCAATTTATTGTACAAGTATAATAAGTTTATACTAATTACTTAGTGATTTATTTTGATTACTTTATGAATAGATAAACTAAACAAGTTAATCACTTCATAATCGTAGTAATAAATTAGAACATTAATCTTATGCAGAATGAGAAAACAAAAGAGTGAGCTCTCCGAAACAACTCTGTGTGTAGTGGGCCAAGACTCCTTTGGAAGCAAGGTGACTTCTATGGCAAGTTCACTTGTCTGTACTTAGTTGATTACACAGACCAATTGAGCACTTTACTGAGCCTGTTAAAGAATACATAAAATTGCATTAAGTATCATGAACTTATTTGCTAGGCATTTGGTTTAAGCACAGGAGGATTGACTATGGATATAGATATAATAATAGAAGGGGATGAGATGGGTATAAAAAATAAAAAAATAATGTTTGGTTTGTAATTTGGGTTTCTATATTAATATCAATAATGTTGTTTGGTTTGTTGCATTAATGGGAATGAAAGATAATACAATATCATTTTTACCCTCAATAAAAATGAAAATAATTTATCCTTCATATATTTATTGGGGCTATCTCCATATGTTTATTAAAAAAAATTAATCAATTTTGTCAAAAAATTTTATTGCAATTTTCGAGCATTAGATGAGCTATATGATCATTTGTCAACAGAGCTGCATAATGTCAACAATACAATTGCAACTATATTTCTAAGAAACAAAAACTAGATTGAATACATTAACCAATGTTGTCATAATCTGAGCATTTCGAATTAATTTACGTCGCCTACTTATGATAGGAGTACATGTTATAATATTCTATATTGAAATTAAAGGTAGCTGTTATGTTAACGAATATGAGTTCTCACAGAATGAGCAATAATATTGTATGCATATGAACAGGGATATATACTTGGAGGCGCAAAACAAAAAAATTCCTTCGTTAACGAGACACGATAAGGCAAGATGCGGGATCGTAAGGAATTGAGAGGCGATAGGAAAATAAAGAGGATGGTAAGGCAAATGGTGGAGATAAGAGTAAAAAATAAACGTGATAAAAATTTAAATTAGAATGAAAACTCGATACTCACTTCCTTGGCGGGTTTAGTAAATTTCTAAATTTAATGAGATAAATCCATTCTCCTAAAATTGAAAACTCAAAAGCAAATACTGTTTTTACAATTATTCAATTCTTTCGTTCTTAAACTCTCAAACCAAACGCACCCTTAATTCCTAGGAATCTAAACTTCAATTTGAACATAAAGTAACAGCCAAAACTAGTGTTTTGAAATTCGGACCGGCCATCGAATCGGAGGCCTTATTGGTCATCGGTTTGACCGGTTCGACCGGTTCAACCACCGGTCGAGCCGATGTGATGTCATAATTATGCAATAATTAAATTTAATTATATATAATATTACACATATTTAAAAAATACAAAAATATACCAAAAAAATAAAAAATTAATTATCGGATCGGTCGGATCGAACTAGTTCGACCGATCACTTGATTAGTTTGACCGGTTCAAATTGAGTCAATTAAAAACTAATTTTTTAAGTTAAACCGGACTGAATAGTCTACTAGTCACCGATCGAATCGGTCAGACCGATCGATCCGATCCGGTCAAATCGATCAGACCGATTAGCCCGATCCGGTTTCCAAAACAGTGGCCAAAACAATGAATCATTCTCCTTCTCGGTCCAAAGCATGAAATTATGTACTGTGTTCTAATTCTAAGCGTCTAATCCACACGCGTTCCAGCAAAATCGAAACTGGACATTCCAATTGGAGCACGTCACAGCCACACAACTTTACTTTGGAAATGGATATCTAAGTGGGGTCTATCGTTGTTTGTCACAATCCACGTGTTGCACTTCTCCAACTTTCTAGACCAGCCTGACTTAATATTCGGATACCTTTCTTCTCCTATATATGTATTAAGAGTGGATACTGAAGTATGCTTGCATCCCTTTGCCTATTCTCTGATGGCAACCACACTTTCTGTCACTTCCCGTTCTTCTTTATCTCCGTGCACTCTCAGAAACAAGAACAACTGCAGAAGCAAAAGCAACCCGTGTAGAGTTATGGTCATATGGCGTTCTTCGACTAGGAACTGTTTTGTCCAAAAGGGTTCCTTTTCGGTTTCTCTCCACTCAAAAAGCAAACCAAGGAAGCCCGTCAAGTTCATTATCCTAAATGAGCTAGAAAGTGGCGTAAATGAGAGTTCTTTAAGTTCCTTTTGTGCAGGAAGCTCTTTTGGAAAGAAAAAGCTCCAGTGTTCATCTCTCAGAACCAAGCCGAATCTGCTGAAACCACTCAAATTATCCGCTAAAGATGAGCAAGAAAGTGAGCCGTCCTCTTCAACTTCGGTGGCTGTGGTTAATAATAATAATGAAAGTAAGCAAGAGAATGAGGTTTCTATCCAAGAAGAGGAAATGAGCGAAGAGAATATTCAACCGGGAATGGATAAAGAAGAACAGCAAGAGATGGACTGGAAGACAGATGAGGAGTTCAAGAAGTTCATGGGGAATCCTTCCATCGAAGCTGCAATTAAACTGGAAAAAAAAAGGGCTGATAGGAAACTCAAGGAGCTTGATAGAGAAAGTAGTGGCAATCCACTGGTGGGATTGTTTAACAGAGTGGTTCGTGATAGTCTGACTAGGGAGAAAGAGAGGCTGGAGAAAGCTGAAGAGACCTTCAAGGCTCTTGATCTTAATAAGGTTAGTAATTAATTACATATATTTCACATGAATTTCGGTCTATTTGTATTATATGCTATTTATTTGAGTAGTTGGACATTCTTCTGTGACGACAATATGTTAGCGCACACACTTGCATGTTGTCCTGTTAACTTAACTAAGAGATAACCCTCATATAACTAGTTACTAAATTATCTAAGTGACTTTGATTTGGATTAACTTGTGCAAAACTACCACCTACAAAAGCTTGGTGTTTATTTTTGTTTACTATGATGATGCATCTTATGATAAAATTTCAACGTATTGCAACGGATTGATGTTACTATCTTTCTTAAAATTCAATCATTAGACACGATTCTTCTTCATTGCTAAAAGTTACAATTATGAAACTCTCTCTTGTTGATGTGTCATTGCAGTTAAAGAGCTGTTTTGGGTTTGATACATTTTTTGCAACTGATGTTAGAAGATTTGGTGATGGGGGTATATTTGTTGGAAATTTGAGGCGGCCAATTGAAGAGGTTATCCCTAAACTGGAGAAAAAATTGTCTGAAGCTGCAGGAAGGGAGGTCGTTCTATGGTTCATGGAGGAAAAGAACGAGAATATTACAAAACAGGTAAAAATCGGTTGTTTTATGTCTGCATTACATAAGATTTCAGAGCATGTAACATGCCCTGTTCTCTTCAATGTAATTCAATTGACTGTTCTCTGTGTCAACCTACTGTTATAATTTTCTTTAATAAGGTGATGGTTGCTATTCTTGCTCTTCTAGGCTTGTGTTGTGCAACCAAAGACAGAAATGGATCTCCAGTTTGAGTCAACCAAGCTGAGCACACCATTGGGTTATTTAAGTGCTGTGGTTTTATGTGTTGCAACTTTTGGAACCATCGCACTGATGAGTGGTTTCTTCCTCAAACCAAATGCAACTTTTGATGACTACGTAGCTAATGTTGTTCCTCTATTTGGTGGCTTCCTCACCATTTTGGGAGTTTCTGAGGTATCTTTCCCTCAAATCAGTTTTCTTCTATAATTTGTGCGCACAACTAGCTCTGTTGTTTGTAGCCACTGAACTGTTGTTACGATATGGATTTTGCAGATAGCTACCAGGGTCACAGCAGCTCGGTATGGTGTTAAATTGAGTCCTTCTTTTCTGGTTCCATCTAACTGGACAGGTTGCTTGGGGGTCATGAATAACTATGAATCTTTGCTTCCAAATAAGAAGGCACTTTTCGACATTCCAGTGGCTCGCACTGCTAGTGCATATTTGACATCACTATTACTGGCAATTGTTGCTTTTGTATCTGATGGTAGCTTCAACGGTGGTGACAATGCATTGTATGTCTTTTACCTTTAGGACCTAAAAGATAACCGTTTCCTTTTTCTTCTCTTCTGTCTTCCTCAAAATTTTAAGCCAGGAAGCATACTGCTGTAGTGTCAAGTTTAAAATTAGTTTAAAACTGTCTTCGTTTAGTCCTAATATGCATTGAGATCACTTAACTGTAAGCAAGTATTGAAGCTACATAAATGGTTAGCAATTATACTTCTGTTATAGAGATTTTGGAGGTATAGATGAATCAAGTAGATATTACTCCTTGATATTGAGTGCTTGGCTATATTTTCCAGAAGTTGGCACGTTACCAACTGGGGCTAGGAATTTGGAAATCGAATATTATGTTCTGTTAAAAGGTGAAATGCATAATTTTCTTAATCTGTTCAACTCAAAATCCATTTTTGCTGCAGGTACATAAGGCCACAATTTTTCTTCAACAATCCCTTGCTATCTTTCATCCAATTTGTTATTGGACCTTATGCAGACGACCTTGGAAATGTTTTGCCTTATGCAGTGGAGGGCGTTGGGGTGCCTGTTGACCCCCTTGCTTTTGCTGGACTTCTGGGTGAGTGTTCCGTTATCTTTTTTGGCTTTAAGGTCAGATTTATGGCGAACCTTGTACAGGTCGAACAGTGAAGACCTTGACCATCTTATAAATGCTGACATGTTATCATCTTGCAGGAATGGTGGTGACTTCATTGAATTTACTGCCCTGTGGAAGGCTGGAAGGAGGCCGAATAGCTCAAGCCATGTTTGGAAGAAGCACAGCCACTCTGCTATCAATTGGAACCTCACTTCTGCTTGGCATTGGCGGGTTGAGTGGAAGCGTTCTTTGCTTGGCTTGGGGATTGTTCGCAACCTTCTTCAGGGGAGGAGAGGAAGTTCCTGCTCAAGATGAGATCACCCCTTTAGGCGATGACAGGTTTGCCTGGGGAATTGTCCTTGGTCTCATTTGTTTTCTCACCCTTTTCCCCAATGGTGGAGGAACATTTTCCAACACATTTCTCAGTGACCCGTTTTTCAGGGGTAATCTGTAGATAGATATTTGTATGTAATATGAAGTGTTCCAATCTGTTAACTGTATATGATGGTTCTATTTCCAATATACCTGATTATCCTGTAGCAGTAAACAATCTCCAAAACATTGGTAGCACACCTTTTGTTTCTTTAGGCGTTTTAGTGTCTCAATACGGTTGGAAATTGAAGATAAAGACTTGTTCAAATTTAAAGCAAATGACTAATTCGTACCATTTGATTCCAGGAAAAGTGATCACCAAGCAGAAATTGGTTCTTGTCTATGGCAATTATCGAATAATGAATTTGTAGCAATTGTCATTTGCGTAATATATATGCTTAGTAGCATAGTCAAACATGATCCTTTAGATTACGACTAAAGGATCGAAAACTATGGTAAACCAACGAAGGACCATGTTTGACTATGCTAAGTTAGACTTGACTAGGACATAATCCAACATTGTAATACCTACTGTCACTTCCAACAACTTCGAAGATTAAACTAAACATTATTCAGATGGTGTAGTAGTACGTCCAGCTCAACGGGCTTCTAGATGAGGATCCCAATGTGCATTGACAATTTTCTGGAGATTAACAATACATTTAAGGT
The DNA here is from genome assembly GCA_025629825.1 of Erythroxylum guanchezii. NCBI lineage: Eukaryota > Viridiplantae > Streptophyta > Magnoliopsida > Malpighiales > Erythroxylaceae > Erythroxylum > Erythroxylum guanchezii. The sequence goes on along the minus strand of JAOTAX010000198.1, from coordinate 34,909,416 downwards.
CAATAATGCCATTAATGATGCAATCAAACTAAGGTATTTTCATTTTCATTTTGAGGAATATGGCGAATCAATGGATAAGTTGTCTACCTAGAGGATCAATCACTACATAGAATCAGATGGTAGAGAAGTTTTTTTAGAAGCACTTCCCACCAACTAAGACTAGTAAATTAAGGAACGATATCTCTTCCTATTCTCATATCAATTCAAAGACTTTACATAATACATGAGAGAGATTTAAGGAGCTATTAAAGAAGTGCTCACATTATGATTACCATTATGGATGTAAATTCAGACCTTTTATAATAGGTTATTATCAAACCGTGAGGTAGATGATACTGGGAGTATTCTAAACAATAAAACACCATAATCAACTTAGAACCTCATTAAACATAGAAATGAATAACTATCATTGGCGCTCTTAGCAAGTCAACAAGAGTATATGACATAAATATGGTTATAGTGTTGGCAAGATAGGTTGAAGCTTTAAGTAAGAAAATAGAAGGGTTGATAATGATTCCTTAGTTATTCCAAGTGATGCAATGTAAGGTGTGTAGACTAGGACATCTAGGTTAAAAAGGCCAAGCACTACAGGTGATGGTAAAGCTCGAGCATGTGTATTATATGGGGAATGCTCCTAGAACCCAATACAATCCATGCAACAATACATATAATCCAAAAAAGAGGAATCACTCAAATTTCTCTGAGGGAATCAAAGGTAACCAAGGAACTAATCTCTACAGGATTTTAGCAACATCCCCATTAAGACAAGAAGCTAAACTAGGAAGACCTCATGACTAGATTTCTTCAAATTTTAGAGCAAGATTTCAAGCCAACAAGACTTCATAAAGAAATCAATAGGCTTTTATACGTAACATGGAAAATTAGATTGGTCAACTTGTGAAACTAGTTTCTGAAAGATAATAAAGGAGTTTGCCTAGTAGCACCGAGATAAATCCTAAAGAACATATGAAGTTAGTCACCCTTACGAGTGGAAAGGAAGTGTAAGCTAATAACACGACCCAACATGAGGAGGATAACGAAAGAAAGAGTCGAAAGAAAGCTAAAGATGCTATAGCATTCCACTCCCGCACGACCCGAACCCGACATAGTGAGTGATGTCCGAGCTCGTACCTGCGAAAGCGGCGTGCTAGAGCAGTCATTCAATCAGATTTCGGTCGGTACAAATTTTATTTTCAGATTGGGAA
>JAOTAX010000198.1:34870628-34882985 GCA_025629825.1 Erythroxylum guanchezii | reverse complement strand
ATTAGTTAATTACAATAAATTAAATTAATTAAGACATTTTAATTAATTACAATAAATTAAATTAATTAAGATAAAATCTAATTAATTAATTAAAATAATTAATCATCATAAAATCTAATTATTTAACTCAAATAATTAATTAATTAAAGTCTAATTAAAATCTAATTAGTTAATTAAAATAAAATTAATTATATGATTAATTAAAATCTAATTGAAATCTAATTACAATATAATTAATTAAAATATAATTAAGATGTAATTAATTAAAATGTAATTAGTTAATTACAATGTAGTTAATTAAAATATTATTCATTAATTACTTAAAATATAACATCATTTGAATTATCAAAGGAATGTAAATTGTATTAAACTATGTTACCTGATTTTACTGTAGCAATGAAATAGTGGATATTATGGTTGTGTCGATAAATTGCACAATATTTTAGATGATTAATCTATATTTTTGAGGATATTATGTAACTAATGATATGTTGATGCAAGAAAATACTAAAGTATTTTTTCTTCAAGAGTTATTGAAAAAGAAAAATCGCAATATACTTGATTTTAAATATTTTGTCATTATAATTACGGTGCATAAATTAAAAATAATCATTTAAAATATATTTAAAATTTGCTATAAAATAAAATGTTAATAATTTTTTATTTCGTAACATTTTTAACAAACCAACTACCACCAATAATAATGGTAATCATTTTTTCATCTTAACCAATCATCATAATTATAATGATTATATCCATTCCCATTCCTCACTATATTCATTTCTATTCTTATTCTCATTGTCTTCTACGAACCAAACACCCCTAAGTTCTTGCTCATTATCCTCGATATTTCTTGCTCATCTTACAATTATCTATGCACACTGAACAACAAAGTCGAAGACAGTTGAAACGTCATCATATTATTGTCCTTAAGTTCCTTAAATTCTAAGGCTGTAATGATGAACTTGATTGACCTGGACAAATTGATGATGCTGATCGATAGGTTTTATCAGCTCAGATTGAGTTTTTGAAGTGATAGTTATTAATTGTTCTGTATTTTCTGTCTGATTTCTCACATTAATAACGCAATGTTGGCTACAACTTCTGACAAGGCAGAGGCACTACTCATGATGTTTCTTCAGTATCTCACTCAGAAAATTGACGTTCTGTTAGTTAAGAGTATGAATTATTTGTATGCTGGATATATAAATATTACATCATGCCACATTAAACTTCATAAAGAAGAAGCAACATTGCAATGCATGCTGTAAGGTAAGCATACCTTGCCCATTGGCCCATTGCCATTGCCACCTACTAAAGATTTGAATCCTGAATCAAAACCCAAAAACAGAAGAGACATAATTAGAAATTTTTAAAATCAAAGGTGAAAACATGACCCCACAAATAGATTATGAAAGAATCAGGTGACCAGGCAGAAGACACCCGCCCAACTTCCTCCACCCTCCACTCTGGTCCTAGCTGGCCATCAGCGGCAATCATTTTTCAAACACCAACCGTGAACACGTCAGCAAACAACAGCCCTCCCAGTTAGACAAATATCTGGGCCTTGCCCTTCTCTTCATCGTCATTTCTGCCTATAAAAACGCCCGGCAGGCTCGGTCCTGACACATCCCAGAGTGAAGAAAGGAGGCGTCTTGATAAACGCTTTCTGTTTTCTTACATTGTCTTTTGTATTCTGTTCTTTTGTTTCTACGAATTTGATTGCCTTTTTGTGTTTTTTAAAACAATGAGAGAGTGCATTTCCATTCACATTGGTCAAGCTGGCATTCAGGTGGGCAATGCCTGCTGGGAACTCTATTGCCTCGAGCATGGCATCCAGGTTCGCCGTCCCTCTCAAAGTTTTCTTCTTGTCTTTTATATTTGTTCATCTCATTGCGATTTCCTCGTATCTTTCATTTTGATCCCCTTTCCGAGGGCTTAAGTTGCTTCATTGCATTTGCATTGTTATCATCTGCTTTTGATTGTTTGCTTTCGAAATCCCAGATGGGAATCTTAGCTGTAGGTGGGAAATTAATCAAAACTTTTTTTGAATCTAGATTTGATACTCGGTTTTTATACCCGTTTCCTTTGAGAGAAAGAACACCAAATTCGAGGGCCTAAGATTGTGCATATTATCCGGTCAACCTTCACTTCAAATTAAAGTTTCACCATTTCAATGTTACATTTCTTGTAAACTGTGGGGGCTTTATCGTAGTCTATTAGATTGGGTTGCTTAACCTTTGCATTTTCCTTCTTCAGCCTGATGGCCAGATGCCAGGTGACAAAACTGTTGGCGGTGGTGATGATGCTTTCAACACCTTTTTCAGTGAAACTGGTGCAGGGAAACATGTGCCTCGTGCCATCTTTGTAGATCTTGAGCCCACTGTCATTGACGAAGTTAGGACGGGAACTTACCGACAGTTGTTCCACCCTGAACAGCTCATCAGCGGCAAGGAAGATGCTGCAAACAACTTTGCCCGTGGCCACTATACTAGTAATTTCCTGCTTTCGTTTCCTCTGTTCACGGAATATTGAATTTGTTGCGCTAACGTTTCAGTCAGTTCCCTCTGTTCACGGGCACTCATCATGTTGTTCTAATGATGGTCTCTTTTTCTGTGTTTCAGTTGGCAAGGAGATTGTTGATCTGTGCTTGGATCGCATTAGGAAGCTTGCTGATAACTGCACTGGTCTTCAAGGGTTCCTTGTGTTCAATGCTGTCGGTGGTGGCACTGGCTCTGGTCTTGGATCCCTTCTCCTGGAGCGTTTGTCTGTTGATTATGGCAAGAAATCCAAGTTGGGTTTCACTGTTTATCCTTCTCCTCAGGTTTCTACATCTGTTGTTGAGCCCTACAACAGTGTTCTGTCCACACATTCGCTCTTGGAGCACACTGATGTGGCTGTGCTCCTTGACAATGAAGCCATCTATGATATCTGCAGACGCTCTCTTGACATTGAAAGGCCCACCTACACCAACCTGAACAGGCTTGTCTCTCAGGTAGATGATAGATACCTACAATCTAATTTCTAAGTGGTTGGGGAAGAAAACACATAATGCAGAATACGAGGATACATAATTGATTGTTAATATATACTTACAGAGTTGATAAAACAACGCACTTGCAGCAGCTCTTTAAATGTCCTTGTTTGCACTTTTCAGGTCATTTCCTCATTGACTGCCTCACTGAGGTTTGATGGCGCCCTGAATGTGGACGTGACTGAATTCCAAACAAACTTGGTCCCTTATCCAAGAATTCACTTCATGCTTTCCTCCTATGCTCCAGTCATATCAGCAGAGAAAGCGTACCATGAACAACTCTCAGTTGCTGAGATCACCAATAGTGCTTTCGAGCCTTCATCAATGATGGCCAAGTGTGATCCTCGCCATGGCAAGTACATGGCCTGCTGCCTGATGTACCGTGGTGATGTTGTGCCCAAGGATGTGAATGCTGCTGTTGCCACCATCAAAACAAAGCGCACCATCCAATTTGTTGACTGGTGCCCCACTGGATTCAAGTGCGGCATCAACTACCAGCCACCGACTGTTGTTCCTGGTGGTGATTTGGCCAAAGTGCAGAGGGCTGTTTGCATGATCTCCAACTCCACCAGTGTTGCTGAGGTGTTCTCCCGCATTGACCACAAATTCGATCTCATGTATGCCAAGCGTGCATTCGTGCACTGGTATGTGGGCGAGGGCATGGAGGAAGGAGAATTCTCTGAGGCGCGCGAGGATCTTGCAGCCCTTGAGAAGGATTATGAAGAAGTTGGTGCTGAATCAAACGAGGGTGAAGAGGATGATGGTGAAGAGTATTAAGACATCTCTTGGATTCTGTTCATATCCTACTATATATCTATAATTCCGCATTTATATTATTTTTGTGAATGTTAAAGCCTCTGATCTCAGAGATGCTTCCCAATATTTCGTAGCTACACAACTGTATTGCGGTTTTGAAATGAATGTATGCCTTGATCTATTGCGTTACATTTATTTGTTGGTTTCAAGGTAATGCCAAAAGAAACTTAGACGTTAAAATTCCTCGACTCTTGTTATTCACACTTGGACGTAAAATCTCCTAATGGACCAGCACAAAATAACATTCCATCCCGCAAATCGTGGAACAACCTGGTAACTTTATACCTAGAGAGATGGATATCGTTCCCGGACAAGCGAGATCGAACTTTCCCCACTAGGAAAATGTCTCCTATTCGAAGTTCACTTGGAATGCGCCAAAGCGAACAACCAAAGCCCCCTATGTATCTCGAACTTGACAAAACTACCACAATCACCTCTTTTGATTTCCAAGCATTTCATAACTACCATAAGCAGTGGTTTATAGACCTAAAATTACTGCAGAAATCAGGACCAGCTTCAATTAATTTGCACATGATCCCAAACTGCTATAGGGCTAGTTAATTAATTTAACCTATCACGTGAATTCAACATTCGAAAGATATGAACATCTATCACTTGAGAGAAATTCTTGCTAACTACCAAGTGTGACACCATATATACATGGGGAAAGAATTACCAGCGTAAAGAAAGCATGTTACACTGCAAATAACTTTCAAGATGTAGTCTTTGCATTCTTTCCAATCCTTTTACTTCAATGTAGGACCTATTTGAGACGATATTCTTTCATCCTCCAGGAGGGCATATGGATCAATATATGGTGGCGGTGAGACGGTGTTGCTTGCATCATGGAAAAATGCTGGTCCGAAATACTGAAAGCAAAAACAAGAAAGAAAATGAAAAAGAAAGAAAGCGAGGGCATCAACAGCCAGGTTCCATATGAAACGGCCAAAAAGAATTATCTGTTTGTAAAATGTTCTCAACAGCCAATCACTCACTCATTAAGATTGCATCCACAAAGAGCTAGACTCAGAGGTGATAAAGTGATGTTTAAATCAACAATTAGAAACAGATTACTCTTCTATTGCTTCTACTGCACCTCAACTAAACATTTACACAGATAAAGAAGTAACATCATGCACAAATATTTTTATTTGAATTACAACCCAACACAAGGAAATATAATGTCGTTATTGCTTGTCTAAAATACAAACTTCCAATCGTGAAATGAAGGTATTGACCCTAGTATACTGAGTTTGAAAATTAAAGAAAAGGAGAAAAGATGCAAGCACACATCCAGAACTTTGTCAGCATGAACAAAAGATAACTAATCCGGGAGAGAAAATAAAATTTTTCAAACCTAGTACTTAACTAGCTACCAGGACAAACTACAAGACTGTTAAGAAGCCAGGTTGGGACTATCATTAACATGTTGACTACATTGTCCCAAAATCCTCAGCAAGAAGTGTGCTTCTGACATTAAACATGGAATCAGTTGATCCAGATTGAAGAGCAAAACAATAAATGAAGTAGAACTGGCCATGTCCCTTGCCATTTCTTTCCACATGAGACCTTATATCCATCTCATCATAGTTCTATTTGCAAATTACCGCGAATCTTACTTGTTGAAGCCCTGTGTTTACACTTTATCAATAAATGGATCCCAAACAGAACAACTCCACAACAATACACTCGTCAAACTTTCAAACTCCAAGATGCCAACTAAACTGTTTAACCACCTCCAGAAAATAACGTATTATTAATGAAGTGTCAGACTACAAAAGTTCAAATCAAACAAAGCAGAGTCTATAGCCACTTTATATTATACATAGATGATGAGTCAACATTCTATCAGAATATGATATCAGTCATGAAAACTTGAACAACATTCAATATCGTGAAAAGTAGGTCACCTTGGCAAACTTAAAAAGCACTTGGCCCTGTGAAACATAAGCAAAAAAGCATGAAACACATTTAAGAATGTTAAGATAACTTACAAAGTAGAGACCACAAAAGAATGCCAACGTTCCGAGGATCAATGGCCAAAATCCCAAGAAGAATGTCCCTCCAATTGTAAGCAAAAGTTTAGCTCGAGGAATTAAACCCTGAAGAGATTAAAATCGCAAATCTACAATAAATGTCAATGAATAAAGCAAACATAATCACAGTTTCCGGTTTGGATTAATTAAAAATACAATATATTATTAGTTGATCAGATTTGAAAGTGCTAATTGATTATCAGAAAGAATCAATAAATAGTAAGCGAAAGAAGATTATAACTCAATGTGAGAAGGCACCCCCCCAAGAACCAGAACACTACTTGGCAATAACCCCAAGTATCCATTTTGGACTAGATGTTGGAAAATGAATAAGGAAATTCAGGGAAACCTCAAGTCCTTCACTGTTCAATGCCATAGACTGCTGCCTTTGATTTGGCAAGTGTTGGTCAATTTCTTTCTGATTAGTTGAGACAGCATTTCTTTTTGAAAAACCTCTATCTTCTTCCCCTAGATTCATTTCATCTTCCAGTCCATAATTGCCACTGTTGGTTTCCTCGCGCAATGAAGTGGGAGTCATACCCCTTCTCTTCAACTCCTTCGTAAACAAGGACTCCGGAGGTTCTTCACCTGCAAAGTATCAAATCATTTATGAAATCACTACTCCATCATAAAAAATTCAATTAGTTATTCAAATTCACATAACAAAAATCCAAGTCCTTCTCACTAACACTAACTAGTGCATCAATTAAACTACTCTCCTAATTTTCATTCAAGTTTGAAACTTTGACAAAATTTCCATCTTTAGATACACTTCACTGCTACTTTCCCAATATGAGATGATATTGTCACTGCAATCTTAACAGGAACACGTATATACTGAAACCAACAGCAAATACTAATAGCTTCATGCCACAAAATGAAAATTACACCAGACCAGATAAGTTACGAAACTTGCCATTGGTATGACTATCATTTTCTTGTACGGAACACCAAACCCTAAGGTTTTGTCTTGGCAAGCATACGCTGGAGCTCTTTCCATGAGTTCTCAGCCTGAGAAAACACTTCCTGGAATTCCCCGGAAAATTATGTTGCGACCAGGGAAACGGAGAGATAGTCGACTTTGAAATGTGTAGCGAAGCCATTCCTTTATATTTGGTGGTTACGGTGCTGTTTGGCATCAAAGAAAATGAGAGAATATTCATTTCGCCGAATCGAACAAGCAGTAAACAAGGCGAAGTGGCGGCGGTGGGCGTATTATAGTGAGATTTATGTTGGTAGGCTAATGTGCGCGCGAGCCTGATTCATGTCCCGGTAAGTTTTGTGGCTATTAGAAGTTGTGTGACGTCATTTAGTTAGTTAATGTACCTTAAACTAGAATGTACCAAACCCAGTGTGGTACCGCAGGTGGAGTATACCTTTGCCGCTTAACTAAGTATTTCTGGTTCGGTCTCTGTTTTTGGGAATGTAGTAAACTCCTGGTCAGTTGTGGTCCCCTATCAGGGGATGTATCACGCAGCAAAGGGGATTAGTCTCTGACTTCAGCCCAGCAAGCACCTCCTAGGCCAAACCTACGGACCAAAAGAAAAAAAACTACAATGTATCACAAATTTACAATAATGAGTGTTATTTGATTGGATTAAATTATGAAATAAATGTAATTATTATCGAAATTGGTATGAACCAATTACGAATTTTGTAGCGAAATTTATATCAATTTTGGTACAAAAATATTTGAAAAATAATAAATGCTATTGTTTATATATTAGAAAAATTATCTAATATATATTTGCAAGTTCATTGAATTGCTTTAATAGTTTCTAGCAAGTTATTCACAAGCAACATCACCTTCTGATTAAGATATCTCAAGTTGTTTGCAACCTGATAAAAATAGGTGATCTTTTAGATTCTTCAAAACATTGCTTCATATGATATTCCGACGACTATTCCACACTGTAACCATAATGTTCTCAATGTCCCCAAAGGTTCACAGTTGCTTCCATATATGCGAGTGATGAATGAGAAATGGCCGCCAGCAGGTTATTTATGGGGTGGAGTAGCTTATTGATTTGGTCTAGCTGGACAATTGTGTATTACTCGTATCTAGTTCCTTCAATAAGCAAAAAAAGTTACTGTTCAACTTGGATTGCACTCATGGATATGAAGTATGAAATGGTCTTCTATCAAAAACGGTGATAGATGAACAACAGAGGATATTTTGCATCTGTTAGAAATCAATAGTTTAATCTTGTTCTGCATCCAAGTTTCCCTGTTGGAATATTAAACTGTTTGATCCAAAGAAAAGAAAAGAGCTGTAACACTTGCAACTATGATAGCATGAAGGATAGTAGTTACGATACTGGAACATTTTTAGAGCATAATTTAAAGTGTTATGACATTTGGCGATAGTTTAAGGTGGATTAATTCTAAAACAAGTTGTAATAGATTAATCACTTATTGAATAAGTATAAGATGATTTGTGAGTACACAAAGTATAGGGTTAAAAATATTATAATATTTCCAATCACTTGAATTTAGAGAGACTACATAGGAAATCATAGATGAGCAAGAAGTAGAAGGGCAATGTAATAGTAATGTGCCCAATTCTAGTGAGCAAGTTCGTGAATATGGGCTTATAGATGGATCAGATGTTATATATGAGATGGAATCAAATGAGTTTGAGGATGTGGTGAAACATGATTTAACCTATATGACAACTGATATAGGAGTACATGAAAATGCTTTTTAAGTGATAGAGCTATAACTAAGGTTGGGGATGAAGATGTTGCTATCATAAGCTGGTGATGAAGGTGGCGGAGATTCTTTGAGTGAGGAAGGTAATGAAGATTCTTTATGTTATGATAGTTCTAGTTTTGATGATGATGATGAAGGGTTTGAAGTAGTAGACTGAGTTTCATATATGAACCATTCAATGGATGGAGATAATATATGTGTGCAACATTATAGAGATAAACCTATTTCAATATTGGAGACGATTACGACACTAGTGATGAAGAAGCAAGTAAAGAGGAAAGAGTGATATTGCAAATGAGATAATGAAGAAGATTAAAAAGATAAAAAGGATGCAATGTAAGAAGAAAAATTAACAAATTAATGAATCAAAATTTTAAAAATCAGCTCACACCACTTAACATTTAACTAGATCATAATTCGAATGTATTTTGGATTCTTTAATTATAACCAATGTTCTGAAACCCGGACTGGTCATCGAACCGGTGGCCTTACTAGTCACCGGTTTGACCGGTTCGACCGGTTGAACCGGTGTGACATAATAATTATGCAATAATTATATTTAATTATATATAATATTAAAAAAATTTAAAAAAATAAAAATAAAAAAATTGTCTGACCGGTTCAAACTGGGTCAATTTGTAACTGGTTTTGAAGGGTAAACCGGACCGGACCACCGACTGATCACCGGTCGGACCAATCAGACCGACCGGTCCAGTCCGGGTTTAACAACACTGATTATAACTATGCAAATTAAGCATGCTTTTTAGATGTTGTATAACATAGTTTTGTATAGTTTTGAGTGTCTTGGACGTTGAAATCTTTCAAAGTATTTTCAATCTATTTATTTTCTTCCATTACACTTCAACCATGTTACAGAATGTTTGACATAGATAAATTACATCATGAAATATTCAAAAGACTACTATTCTCTCTTAAACAATACTTGTTACACCTATAATTTAAAGCACTACTATTTTATCAAATCTTTCTTACAGGTACTGAAATTACAGTAGAGATAGGAACATCTAGAAATCCTTACGAATAAGCTTCATGAATATTAACCATAGCACCTTCGTCTCCTTATTAAGGCTTTATAATTATATTCTAACAATTGCACCATTATAAATAACTTCATTTATAATTATCACAATCCTAAATCTTTGAACTTTAAATCATCTATTTTTCACAAATTATTAAAAATTATCTCAATTTTGTGCATGAATTTACTTTTCAACTTACAAATCACTTGAATTTTTTTTTGTTCTTTCAAATTATTTGAACCTAGAGGAAGGAATAAGTTGATGGATGTCAGACTCATTATTTTGTTTTCGTGTCAACTAAATTTCATTAACCGTATTTTAATACTAATTAGATTCAAAGTTCTTAATGCTATATCAAATTAATTAATTAAGGTAAAAAAATGACAATTCTATGACTAACACGTTATTATTAAAAAAAACTCATTACAATTTTCAATTTTTTTAAAAAATATTTGGCATTTTGTTAAAAGAATAATAACAAATTGCCCATGTAACAATCCAAATATATCAATCATAAAACAATAACACTACCATTCAACTCAACTCATCTTTTAAATTCAACTTAAAAATAATTTTACTCAACTTGAACCATATTAACCAAATTTGATGAAAGGGATTTACTAAAGAGTGTTAAGCAACCTCACCTTAATGGTTCCAAGTTAGGTTCTATATATCTTTGGTTACGATTCAATAAAATAGTTTGGTTTTGGCATCACCAAGAATAGCTGTGAGTTGAGTGTTGAATCTCGCTTCTGGAGCCCAACATTCAGAGCCATAAACTGAAGCAATCTCATTAAAGCGTATGCGAAAAATCGATAATCAAATCGGCCCGATTTATTTCAAATCATTTCAGTCACAAAGATGCAAACATTATGGGACACATCAGAGTTTCGGTAATCACTTGGGCCCATTACGGAACACAATATTTGTTTTCATAATATCTTTACATTCAAAAACTACCCCTTTTTGCCTTAATACAAATATAAAATACAAAATACAAACTACACATGATACAATTGAATGCTTATGCTTAAAATGATTCTAAAATACAAAAAGTTCTTGAACTAACTTAATTAGAAGTCTTTAATTATCTTGGAGTTCCAATGCCATGCAAGGGTCGTTAATCTTCTCTTTCTGCACCTGAGGAGGGAAGTGGAGGGTGAGCTACACAGCTCAGTGGCTAATATATTTATAGCCATTAGCGATGAACCACACAATCAAATATATACAAAGATCCATATAGACTAACAATAAATCTCAACATTCACAATGTCAGTACACATCTCATAATTCAATACATCATCCCATGGAACATATTGGATAAAATTCACATCTAGGCATAACACACAAAATGTCATCAAAATGCAAATGCATACACAATTTGGCTCGAGGATTCCGTGAACAAAACAGAGAATCCGAAGTTTACTCCGTAAACAAGACGAGTCCACTTTTCGGATCTCGTGGGCCACAAGCAAGCAGCCGGGAGAAGGCTTTACGTCGACGTGCACGTGACTATGAAATGGTTCCTCTCTTGCCCAAACACAATCAGATCTCATGCTCAATTCAATCAATCACTAGTTCATATTCTCATGATTTTTCTTCTTTCAATTTAACCAAAATGCCATAATACAAGGCTTAGCATAATCATGCTCACAATTCAATTCTTATCAAAATGTCATACATCTTTCAATGCATAACATAACATAAAAATACATCATAATGCATTTTCCACATCACAACATTTCAAGCAAGTCATTTTAACACACAATACACACACAAGACATTTTGCCCATTACACAATAACTATAAATAAATTACCTACCTCATTTCCTTGCTAAGATCCAAGTCAAGGTTGTCTTTTTTCTTGTTCTTGGGTAGGATTCTCTTGGTTCCCTAAAAAAACCAAGTTTCATTTAATAGGAATCCAATAGAAAATCCCACAATGTAAAATCACTAAAATTGATGCTAGAATACTTAAACCCGAGCATTTTCTAAACTCCATAAACTAAAATCCTTCCAAAAATCCAAAGGATTCAAAATAATCTTACCTTCATTCTTCGCCAAATTAAGGGATCTTTGGCTCAAAAGAAAGCTCTTCTCTTCCTCTACCTTTTCTCTTCTTGGACAAACCTCAAAATCTCTCTTGAGGGCTAACACGATTGAAACCCTAGCTTGTTTCTCTTCTTTTCTCTTTCTTACTCATTTCCGTTATTCTCTGCTGCTTATCCTTCCATTCACATTTTTCTTCTTCATTTATAAGCAAGACAATACTTCTTCTTCCAATTATGCCCTTAATGATTAAGAATTGTCCCATTTGTCCTTCTATTTGTGCCTTACGTCTTTTATACTTAAGTGTCTTGCCAACAGTACCCTTAAACATTCTAACGTAATACTTTCTTCCAGAAAATGTCTCTCATTGTCTTAAGTTTCTAATGCCTCCAAAATCATTCATTTTGGTTCAGTGATTCAAAAGATATACTTCAAATATTTTTGGACTGCTCTTGTCCATCATAGTATCATATGCACAACTTCCATCTAAAATTTAAACAGCTAAAAAACTGAATTAGATTCCAATTTCTTCATACCATTTGTAGCTCCATGTCTCTAGTTTATCACAAATCAAAAATCATATCATTTGGAGCTCTACCGATTCAGAATTCATCAAAATACTGAAGTATATTTAGTGGAATAACACCAGTTCATATATTTAAGAATATAC
>JAOTAX010000198.1:34840934-34861331 GCA_025629825.1 Erythroxylum guanchezii | reverse complement strand
ATTAATTCCGCGATTTTTTGTAGAGCTTATCGAAAAAGATTAAAGATCTATTCAACCCCCCTTCTAGATCGTTTACACATCTTTAACTCATAACAACATAAAGAAGATTTTTTCATCTCTTTACTTTGATTTAATATTATAGCTTCATTTCACCATTCACTTAGCTTATCTTTTAAAAAAGAAATTCTTTTTCCCAAAGTATCCACTAATCCTGGGTTATAACTTGCCTCTAGTTTGCTTCCCCATGGATCAACTATCTTAGAATAAAACATTTTTAGATAAAGATTTATATTATTTACTTTATTATAAATATGATAATAGTAATCAATAAAGATGCAAATATATCTATTGATTTCACACATATCACATAATTGAAGTCTTTGTAACAGTGTCTTTTAAAATATTTCCTTCTCTAACAAACTCTAATTGAAATACTTCAGCAGCTCTAGTTACGAAATTATTGATATCCATATCATTATTAAATATAGTATTTTTAGAAGTTTCATCTAGATTTTTCCATAATGGAAGTGAACCATTTAACAAAGTTTTTTTTTTTAAAAAAAATTGTTTTGTAGTTTCATAATCAATTTTATTAATTGAGACAGCTACTTGAAGAGCAGTTTCCTATTTATCTATTACATCTTCTATATTTTGAATACAATCAATATCTAAGTATATTCCAAAAGGGTTTATAGATTATGTCCTCATTTTATCTATTGGAGTAAATCCATCTTTATCATGCATAACCATATATGTTCCAGTATAACCACTAATTGTTTTATTAAAACTTTATGATAGAAATCTAGGAAGATTTCGAGAAGTGTAAGGGATATCATTTATATTAGGGTTTAAATGTACTTCTTGTTCATAAATATCAGGTTTAATATGTACTAAAATTTATCTCTAACTCAGATCCTGGTAAAAAACTATCCATTTAACTATGATTATCCATTTAACTATGATTAGGAGGTTTTTTTTTCATTTGAAGAATTAAACCAAATATTTATTTTTCCATTGGATTTGTACCAGATCCATTATTTGTTTCTTTTTTATTCATCATCTTTACTAAATTATATAAATTATTAATTTGTTCTTGATGATTAGAAATATTTAAATGTATAGTTTTTCCATAATATTCTATCTTTTTTTTTTTGTATTTCAGCCATATCAGTTTCCATTTTTAAGCCTTCAAATTTAATTTTTAAATATATATCTTCCTCCATTAAGATGATCAAGTGTATAATGCTCACTTAACCTTAAATGAATCTCTTTTTGCAAATCTTTACATGGTTGATATTTTTTATCTTCTTTTTCAACTTTTGATCTAATTGATTGTATCGTCCTTTTATGGCAGTTAGAAAATAACAAATAATCATATTTGTTTGTGTAATGAAGTAGTTCAAGTTGTGCTTCTTGTACAAACATATCAACTTTATTTATATCAGAAAGTAGTTGAGGACAATATAAGCAGTCACTCATATATAATGTCCTCTTTCTAGATGTAATTTCCAATGCCTAGAAAAACGAAGGGGTAAATCTTTATAGTCATGAGAAAGATACCAATTTTCATTCCCATAAGTTCTAATAGCATCGTTGAATTGTATGAAGGTATCTAAAGAAAGTATTTTATTTCAGTGGAAATTTTACAAGGAGATAGAAAAGATTGCAAAGAAGGTGCCCTATATTACATCAAGATTCTCTTCCTTCCCCCTTTCGTTATCTTCATTTTTACAAAATTCTCTGCAGCCAAAGGAGTTCTTTTGGATGGAGCTATCATTAGAAAGGTTCTCGAGAAAACTTGTAATAATAGAGGTTTTCGAGATGTATCTGGTCTTAGAGAGAGATCAGTCAAACAATTTGTTAAGAATTGAGTCCAGCAATGTATAGACCGGGTATCTCTAAGCTTCTAGTTGGCTAAGCTACATGGAAACAATCGTTAAGGGTCAATTGGTCCAAGTGTTTATGCAACTGTCTATCAACAATAATAAGGTGGTAAACAATGATAGCTCCAAAATGCACCACTATATCTATATCTGTATGCACTCCATTTTCTACTTAATCATGCAACTCCACCGGAAAAAAAAAGTTCATGAAATGGAGGATCTTTTGGTAGAATTCATTGAAATTATCATAGGTCTAGCTTACGAATGACTCAATCAGAATGAAGTAACTCCTAAAACGAAATCTCTTTGTCCATGATAATAAAAGGCAATTACCATTAATCAATAACTTTGAAATTATTTACAATGGAAAATCGCAAATGATCCTTTCGTACAATTACATTCCAAAATCTACCGCATTGTTTTCTCCTCTATATATACACACACAAATATATATATACACAACACTCCAGCTATACAATAATAATGCATGTTACAACCTTAAAAATAATGCATATCAATACTAAACAACGATCATAGAAGGGTGACCATGTGATCACTGCAATTCTGATATGTACACTGCTATTTACGCGGCACAAACTGTCTTGGTTTCACCAGAAAGGGCACCACCTGATACAAATAGACGAAGTTAGAAACTCGAATCTTCACTGAGCCATAAAGGCTGGCACTAAAAAGAAACAAAGGACCAGCTTATCAGTCACATTTACTGTAGCAAGTCTACTGTACCACATTATTCAAGATGAGGAGCACTACTAAGAAGTACAGAAAGAAGTGGCCGCGGTAACAACGATAGACAGTTTTGGAGTATTTCAAGAATAATCATCAAAAATGTCACAAAACAACGTGCTATCTTCATATGTGATCCTTAAATGCAGTCCAAAACAGCCTCTCCATCAGTTAAGGATAAGATTGCATATTGCTAGACTTCTCCAGAACTCACATCTCAGAGAGTATCACTAGGTTATTTTATATGTGATCCCTAAATGCAGCATCTTACCATGTATGCTTGAGACACCTGCTTGAAAAGAAAATGAGCAGAAAAAAAAAAAGCATAGAGATTGCAATGCCATACCCAACATAATTCTGGCACAAATTTTCAAGCGATCTAGCCTGGATAATTAACTTCTGAACTTGCAATTTAACAGATAATCCATGGTCCACCTCACATGTATCTCCAGATATTAAGGAGCTGTGCTCCATTGCGTATTGTACAGGATTCGCAGACATCGAAGAGGGGGAAAAATCACGCCCAGTCAATTTGTTACTCATACGAGCCATGACAACAACTGCACGCTCATTCAAAACTTCATTGGCATCGCCAAGCTGATTAACAGCCTGCATATATCAACAAAACTATGAGCAAAATGTACACCATTCCAAGACAAAAGAAGATTGAAATATTGCAGAACCTGCAGAAGTTCTCTTTCACGAGCACCTCGTTGAGGATGAGCAAGATCTCTGCTTGGACCCAATTCTTCAGTATTCACAACAGCAGGACCATGACTATTACCAAACATCGACATTTGTGGGACTTCGTTGAAGTTGAAAAGACGCCAGTTAATGAGAGGATCATGAACAAATGCCTGAAATGGGTTAAACCAAAATATCACATTTGTAACTTTTAATCACTAGCAATGAAAATAACATCAACCACAAGCCATTCTTTCGTGGGCCACATCTATTTTGCTGACAGTGGCATGTATTTTCAACTATCATCTACAAAGCCTAGTTATACTATTGGAAATTCTAAACATGTATGCTTATTGCAAGTCCCACTGCATTGTGCCGTAAATATGGGATCCTTACAGTTGCAAGTAACTTATCCTGAGTTGTAGTGATGAAACACGAAGGCCAAAAAACATGTGGGACATTTGATTCCATACCTCCATCATAGCCATGACACTATCCTTGTTAGTTCGAAGAACTTGCATCACATTTTCACAAGTTGATCTGAAATTTCCCTCTATACCACTAACCTCCATGGCCTTCACAAGCATTCTTGTCAAGCGAAAGGGAACCTAATACATCAGAGTTCAACATTATCCTTAACTGAAAATTGTAAAAGACAAGAAGTATTATGCAATGATGCATTCATTTGCCAACAGACCTTCTCAGGGAATTTCTCTCTGTTCATTGAGGCCTCAAAGCAATCTCCAAAATCAATGTGCAATATCTTCCCACTGCAAAACATAATACAGGTCAGGAAAGATTCCAAGTACTAATCTAATTCCGTATCTTAAGATTCCAAGTACTAATCTAATTCCGTATCTTACTCCCAAATGTCCTACCTGTAGCGGTTCAACATAAGGTTGCTTGGGTGTCGATCACCTAAACCAAGAAGGTAACCAACCTGAACAGAAGCATAGACACTTGAGCAACGCAGTTCAAAAAGTAATGTGTTGACGAGCATACAGCCAAGAAAAGACAAATTGAATAGTAAGAAAAAATATACCGGACAATACATGGTAAACACATACCATGCTCATTACTGCTAAACTTCTTGTATAATTTGTTCTCCTCTCCAACCAAACCTCTGAAGTGCGACTTTTCAGCCAAAGAACCTAGCAGAAGCAAGACTTCAGTAACATCAATGTGCTTGCTGGCCAAGAAAAGACGTATATAAAGAGACTAGTCATTGTCTATACCCTAGCCAAGTCATTTCCTTCAGTATTGTCCAAAGCATACTTAAATACTTCCACTTTGGCTATAAGAGGCAAATGATCATAATCTGGTGCAAAACTGAGCATATATTTGTGCTCCTGATTTAGTGTTATCTGCAATTATGAATATATAAATGAAAATCAATTGCATAGGTCTAAAAAAAATAGCATGCAATATACACTTGTACACACACCCACAACAAATTGTCCAAGCCACCAAATTGTAAATCCTGATATACCTTTCTGGCTTCCCTGAACTCTTTAATGAGTTGGTGCAAGGTATCACAATGTGGAACCCATTCAATTAGTCCACTGTTTGGAGAGAGTGGAATGACAGAATATCGGTGTATGGACAGATCCTTCTCAGCAGTTTTTCTTGCATTCTCCAGCAGAGTATTTACCAGACCAAAAAGCTGATCAAAATGTAAATGCAAAGAAATTTAACTCCTTTGCAGTGTAAAGGTCCAGGAAAACAGTTCATGTTAATAAATAGCTTTTCCAGTTCGCCAAAAACTTCAGAAGACATGCAATTAAGACCCTTCCGTGATAACTGAATAACTTAATTCACTAGTATGGTAACTGAAAGAAAAGTTACCTGCATGACACGCTCATCTTGGCGAAGATCTTCATGTCCCTTCAGCAAGAAGGTATAATTTTCACCATCACTCCCATGAATTGTCAATTTCCTAGGACGCTGTTTAGATGTAATTATATCAAGCTGAGGTGCAAAGGAAGCAATTGTCACCACAGGTGAATCTGAAAGCATGAAGAAAAAGTCAAAATTCAGTTAGGAAACCAGGTGTATAAAATTGAAGAATCCTGTCATGCATTACAATGGATTTTACCCGCACGATATGTCCCCGGGACAGCAAGCTCCAAATTACGGCATTCCAATAACTCTGGGGAAACCGACTATAGTTGCAAAACCATATTAAAGTTAGCCCCATTTAATAATAAGGCTAGAATCCAACTATAAGAAAAATTTTCTTACCTGCAAATCAAGGGTAGTTAGGCCTTGAAGCTGTTTGTCTATCCGCCGAAAAACATGATAATATAGATCCCATGCCTGATAGAGACATAATCCACATCATTACCAATTGGCTTGAGAATGCATTCACACATATATAATTCAAGATTTCACAACACTATATAAGTGTAAAACATATCATTTAATTACCAAAGTTAATTAATGATGCAAAATACATTCTTCAATCCTATAATACTACTCAGGGTAGCTAGGAAAAGTATTATAAAATAGCTGCTCAATTTGGACTATTAAAGCCTTTGTCAAATTGCATGACATATTTGTGAAACAGAACACACAAGCCTTGTAGTATATTAGTATTTTGCAAATGAAAAACGAATCTTTGCACACTTAATTCAGTCAGTAACAAATTAAGCATAAGTAAAACATTACATAATTTGATTTATCAGACAATAAAATGCTATATAGTTTAGCCAGTAATATCCATTTCACAGAAGTATTAAGGTCAATAAAGGGCCTTTTAAAACCAATCTTATAAGAAACAATAACCGGTGCAGATACAGTGGAAGAAAACAAGGATCTTGCAACTATAAATTATGTTACTGTGTGTCAGAGATAGAGACTGGTGGATTCGAGAGCATGAAATATGGATAGAATATAAGAAATGGGATTGGGTTTTTTCCGTAAAAAACATATCTAAATCATCAGAAGAAGAGATGATGATACATGCAATTATGCGAAGTTGGTTATGCTGGACAAGTAGCAAGCAAAATGTATGAATGTGGATTAGTCACCACTATGCACATAACATGCAGTGAAGCAGACAAAAGAAGAGGTTACTCATCAATAAACCAAAACTCAATCAAGGAATTTTGAATTTTAGTTTCGAACCTGAGTGAGTTCAGCCTCTTTCACAGTTCTCTTGTACTTCATGCAACATTCCCAAGCCTCTAACAGTTCATGTCGATATGCCTGCAATGGTAACATAAACAGAGTTGGTCAACACATAGCAACAGGCTCCTTAAATGAATGATTGGACCAAAAATTTTAGAAAATACAGAATTCCTGAATTGGAGTTCCACAAACTTAAGGTAGTTTACTTCCATAGGAAAGAACAGAAATACCATTGGTGCACAATACCTAATGAGATTGAAAATAGAATACACAGTCAACGCAGAACCTTAACCATTATAACTATTAACATAGAATTTTGGGGGAATACCTCAATGAATGCTCTTTCCTTTATGGTGGTATTTTCATTCATAGCACCTTCCTCTAGCATTTCATGCAAAGGCTCCAATGCTTTCAGCATCCCTTCAATGTTATGTTCACCAAAGAACAAACGACTAGCTTCCTCCAAAGCCTCATGCCACATCTCATGCCAAAGTATGGCAACCCGGATCAGTTCGTTTGATACAAGTTGGGCCTTCAAGTAAGAGAACTCATGATAAGTAATGGCATATATAGTGAAAAAGTTAGTAGTATTGAGGTGTCAAACAAACTAACCTGATCCACAAGCACACCACTATGTTGCCGAACCTTTTCTACAACTTCTTCAGCTGCTACTCTACGTAAGTTGCTTACAGATTTACATGCCACCAGAAGTGGGTACATAAGAGCCTGAAAAGAATCAACAAAATGATTAGACAAACTGTGTATCTGTAGGCCCAAGTTGGCCATGAAGTTGATATGGAAACATGTATCAATAGCAGACCTGGGGATGGCTTTGCCCAATTCGCACCAGAAGTGATGGAACTAGTTCTCTCACTGCATGGTTGTTCTTAGAATGGATCCTGGCAATTATTTGAGGTAACACAACCAGCCAGGTGTTAATGTTGACAAGTGCAAATCCTTTCTGAAGTGCCATTTGAACTTCTGCACTAGCTCCATGATTGAACCATAAAGTAAGGAGTCGAAGTATATCCTGGGTAGATAGCATTGCTCAAGAAAAAGGTCATTAGAAAAATGGTGTCCAAATGGAGAAAACAAAACCAAAATCCAGTGACATATGAGAAAACTAGCAGATAGCAGTCACTAGTCAATTAGATCAATGGAGTATCAATATGATGCCAATAATGTAAAATCAAAGAGAAGAAGATGGAATTAAGACACCGTGTACTAAACTTTAATAAAAATGTGCTCTTATAAAATAGCAGGAATATCACATGACATTTGCACCACAAATGTTTAGGCACGTCCTTGTACATCTTCATAGACATTAGCGTATTGTTATTTCATCACCTTTAGCTGTTCCATATACTACTTTTAACCCAAGTGTAAGTTTTTCCAGGTGACAATGGTTCACAAAAGAAAAAACGAAGAGGAACTTATGTGATGTTACATGTCCCTTTTGGCTTGAAAGTGGTGGAATGATTCCTTAAAGGTGTTCAATTTGTGTTACAACCAAAGCTTGATGTTTCAGTAAGCTCTTCGATGTCAATCATCTTTTGAGGCATGTTTATTGGAATTTCACTCACAAGGAACTCCCATAATAGGGAAATAGAAGACTCTTCAACTTCTCTTCAAATATTGTATATATTATGGACGCTTGACCAATAGTCGATGTTATCAGGAACAATGGTAAGGGCCAATTTTGGGATTAATAAGTTGACAGGATTAAAGCTAATTCTCCTTGAGAGTGAATTTTGAAGTCCTAAGCTCCATGTCTAAGCTGTCTTTGCATTTGAGGTAATGACACTAAATAAAGTTAAGAAAGGAGAGAATACTTGGGTGTTGGATATCATTATTGTAAGGATGAATTGAGATAGTAATCCTATTCTAAGAAACCATGCTTGGAGTAGAAACGTATGGGAGAGTGCTATTCTAAGGGATTGGAGCAGGTCAAATCTAGTTCAAATATCACAAGTTATTCATTCATAGAGATATATATGATGCGTTCCGATCTGGAAAACTGAAGATTGGAGATTTATGTTCAACTTTGAAAACCTAGAAAGCATTTGCAAGCTTCTTTTTTTTTTCATTTTGTAAAACATTTGTAAAACACTCACAATGTAGTTCAACTATTCCTTTCTATAGTCTTAGCTTGTTTTCCAATTGGATAACATAAAAATTATAATTTTCAAATATGATAGTTTTCATTTTTCTCTAAAAAAATTTATATCGTAAGTAATTGTTGTAACAATATTATATATTTCAATGTTTCAAACGCAAAGTAGTTTCTATTTTTTAAAAATAAGCATTTTTTTCCTTTTTTAAATTTTCTAAAGAAAAAATATAGAAAAAATAATGGAAAGCAAAAAAATAATTTACACAACAAAACTTCCTATAATTGCATAGGAAAACAGTTAAAGCGAAACCCTAAAGATTTTCATCAGGAGGGAAAAGCTCATGGTAAGTTGCATACTTCTAGATCTCCTTAAACCCTGTGTTTATCAGCATAATAAAAGGGAAAAGCTCATGTGTGCTCTAGTAGAACTCTCATTTTTTCTAGCTTAGCATAAAAGGCTTGAAAAATAGGTAAATTTTGTCAATTATCATGTAAATGGTTTGCTTATATTGTACTCCTCGGTGATAATTACACAGCATAAGAGGATTAACCAATGTATGGGGACACTGCAGCATCAGTGGTTTTACCATGTATATGTCATACCAAGAAATCTTACCTGTAAGCTATCATCGACCCCTTTGGAATTTGCTGCACATGCTATGGAATGGAAATATCCAGTAACAGCTGCAACAACGAACTGTGAGGCAACACTGGGGAACCCTCTTACTGTATAATGTGACATAACTGCAGTGTTGAACAAAGCCCATGTATGCCATGCTTTTGCCCATTTGTTTGCACAATGAGTGGCATTCCTGAACGCAGTAAGTATTTCTACAGGGAAGAAAAGAAATATATATTAACTAAAGCACTTTTCCCTAAATTAGAAAACTAGTTTTGGAGAGGGAACAGCCACCTTGTATAGAATCATCATCCAGCACAGGAGATAGCGCCCATTGCCAACTTCCAAGTATTTGATATACACGAGCAATGAGGGGTACATTAGAACTTGTACTACCAATGAAGCCAGTCGGTGGAACTGGTTCAATATTTGAAGCACTTGAGAGCTCCAAAGCTAAATTCTGTAACAGCATTCACCAGCCACAAAAAATGTGTATAGGAGTCATGTACATAAAATAACAAATACATCACTACTTGTACAGCAAACAACAAATATTCGTACACACCTGCAGCCTAATAAATGCTTCTTTTCTCTTGTGATCCTCCCCAAGTGACCATTGATACTTCAGGTATGCTAGCATTACTTGAGGAGGCCCATGGTACCTCACATTTTCAGGACATGTCTCAGGATCATACTGACAAAAAAAGAGACAAGGTTACATGGCAAAGTGAAAGGAGAACGGAGTACAAACTTAGTATAGCTGTTAATTAAAAGATAACTAAACCTGCAATAGTTTCACCAAAGTGGATTTAGCCTGACTAATCCGGTTGTTTTGCCGACAAATAGATGCAAATTTTAGCCAGTTGTCTACGTCCTCCGTAGGAGGCAGTACAAGAGCTCTAACAGCCAGAAGTGCTTGCCAAACCTGATTGAATGAGGACAACAGTGGCCAAGAAGGAAGCTTAAAAAGGTAATGAAGGGGGGAAAAATGAGACAAAATATATAAATATCTACAGCAATCATGCCGAAGAAAACAGCAAATATAACTTAGTAATTTGGTGACAAGGAATCATTAGTAGGACTAGGTGTAAAAAGCCTGAAAGGGAAATTAAACTTCAGAAAAGAAACTCAGAATGGGAATCGAGTGGCATATTGATAGCAATTTTTAGGACTATATTATTTCAATAGTCAAATATAGTTGTAAAAAGATTTGGAAGATACAAATAATTTAAAGAATATTGTTGTAAAATTTCCTATCCTACTTCACAATTTGCTCAGACACTATTCTTCAAACCTTATATAGCCTTGTTATCACATGTAAAGACTTGCTAAGAGAAAGGTCCATCAATTTCAGTTACCTCAACATTACTTTTTGCCCCTTGTATCCTTTGAGTCCACATATTGCGAATTAGGGCTCGTCGTCCTTCAGCAACAGC
Organism: Erythroxylum guanchezii; assembly: GCA_025629825.1. Lineage (NCBI taxonomy): Eukaryota > Viridiplantae > Streptophyta > Magnoliopsida > Malpighiales > Erythroxylaceae > Erythroxylum > Erythroxylum guanchezii. The sequence continues at coordinate 34,850,723 of JAOTAX010000198.1, read as the reverse complement.
ATTTCCCACAGGAAGAGTACAATAGTCAATGACCTATGGATAAACAAATTGTTGTGCAATTTACTCAGAAGTAGTATTGTATAAAGAAACTAAAGCCAACAAAAAAATTGAAATGAGCTATCAAACAATGGAGCACACCTCCTCCAGCTCTGACAGCTGCTGAACACGGATCATATTGCTATAAGCTCGCTCATAGCTCTCCAGAACCTAAACATAAAATTATCTCATGATATCAATCATATAAATTTAGAGATACTAAGAACAAGAAAGTAATTCATCAGCCATGAAATTTGCCTATCCTCCTATGATTCTGAATCAAAAGGATCCTCTTAAAAATCAAAAATTAAATAGAAAACCAATATTAAAACATTAAAATGTGAATATCATCATCATCATCAACACCCAGTTGAAATCAGGTCCAATAGTACGCAACCTTACCCTTATCTAATAGAGAGGCTGTTTCCGATAGACCCACATGCAATGTGGCATGACAATAAAGTATGAATAATAAAACTTAATTATAAGAAACTTTCTTTGGTCATATGTATGAATCCCTACAAAATAAAATAGGAAAATTGTGTCTATTATCCTTTCTTTTACTTATTTGTTTTGATTTTAGTTTAATCATCTCCCAAAGCATCAGAATTGGCAATACGCGGTGAGAGATTCAAATATTTATGAAAGACATGAAAGTACAGAAATTGGCAATAAATGAAAACCAACCAAAGCAGCAAGCTCTGTTGCCAAGCATTTCCTAGCTCTTTCAACATACTCACGAGCTTCGTCATACTTGCAAAAACAATAAAAGTTAGGAAATTATGACAGATTAACAGAAAAGAAAGTGGAAAAGACTTGCAGTAGGAAGAAAAGTTAGCATGATAAGTACCTTTCCTCTACGAACAAATAAGACAGCCCTGAAGAATGTACCATTACTACTTCCATCCCCACTAGCAGCAGTATTTCCTAAACCCCGAAGCTTAGATTCATCCCCATCATCTAATCGTAACACATATTCAGCCATCTGATCCCACTCACCCATGTTCCAAGCAGCATGAGCAGCCTAAGATAAACACATTGCACTATAAGAAGCAACCAAGATTATTAATTACTACTCCATAAAAACAGAAAACAACCATTGGTGCCATTTCCAATCGAGCAGATGGTTCTGCTGGAGTCCAATACTCCTTGCATAAATTGTTTAGTTCTTCCCAGCGAGCTAATGCCGCGAGGCATCTCATCCTTCCTACAGATGAAACATTAAGATATTGAATCAACACAGGGAACAACCAATATGAAAGATGTCAGAAGCTACATCATAAATCCTTGAGGGTGACAAAGAAGAGAAAAAAGGGGGGAAAAGGTTGAAGTTTTATTCAAGTGCTTGGATAAAGAATGCGAATTTCCTATGTAAGTGAGAAGGAATAGCCAGTAACTTATATCACAACACAACGTATAAGTTCCAAAGATGGCCCAAATGAAACTATTGCAAGAGGTCAAGTAAGCTATTCATTGTAAAGAAATCACTGAAAATACTTAATAAGGCCTAAAACTAGATCATACATTAAGTCTAACACAGCCTCTCAAGCAGAAATCCATTAGGTCAAAATGTGAATAAAGAACAGACTCACAACCTCATGCAAAATTGAAACATAAACTTACATAACATGAAATATCTAACTTGAAATGTTCGACATGAAGACTTCAATAGTGTGTTACTAAGGCAAGTGAAAATGGTGGGCATGGAGATTAAGCAAGACAAGAAACTGTGTGCTGGACTCCTGCATTTACAAGTAGTAGATACAGAAATTGGAAGTACCACCATAATAATGTGTTATATGCCTTTGCACATGCTATGCTCTTGACTAACACTAAATAAATAAAGCTTCAGTATAACCTCTACCAGCTAACTTCTTAAGCATTTCCTTATCATTTGAGTAACATAGGGTTCGACAATTGGTCTGGTCAAGGTTTACTCAATTCACCTCCGAGGTATACCTAAAAACCCTCTCACCTTTCCCCTCCACACTAAACTAAACTCTTTCTTCAATGGAAACACCTAGCAGTTTCCTGATAGCCTCAGCCATCTGCAGCCTCAATATTCTCCAAATCCATCCAGACCTGATATTTTTTACTGGAAGGATCAACCAACTTACAAACTGTCGAATAAGCTCACTAAGGATCTGCTTAGAATGAAGATTCCAGTGGTTGATTGGTAAAGAATCATTTGGCATAAAGTATTACCCCCTAAGGTTTCTTTTCTTCCTGGCTCACCATCAAGAATAGGCTCAATACTGCTGACAGACATAGTTATCTCGATGTCAATAGATCCTGCCCATTATGTTCAGCACATGAAGAACAGATCACCTGCTCTTCATGTGCACAGCAGCAAATGTCATTTGGGAACAAGTGAAGCATAAATGTCTCTGGACTGTCCCAGGAAGCGCTCTCTCCAGCATCATTCACTGGTTATCAAAACAAACTTCTCTTCCTAAGGCCGAAAAACAGATCTACATAATAGCTATGGATCTTTGTGTGCAGATCATTTGGAAAGAAAGAAAATCCAGAAGATTTGAGTCCAAGTTTAAATCAACTGCATCACTTATCACAGAAGTTATCAATGGAACCAGAGAGCTAATCATTCTGAAGAATTTAGCACCAAATTGCAGATCCAGTCTACTACTGTCTCGAAATATTTAACCAATGTATTGCATTGTAATCTCTGACTCTTGGTAGGCATTTCCAATGCGTTTTATCATATGTGGAATTCCCTTGAACCTCATTTTGAGTTGCAATTTCATTCTTTATTAATGTTATTTTTTTCCTTTTTCAAAAAAAAACATATAGAAAGTAAAATAATAGATCAAATATTAAAAACAGTCACTAATGTGAAATTACAACCTTAAAACTAAACAAAAATAAAGGAAGCATTGCAAATATCAGGTATGTGAAGTATGTAATACAAACCTAAAGTAGCCTCCAAGACGAGATGTGGACTTGATGCTTGAGAGGCTTTGGCAGTATAGGCTTTGAGAGCATCATCCCATCTCTGTAATTTTTCATACCTAAACAAAAAGAAAAAAGAATCAACAGCAATATCATGGTGAAGTTTTTATGTATGGAGTAGAGAATTAGTTTTCCTTTCATAAGATCGGTTATTATTACCAAGATTCCTTAAGCTGAACACCCAGATTTTGCTGTGCATAAGTCAATATTCCAACAGCAGCCTAAATATTACCAACGGATACAGTGTCAGAATGATAGAAAACTAAGCTAAAATCAGAAAAGCAGCTAACAATAATCTAAAAGCATGACACAAAGGAAAAAGACCTCATGCTGGTGTAACTGATTATTTATGTGAATTAAAGCTTCAACTACAGCAACAGGATTGGCATCCATCTTCTTAGAGCAGGCACCTTCGAATTCCATTTCTTTGTAGTGCAGTGCCTTCGCAAATGCACGACACTTGAAAGAAGCAGACATACAAAATCTTAATATGCTTATCATATGATAAATTTTTCATCAATGTAGAACTGTGAAAGCCAAAAGAACACCTTTTCCGCAAGGGCACCTAGAAGCCTAATGTCTATTGGCAGAGGTTTCTCATCATGTTCCATGAACTCTGCCTGCAAAGTAGCATCTCAGTTGTATAAGCAACACAACACTCGAGTAACAAAACAGACAAAACCTCATATAATACTAATGAATAAAAAGTTCAGCTATGTGCATAAGGAGCTTTCAAATTCTCTTCTCCCATCTTTATCCTACCCTGAAAACAAACCAATGACCCACCTTATTATGCATATACTGAAACTCAGGGAACATTTAAAACCATAAGAGTATCAACACCATAAGAATATCAATTCCAAATAGAGTCCTGATACACTTACCTATTAAACCCTAATAGTATGCAATTCAAGTTTGACTCTAGTTTCCCAACATGTTACAGAATAATATCCTTCACCAGTAATTATCTCAACTAAGATAACATATATGGAGGAACTATGAGATATGAAGTTTGAGTCCAAATCAGAAACGGTCAAATTACAGGAAAGTTGCACTTCCGCGATCTCATCTTATTCATCCAGATAGCTATTGCTCTATCACAAGCAAGCAATTAATTTCCACACCTGAGTTTGGACACAAATGCATTGAACCATGTTTTCATACATGGACCAGTGACAAAAAGATGTTGATTTATACAATAGCAGATTTGTTATCATAGTGAGTACCAAAAAATCTAGAAGAAAAGAACCAATTACGGCATAAACAAATCAGTCAATGATTTTAGTTACTATCAAATAATTGATCAGTCAAAAAGACGCAATGCTAATTTCAAAGTATGCTTAGCCAAAGTAAACAACTGCATTAACATAACAACTTATATGTGCATAGAAGTCCTCGGTCCACAACTGCTGCAACTGTATAAAACCCATTTTTATAGTACATTGTTGCATAACTAAGCCATACACAAATCAGTCAATAATTTTAATTACTATCAAATAATTGGCCAGTAAAAAACAAGCAATGCTGATTTTAAAGTATGCTTAGCCAAAGTAAACAAGTGCATTAACATAACAACTTATATGTGTATAGAAGTCCTGGATCAAAATAACGCCACAACTGTTGCAACTGTATAAAACTTATTTTTCTAGTACATTTTTGCATAACCAACAGACATATAGATGACAACAATAAGTCACATCACAAAAAGATATACCAAATTCAGTAGAGTGGCCAGAATCTCAGGAGGAATATTCGGTGACGAAAATGCCATCTCCAGATGTCGAACTAATTGTTTCTGACTAGCCTCATTCAGTTGTGCCCAACAGCTAACAAAACCAGCAGCAAACAACTCCCGTCCAACAGAAGGCTGCAAAAATTATGGATTAGTACCTGAAGAGATGCAATATCAAACAATATGAGGCACACCTGTAACTGAGCTAGCCTTGCACAAGTTCGTAATGCTGGAGATGGAGACTCCTTCAGAAGTTCAATGCTGAAATGCCTCATCCACTCTGCCCAGTCTTCCTTGGTGCTACGCTGAGAAGCCTCTCCAGCAGTGCGTAACCGACCATCATTGACCTATTCAGAACTTTTCTTAGAAAAGAACTTGAAAGTTGCTAGTTATGAGTTCAACAGACAAAGAAAAAGTGTTGCATGAAACACCAACATAAATCTAGTGGTGATATGAGATAAAAATATATATATGTCAAATTGTGGCACTTCCATGGAACTATTAAATGTAACAGCTATGCTCCAAGAGTTAGTTGTGTTTCCCAACAAGGAGCATCAGTGAAAAGATACCGTACTGTCATTCCTACCACAAGGCTAAAATTTGTTTCTTGCAATATCCTTTTAATCCATAACTTTGCATCTCCTTTCTTTTAATCCTACAAAAAAGAGTTAAATCCTCTGTTGCTTCTGTATTCTTCCCCAAGAGCAAGGATATCCATGCACAATCCTCACACTCAGGAATGAACATCTGTTGGATTAGAAAATATTCTTTTAGGATTTCTGGATTTATTCTAAGCTGATATAGGAATTTAAGGTTTTAATCAAGGAGGAGTTTAGGAAGATTTATAGCGGTAATTTCCTAGTCTAGATGCCTTATGTGGCCATATATATGTAAAGTAGAATACCTGTGCATACAGCAACAATACATCAAATTTTCTTATTATCAGTTTTCATGGTATCATAGCAGGTTTTTTTTTTTTTTTGAACAAGAAATCTTTTTTTTCCCCCTTCTTTTCCTTCCTTAGCACCATGTCTGAAATTACATTAGATGCTACACCCTCGTTCATCCATCAACCTCTCCTGAAACTAAGGATTTTGTCAATAACAAAAAGAATCCTCATAACTTTATCTTCAGATTTCACATTCAATTCAAATTACTACTATCAAGGGAGAGAATTTTTTGCACTTGTCCCAATCTATAATCTATGCACATGCACATCCGATGCAGAGGAAAGAAAAGTTATTTAACGGGTGATAGGAAGGAGCCAAACTTGGATTACCTAACCTATCCGATTTGGGATGCGGAAAACTCCATGGTTATGACATGGTTAGTAAATACTATGGAAGAGGATATCAGTTTAAATTATATGTGTTAGCAAAGGAATTGTGGGATAATGTTAAAAACCAGTCCCAAGTGTATGAAATAAAGATGAAACTTGGAGAGATTAGCCGAGGTGGGGACAATGTCACAAAGTATCTTAATTCTCGAAAATGTCTATGGCAAGACCTGGACTTATTCAATTGTTATGAATGGAAATCTTCTGAGGGTTGAAACCATTACAAGAAGATAGAGGATGACCAGATTTTCAAATTCCTCATAGGACTCAAATGTGCAGTTTGATGAGGATAGGGGTCAAATAATTGGAAGACAGCCCCTTCCATCTATTGTAGAAGTTTTTGTTGGGGTCATCACGATGAGAGTCATTGACTAGTGATGTTGGGTAAACAGGCTTCGGACAGCATAACAGAAAACCTGCACCAGCAGCCATAAACACCCGTACAGACAGATTGGCTACAAAGAAACATGATAACAGAAACCATGTTCACTGTGACCATTGCAACAAGCCAAGGTATACCATGGAAACCCCACAGGAAACCAAAAAATTGTAAGGGGAAAAAAGAAGGGGAAAAAAATTCAGAAGATATACTACTGCTAGTGAAGTTGAGACAGTCCCTTTCATTCCACAGCAGGTGGATCAAATCCTAAAACTGCTCAATCTAATTATGGATTATTTATTAATCTTAATGCTTCTTTGGCACAAAAATGTAGTGATTTAAATGCTTCATTGTGTTACTCTTTATCTCAATGTGCTCCATGAATCATTGATTCTGGAGCATTTAACCGCATGACAAGCTTTTCAAATTTATTTCATATTAATGTTCCTTGTTTGGGTCACCAAAAGGGCATATAGCAGATGGGTCTTTCTCACATATTGATAACAAAGGTTTGGTTATTTTTTCATATAATCTATCCCTTAAGTATGTTCTGCACGTATGCAAACTTGCATGCAACCTTCTATCTGTTAGCAAACTATTTAAAGTTTCCAATTGTAGTGTCACTTTCCTTGATTCCTATTATGTATTTCAGGACATGAATTGGAAAAAGAAAATTGGCAGTGCTAAAATGATCAATGGTCTTTACCATTTTGAAGAAATCTCCAACGATAAATGACCTCAAGAGTTTAGTAGTATTAGTTCTATCCCTATTAAAAATAAAATAAATTGTCATTATAGACTAGGACCCTAGTTTTTTTAGTCTTAAAAAATTATCCTACCTTACTGAAAGGAACAGATTGATCTATTTTTCACTGTGAACATTGCACTTTATTAAAGAGCTGTAAAAATATGTATCCTTCAAAACCTTATCAACGTTCACAACCATTTTATTTAATTCACAAGAATGTTTGGGTCCTTCATGAATTCCTTCTTATTCAAGAAAAAAATGGTTTGCAACTTTCATTGTCGATCACACTCAGTTGTGTTGGGTATATTTAATGGCTGATAGATTTGAAGTCAAGAGAGTATTCCAAAATTTTTATACCATGATTGAAACACAATTTCAAACTAAAAATGATATTTTTCATACTGATAATGGTACTAACTATTTTAATGAAATTGTTGAAATTTTTTGAGATACTAGGGCATTCAAATCAATCAACTTGTATTGATAAACCTCAACAAAATGGTAACACTTATTAGAAGTGGCCCAGCCTCTTATGTTTTATATGCATGCTCCTAAGTATCTCGACGGGGGAGGAATGTTAACTACAGCTTATTTGATAAACAGAATGCCTACCCACGTAATTAAATTCATCACATCTCTTGAGTGTTTCAAAAAAATTTTCCCTAAAAACCAAATTTCCTCCAATTAACCCCTAAAAATATTTGGGTGCAAATCTTATGTTCATTTATCAAATAAGGATCAGTCCAAGCTTGATCCAAGGGCTGAAAATATGTTTTCATTGATTATGCATCAAACCAAATGGGGAATCAGTCTTATTTTCAAAAGAATTTTCTTCAAGGAGTGAGTTTCGAGAAAGAAAATAGATGAGACAACTACCTATCGTTTCTATGTTACCTCAAACAGTGGCCTCTAAAACTAGTATTTCTAAAAGCAAATAATGCCAAAAATTGTTGAAACTTTGAAAGAGGGAAAGATACTACAAAATAATCCCAAGGAACCTGCGGTTGTCGTTTATGCAAGAAGGAATCATCAAAAGGGTAACAAACCTACTATTCCTCTAGCATCTAGTTAGTCCTTTACCCAGAATCAGGTACTCAAGACAAATCTCAAAATACAAATCATTATGTTTCACCCCCTGTTTGACCCAATACAATATCTCATGAATTTTGTGATCTTGATGCTCCTATTACTTAGAAAAGGAAAACTCGCTCCTGCACTAATCACAAACTGGCAAAATATTTTTGCTACTGACCGTCTCTCTCAAAAACATAACATGTTTGCATCAAAAATCTCTAACTTGTTTGTTCCGAGACATATTCAGGACGCAATTGATGATCCAAATTAAAGAACAGTTGCGATGAAGGAAATGAAGGCGCTTAAGAAATATGGGATAAGGGGAGATTGTAGAGCTGCCCAAAGGTTAGAAAACAGTTGGGTTTACATACTTATTCACTGTGAAATGCAAGGCAAATGGTAGTGTGGAGAGATATAATGCTAGACTTGTGGTTAAATGGTTTACTCAAAATTAATTTTGTTTGTGTTTTATTTTCTCTTGCAGTCAATTTCGATTCGGCCTTGTACCAACTAGATGTGAAAAATGCTTTCCCTAATGGTGATTTGGAAGAGGAAGTCTTTATGAGTCTGCCTCCTAGTTTTGAAAAGTTTGCTGGCCAGAATGAAGTATGCATGCTTAAGAAGTCAATATATGGCCTCAAACAATCTCCAGATGCATGGTTTGAATGGTTTAAGAAAACTATAAAAGGATATAGGCATCATTACAGTTGGGCAGATCATACTCTTTTTTATCAAACACACTAATAAAGGGAAAAAAGAAATTCTCATTGTATATGTTGATGACATGATATTAATGAACAAGAATGAAGAAGAGGCTAGCTGAACACTTTGAGATTAAAGACCTAGGAATTGAAATATTTTTTGAGCATAGAATTTGCAAGATCATGGATCTTTGTAAATCAAAGGAAATATATCTTTGATTTACTAAATGAAACCAGTCTTCTAGGCGGCAAGGTTCTAGAGATTCCAATTGAGGTAAATCTTAATCTAAATAGTCCTAAAAGTGAAGATGTGATTGCAAAGAAGAAGTTTCAGCATTTGTTGGGAAAACTTATACATTTGTCACATACTTGCCCTAATATAGCGTTTGTTGCAAGTATGATAAGTCAATTCATGCATATGCCACGCAATGAACACTTTGAAGCTGCATTAGGATACCAGAGGAAATGAAAGGGACTCCTAGAAAGGGTTTGATGTTCAAAAAAACATGATAACTTTCTCGTGGAAGTCTATATTGATGCTAACTGGGCTGGTAATATGGCAAACAAGTGATCAAAATCTAGATATTACAGATTTGTTGGAGGAAATCTAGTTAGTTAGAGAAGTAAGGAGCAAAATGTTATGGCTCGAAGTTGAGCTGAATCAAAATTTAGATCCCTTACACATGGGCTTTGAGAAGCTATGTGGATTAACAAATTACTAGAAAATTTAAAGTTTCTTGTATCACTTCCTATGAGAGTCTATTGTGATAACAAAGCGACCAATTCAATTGCTCATAATTTGATGCTTCATGATCA
>JAOTAX010000198.1:34826952-34840834 GCA_025629825.1 Erythroxylum guanchezii | reverse complement strand
AAAGTGCTTTTGAAGTTTGCAGCCAAACACCCATTTTTTCCTGAAAACAGCTTTTGCGGTGAAAAAAAGTGCTTTTGGAGTCTCCAAAAGCTGAACCAAACGGGCACTAAACTTGATAGGAGCCTTATCAAGGATAAACTTGAAAGTGGGCTAATCTATGTTCCTATCTCTCAACAAGAGGTTGATATACTCCCCAAGGTCTGCTAGGAAAACAATTCAATAAACAAGCTGGCAATGAAAGACATTACAGGCCAGCTTGAGGAGTCCTGGATTAGGAAATATTCTTTTAAAATTCTAGATTTATTCTAGGCTAATATAGGAATTTAAGGCTTTAATCAAGGAGTTTAGGAAGATTTATAGTTGTAATTTCCTAGTCACCTAGTTTAGATGCCTTCTGTAGCTATATATATGTAAAGTGCAATAAATGTACATATAGAAGCAATATAAAAAATTTTCTTTTACATACATCAATTTTCAACATTCCATAGCCTATTTAGTTACTTTCATCTTTCTATATAAAATAAATTCCTAGTGTGTTTAGTGGAGATGAAAGTCTTAAAGGTTCAGATTGTTGATGATTATCAATTAGTCATAAAACAATTGTTTGGCACACAGATTTCATTCCTTTAAAAGGATGGAATTTCCTCCAGTGTAGAAGAACAAAATACCATAATTTACACCTCTCCCCCCCATCCTATCGTAACCATTGTATATGTATGCCACATAACTTTGCATTAGACAACAGTGCAAAAAAGCCAACACTATAACTTGTTTCAAAAACTTAAAAACACATCTAGAACAATAATATAATGCCCAAAAAAGATTGTAACCAGTCAGGCAAAGGAAACACAATCCGACCTAATTCCCTCCCCATCCCAAGCCCAATCTAACATGTTTATCTCAAGAATTAGTATTTGCAAAACAACCATGTATTAGCACACCATTCCAGCTTTAAGAAACAAGGTAGTTGATACTAAATGGTGAATACTTCCACTGATTCCACAACCTTCATGTTCTCTACTTCTTTGTTAGAGATTCTTCAATTTTGGTTGCAGGCATTGCAGCCTTTCACTGACTATAACTTAAACATCATGCAATTCAGTTACTAATGCATTTACATAAGACAAATTGAAGAAATATTAACTAGTAGCCAGACTCACAAAATTTGAGAAATATGTGATATTAGACTGCTGAAATATCAAGTTTCAATTCTAGGTTTCAGCTTGGAATGCTCAAATTTTAGATTTAATATAGCTGAGTTTTCAGGGTTTGATTGCTGAAAATTTAGGCTAGGATTTCAAGGTTTAATATAGCTGGAATTTAAGTTTGATATGGCTAGAATTTAGGGTTTTGTTTGTTGAAACTTTGGGTTAAAATTGCTGGAATTTAGTGAAGAAAACAAAGATAGGAAATTAGGAATCACTCTTTGGCCCTATGAATCACTTAGAAGAAAGCATTACACCGAGTTGAAAATTCAAGTGCGACGAAAAGGTTCAGGATGTATTATTATTGAAGGGTACATGATATTTATAGAAAAGTTCCTACAACTCTTATTTTTAGTAGGATAGAGATCCTAAAAAATTTAAATCATATTCTGATAAAAGTTTTATAAGTTACAGTCTTAAACAAATAGGATAACATATCTATAACTAGAATAACATATTTATCTCACTAGTGCTTCCTATCTAATAAAAAATCCTAACATAATCTAAATTTCAGCCCTTGTCTTTGTTTTTGACTCAATTCCCACCCTTCATCCTACCAAATTAAAGCTTGCGGTTGACTAATTTTTTCTCTTTTATTTCTTTATAGACTTTAAACTATTTTGTATCAATTCTCCGCGGGTTGTCTGAATTCGTCCTTGACAAAAAATGTGGTAAATACTAATCATATAAGGCTGGATTCAAACCCTAAAATTCAAATTCTAAAATCCAAGTACTATCAAAAATTGATCTTTCTTTCCACTTGACAAGAAACCGTCAATATCCTCCACTTCTTGTGGCTACAATTTGTTCATCAAAAACATCCTCTATCTCCTATTTAAGATAAGGAGTGGTTGAAATTCTTACAGTTGTAATAGAAGATTGCGTATCATTATATCCATGATAAATAGTTAAGTCCACAACATTAAAGATATGACTAATTCCCATGTCAGTTGGTAATCCCAAAACAAAAGCATTAACACTTATCTTCTTGAAGATCTTATAAGGTTCAGCATTCTATGAATGAAATTTCTTATATTTTCCTTTTGGAAAACGCTCTACACAAATCTTTATCATCACCATATTCCCTTCAATGAATTCCACCCATCAACAATGTTGATCAGCATGTTTTTATAAGTCAATTTGTTGGTGATTATCTTTCGTCATACCACATCAAAGATATCTCTCATACGTTGCACAAAACCTTCAGCTTTAACACTAAATAGTGTTATTTGCGTAAAGCAGCCAATCAAAAGGCTTTCTTAGCTAAACTCCCAAAACTATCTTAAAAAACCTCTTACAAGTTGACCTATATGTAGAATTGTTGTATGCTAATTCTTCCATTAGGTCCCAATTATTCATATTTTATCTAACCAAACATCTTAACAAGGCCACCAAGGTTCTAGTCACCACCTTCATTTGTCCATTGCTTTGGGGATTGAAAGAGGTTGAAAATTGAAGCTTAGTGTTCAACATTTAAATTGAAGCTTATTGTTCAACGTTTTCCATAGAGCTCTCCAAAAATAATTCATAAACTTCACAACAAGGTCAGAGACAATGGTTAAAGGTAATCCATAGAGACGTATACCTCTTTGAAAAATAGTTTAACAGTATGGACAATGTCCACAAGTCTTGACCATTATATTTGCAGATGATTTCATAACAAAAACACATTGCTTCACCATTACATTGGCATCAAGAACATACATGTTGTCGCTTCTTGTAGTCAAACCCATTAACTGTCTATCATTACTAAATTTTGACTTTACAAGTGCACTCATAACTTCTCCTTTTTCCTATTTTATGTTAATTTCGCATTTTCATTCAAATCTACTTCTCCTTCATCACCCACTGAACATGATCTTCATTAAAAATACCAAGGATATCATCAAGTTTTGAGCCAACAAGCTCTGGAACCCCAAGTAATTGCTGGTTAATCATTTCATCTCCCTATTATGTTATTTTAGCTTGCTGTCCTATTCTTTCATCCTACTGCCCTGTTGTTTCAATCTGTTGTTCCTGCATTTGATTTGTTGTTCAAGGGTTTCAACCTTTTGTTCAAGTGTTTCAGCCTCTTGTTTAAGCATTCCAGCTTGTTGTTTAAGAGTTTCAACTTCTTGTTTAGTTGTTTCAGCTTTAGGGTTTGTAAAAGAATCCACTTGGTTATGTTTTCTTCATCTTTAAACAGAGCCTAGCCAAACATCTAGAGCATAGGGTCAAAAGAAAGAACAAGAAAATAAACTACTGAGCATGTTCATAACAAAAGATACCTGATGAACTCTAAGCTGTCTTTGAGAATCAGTTCCATCTTCATATGGGTCATTATCCATATCATTTAGTGGATCACTAATAACCTCCACTGGAAGCCGTCGGTTCAACCTTTGTGCAGCGGTGCCCAAAATTAGAGGTTCACGTCGGCGCAAACGCGCTTCAATATCCTCAAATTCTTTATGCTGAAAGCAGAATATGTTCATGTTTCAAAATTACACAGAGAAAATGATTACATAAAACCATTTACCAAAAGGAGAAAATATAAACAATACAAGAGAAACCTCAATAATCAATCAGTGAAATGAACATATCAAAGGTTAAAGCTTAGACCCGCAAACGATGCTTCAACATTAGTTTGTGAATTGACGGAATAAAAACGGTGAAGTCCTCTCCAAGAGCATGAGCCAAACAACAAAGTGTATCAACAGCATCTTTTCGGAGCTCATCACTTTTACTGTAAATCAACAATAAGATACTTAGTGGATTCTAAACACGAAAGAGCAAGATTCATACACACACAAATGAAAACAGTTAAACATACTAAGAAAAGCATTCATTATATACCCATATGGCTGGAATTGACCTACCCATCCAAAACTATCTTCAAGTGATGCACAAGTGCAGAAATATGACCAGTGACCTGGTAAAACAAAGAAACACAAAAGCATTGTCAATACACAAACTAAAATAGATTTGAGTAAATAAGCAAAAGCAAGAGATTACATCCATCAATATGATCAAATCCTTAAGGAGCTTTTGACATTGAAGATATAACCACGGTTAGCAGAGAATTTATATAGGCCCATCAGCTAAAAGCAAATGACTCCAATCTCTCATACACATCTTCCTTCAAGTACACACAAAAATTCCAGACAGATATTGAATTGTGTTGTTAGCTAAAAAGTGAGGAGCCTACCTGGACACGAGGAATCAATCTTGTCAATGTTTTGATAACAGCACGTCTTATCTCAACTGAAGCCTCTACTTTCAGTAGTCGAATAAGTGCAGGAAGAAGTAAATGCATATGTTCATCCAATGTTCCTACATCATTTGACAGCAGTTAGATATTCTTTAAGGTTTAGCAAGAAACAAAATCTAAAATGTACCATAAATAAAGCAAAATCTAAAATTACGAATCTCTTATTGCAATATGAATTTATACTAAAAGCTAAACCTAACGACTCCACTCAATTTCGTGATTACGGTCATGGAGCACCATTAGTACATTTCAAAGGTAGAAACTTAGACAGTAGATTTATATCTTATGCAGAAAATATGAATAATTCCCACCACCTAGATATAATTAAACAATTTATTATCATTCATGCCAAAAGTCAACAGAAAATACTACTGTTTCTTCCTTTCACCACTTACTAAAAGGTAGAATACGCATTGCAGCTAATTCCTTATCAACACATTTAAAGACTACATGCATCCTATAATCCTTAAGAGCTATGTCAATGGTTTTTGTTAGTACAACAAAGTTTCCAATGAATTATCAGCATAATCGATATTAATGCACGTATCATAGGAGGAAAGAGCACCGACCACCAAACACTTCAAGCGTGTGAAGTATGTCAAGAACATAGGTATAGTCATTACATCGTTCAGCTTCACTCAGAACTTGAATACAACATGGCAAAATTGCAGGAAGATATCTTCTAAATTCATCATTAAGAGCCAAGCAAAGCTGTTCCACCAAATGCAGAACCTGAGACAAAAATTGCACTTACAATAAGCCGAAGAAAAACTACAGGGGTAGGAAAGAGTATAATATTTAGAAAACTAATTGATATATCTCATTCAAGTAAATGTTGCCAACAAAAGAATAACCAAGAAGAAGAATCAACCTACCGGGAAGCCACAAGCAGGACGACTGGTAACTGGCAGACTTAAGGAGGACCACAGTTCAGATATTAAAGTAAGCAACTCGGGAACATATTTACGAATGTGCTGCACAAGCACAGTAAAAACTCAAATTGAATCAAAAACATTCTGCAGTACTGTGACATGTTTGTCTATGAACTCCTATTTACCTGGCGCACAATTGAGACAAGAGTTCCAAGTTTCCATGTGATAAAATCCTTAAGATAATCATCACATGTGCGAACAGTGTGAAATAGATCAGGCAAAACCTACAGATATAGGAGGCAAAAACAAGTTATATTTCCTTCGAATACAAACAACTATGTCTGACACAAATGACCAGCAAACAAGCATCCATTGATCATGCAGTGTAATACAAGAAATTACTGAGAATCTTGTATGTTCACATTAATGAATAATAATATTATACAACAGATTGCCATCTCCAACTTCTTGATGAACATTTATCTTATCAAAACGAGGTTCCTTTCTACATTTCAGTAAAGTAGAACAATTAAATCATCTAAGCATGTCCATTATTAACTTTTATTCATTTTGTTACCACCAATGCCCAAAGAGGTGTTATAGGGAGGCTGAGAAATACAACATACAACTGGAAGATGGGCACCAACCTTTTGTAAGTATGGAACACAACCAAGGCCCATAGACTGATCTTGCAAAACACATTAACCAATGAGCGGCATCAGACATCCAACAATAAAAGCAAATAAATCCTAAAAAATAGGGAAAAGTAACAAGGAAATAACAAACTAACATTAAATATACCTTGAATATGAACATAAGAGAGCCTACCACCCTTTGATGGTAACTAGCAAGTGAAGGATCCCTAAGAATTCGCATGAGAGAATTAATAGCCACCTGAGTTTATTGAATTAAAAAAGCTTTTAAACAAGCTTGAGACAAGAAATATGTACTGCAAAAGAAAAGAAATAGGTAGAATGACAAATGCATTGCCAGAAGTACCATTGAATAATAATCTTCAGAAGTAGCAAAAGATGGCCAAAGGTCAGTGGGTAATTCATCCATCAATGGAATGTGCTGACCAGAATCACTTGCTGCACGGGAAACCTCTCCATGTGGCCCAGGCAGTGTTTGCTGGTTTCTCTTGTGCACATGAGGATCCAGGGCTCCCATAATTCCTAGAACCTGATGAAGCCAATGGATATGTAGTGCATCAAAAATAACCACATGATGCACTAATTATTTGAGTAGACCTAAGGTTACCTTTAGTACTTCACGTCTGGTAGACCACACCAACTCACCATTCAACAATTTTAGGAGTAAGCCAAGTAATTGTGGATACTCAATATAAGGAGTTATCACATACCTATCAATAGAAAAAAGGAAACAATTGCTTCAAATATCACAGACTTGCATTCATACTACATAAAGATTATCTAGATACAAGTAAACATTCACTAAAACCTAAAAGCAGAAGACATCATTTTATTATTTAGCTGGCAACATTAAAACTAGTTTATACTGCAACCTTGTCAATTGATGAAGCTGTCTACCATTAGAAGTGGAGCAAATGGTTTGAAGTCCATACCAATCAAATATGCTAACAATACAAGAGTACTTCCTAGTTTTAAATAATGGTTTGAACAAATCTAAACAGAATTCTCCAAGTCCTCAGTTCATTTGTATATGCATCAAGGCAACTTCATACAAATGAAATGGCAACTTAAGGCAACCTTATAACCTTGAGATCAAACAATAAAGAAACTGAAAACATGTACAACTGGGGATTTTATACCATCTCAGGCATGTTCATCAACTACCACCTTGACACTCAATAGCAGTTCTCAACAGCATTTGTTAGAAATGCTTGGAACCATTCTCGAAATTTGATTGGCATTTCCAATTTTGTAATGCACCACCATATTAAAGGTTTGGCTCAAACTTGGCCTGGCGTGGGACCAATATTGGGCCAAGTTTGCCCTATTTACATGAATAAATACTTACCAGTAAACAATTTTGAAGAAATTCCAAATGATCCAACACCACTCAATGGCCAATGCCACTTCATATAGAAGAATCATATTGATCTCAAAGTAGAATAAGAGCATTTCACCTACCCAGTGCTCTGAACAACTTGACCAAGTGTTGAAACAGCTACTTCACGTTTTGTAGCTGCTGCTCCATCCAACAGTGCTTCAAGAATCAAAGGCATCAATTCCGAAAGATATTGCCTCATAGCAAAACCACCCTAAACAAACACCAGAAAAAAGGGAACAAAATGATTTAGTTATGAGCAATAAGAATAAGATATTCGACAGAGTTGATGGAAAATAAACATAGATCAAGTACCATCAATGAAGTGCACAGAAAAAAATTAAGGAAAAGAGCTATAAGAAACAACTTGACAAAACACTAGCCTATTTAGGTCGCATGTATATAGAATAAGTAGCGCACAAGCAAATGGAAAATTGTAAAATAACCATAACAATGTATCCAACACACCACAAAAGTATGAGAGTGAAAGAAAGAGGAAGAAACAAAGATGCCAGGCAAAAGCATAAGATCATGGACACAGAGATAAAAGAATATCACAAAACACGGTCTACTTCAACAGTCTCAAACAAGTATCACTGAAAATAATTTACTACAAGTTACTACAAGTTGCTAGCCAATCTAACAATTGTTGTTCTCTCACCGGAGTTATATTGAAGACAGCCTCTGGAAAACAGGCTAATCAATTGGAAATTTATGTTTTCTTGAGTTTTTTCTTTCTTTGTTATGGAGATTGCCTCCAATTCTTCTTGCTTTCTTTGTTTCATATTCTGTGGAATTAATGTTTTGCCTTGTAAGCCCCCATGAGGGTTTATTTAACACAATTCCTTTATCTTCCCAAAAAACACAAAGAAGCGCATTCACATTAAAAGCATTGCAAATGTAAAGAAATATAGTAATTTTTTTTGTATAAAAAGATCATGTTAATGAACTAGAATCAAAAGAAGTTTAAGACACTCAGCTGCTAACCAAATAAGGTATCCTTCTCAGCTAATATTACTCCAAAAGATGTGTACATAAACTATGCAAACAACCACGAAATGACACATTAGAATGCAGAACGTAAAATTCATGAAACGGGGTTCACCCACCACTCTAGCAAGATCCCCAACAGTTAAAAGGACTCCACTAATAATCCCATTATTGGCATTTACTCCAGTTCCCTCAAGTAGTCTAGCCACAAGTGCCTGCAAAAGTACCATTCAGTTAATTGACAGGAAAATAAATGAAAATCAACAGACAGTTTCCAACTAAAAGACAAAGGAACCTTGTGTATAGGGGCAATGTATGGAAGTATAAGCCGTTCACAGTTGCGTATTAAACAGCCTAATAACTTCGCACTTTCTTCCCTGCATTTGTTATCTGCGCTGTTGATAAGCATAAGAATTTTTATCAACATACAAATGTGAAACAATGTTAAAACCCATGAGCAAAAGTACGCAGTGTTTATCATAGATGCCTAGCAAGTAAGCTCTTTTCATATCACCTTTGGTCTAGATAAGTCAACAACTGTATCAAATGTCGACGTAATGCTGGAAGAACATATGCAGGATTTTTTTCCGATAATCTGCCCGTCACTGAGATTGCAAATTCTCTAACTTCAAAATCCTATTACATAACAACCCCATAGTTTATTGGCGGAAAACAGCATTAAATGGTTTCAAGCAAGGGACAATCTTGTAAGAATATCCACCTTTATCAAGTAAATGCACTTTTCAGCAGAAATTTAACAAAATACAACATAAACTGAGCATCCAAAAAGCTGTTTATACATACCACATGTCGCTATATCTACAAAGTTTCTGAGGGGTCAGAGATATCAAACAGGCCAAGACAATTATCTTTATCCAGAGGAAAGGAAGAATATGCTCAAATACAACAAGAGAAAGCGAGGGGAGGAGGGACTTAGAGAGCTTTCACACTATTGAGGAAAAGGTATAACGCGACAAAATATATGGAGGAAAATATAGATCCAAAGAGCTTGCTTATACAGATAATACTAACAAATGAAACCCCAAATCACATTAGATCTCTGTTTTTTCCTACTGCAAATACCTCTGATGTGCAAGAAACAGTGCTTTTCACTAGGTACCTTTAACAAGCATATAGAATAGTAAAACAACATGAATCAACCCAAAATAATTCCCACAAGGTTCACATCCATACCTCATCATTGAGAGCAGCAAAAACTGCACTGAGACTATCAGCCTGCGCTAGAAAATCATCAAAACCTCTGTTTTCATGCAGGGAGGAAAAAATTGAATGGCGAACAATGACATCAGCATCAGCTACTGCCACAATGAGAAGCTTCTCCACAAGCTGTAGGATGAAAAGAAAGAGAGAAAATTGGTGTGGAGAGAAACAATATAGACTGAGCGCTTGATATACCAACAAAGGAGAAAGGAAGAAACAAACCTCCTCAACAAGGCGACGTCGCTTTCCTCCTGTTCGATTGGATCGACTAGAACCAAATTGTGTAGATGCTATACAGAAAAGAGAGTTTGCAACTAATCGACAACAACAAAGGGCAGCATCTTTTCGTGTGGTTCCATCTTCATCATCCAAATATACAACCACAGATTCTCTAGCAAATTCAAGAAGCTCATGACCCTGGACCATGAATTACCATCAGCAGAGAGTAGATTTTTACACATTCTCAACCAAGAGATACATGTTAACAAACCTTGAAATTAAAACGAGCCAGAGTTTGTAAAGCAAGTTGAACTAGAGATGAACCACTGAAGTCTGACATTTGCTGAGGTGCATTAGCCGCTACACTACGACCGAGTGGAACAGCTGGCCTTGTATGAGAATAGTGAGACTTCGAAAGAACAAGTGAAATGCAATCAAGCAACCGGTCTTGAATGGTCGATAGCAGAGATGGAATACTGAAACAAAGACAAATGGCACAAATGATTATTATGTCTCCAAAAACAAAGAAAAGAAATGTACTTCTACAGATTAGAAATGAATGCTAGAGCATACCTAACAGTTATTTGCTCAAGGGCTTCAACAAGCATGGGGGAGAGACCAGCAGCGAACATTATGTCTAAAAGATTGCGAACATAAGGTTCCATCGCTGGCCCCATGGCTTTTGAAATATTTCCAACACAAGATAAAGCCTCAAGTGACGGTCTACCCCTTCGTGGTGCAATCTAAGAAGGAAAGAGGACTTTGAGTCAATGATACTGTTCCACATGATAAAGTATAGGAAAAAAACCAATAAATGAACAGCTTTTTTTTTGGCAAGAAGAATAATACATGTCACAAATCAATTACATACCGCATCCTGTAAGTGAGACATTATTGTCGGCAAATAATTAACAAGTTCTCCATCCAAAGCACCAGCCATTTCCCCTAGGGCAATGAACCCACTGCCACGTTCAGCAGGTATACTCAGAACTGTAAGAATATGATTCATGCATATCTGCAAGATACAAGAATATTGTATTCAACAAACTTGAGAAAATACAGATTATAAAATGTGGTCCAAAGTGCTTGTGAAAAGTAGTCACTTTTGAAGAGGAAAAGAAGTTCACAAACCCCTAAGTAGTTTGTAACAAATCGGTCCCGCAGAAAGTGAGCAATGCGAGGTAGCAATGACGTTATGCTAAGGCGAACAAGTCGATCACGATGCTCTAGGTATCTGAGAACAATTTCAGCTACTTCTCTGTACCTTGACATCATGAACTCACCAGTATTCCTGCAATATAATGCAATTAAACCAAACTTTTTAAACACTAACAAGCAACTAAACAATGCATCCAAAGGATACATGTTTCCAAAAAAGAAAGCAGTTCCATGGTCGACATAATCTCATCCCTTGCAACTTTCAATTGCAAAGGATAAGCCAGAAATAGGATATTGCATATAGAATAAGGAAAGAGACATGTAAGGGCCTTATGTGAATTTATTTAAGAATGTTAATAACAACTACCATCATTAAATCAATTAAATCTATTCACAAATTCTCAATCATGGATTTACCTAGGTTATGCTTCTATTGGCCCTACATTGGGCAGCAATAGTTGGTAATCTGACACAGAAAGCATTTACAGCTCTTAACACCATCTAATAAAAGAAGATGATTGATGACAGATGAAAAAAAGGAAAAGAAAATAGACTTTGGCTGGAAATAAGAACATGCAATCAGTTATCAAAAATCAAATTTACTCAAGGCAGATCATTTGTGAGATGTACATCAAGAACAAATTCTGTTGATCTCACCATTGGTGGATAGGAAACAGATTTTTGTAAGTGGATTTGTTACTAACCTCAGAAGCTCTCCAACAGCAAGTAAAGACCCATGAATGCTGTGAATAGGAGCATTTTTACCTAAACCATCTTGTGTAGCCTCAAACATGCGATAATACCTGCAAAAATCAAATCCAAAAGAGGATATGAACTAAACAAGTATAAGACTTTATCATTCAATATGAGCAAACAAGATACATGAAATGTTTAAATATGCAAAATGGATGTAAGAGCAGGTATGTATATTCACAGGGTTTTCAATTGCAACATTATTTTATGTTAGATATTTCCACAATTACAGCTTGCAACAATTTATTACTAACCACTGCACACGCCAGCGAGTCTCACGCTTTTCAATAACTTTAAGGCAAGCACGCAAAGCCTCCACAGCCCGCTCCCTTACTGCCAGGGTTGGATGCCTCAGTGCAACCCAGATAGCATCAACAAATTCAGCAACATGAACATTGAATATAGTGGAAGCATTTTCTGCCACTTCCTGCAATAATAAGAACATAAAGTAAAGAGAAGCAACTTAATAAAATTACCAATTCAATGCATCTAAAACAAAAGGTGGCGAAAAAAGTTTACTTTCAATATTAAGACAGCTGCAAAAAGCCGGTGCTCTGCTCTATCATTTCGAAGCCAATCTACAGCCATTTTCACCTAAAACAACAAATAGACATATATAATACTACCTGCAAAGTATTAAATAATGTCAACATCATCATGAACAAAAACCAAAAAAGCTTAGTATACCTGAATCTCCACTTCCTCAGCAGTCACTGCACCACCGGCCCTAGCCAAGTGGCCAAGAACTCGACTAGCAAGAGCCAATAAATCAGGATCCCGTTTATTTTCAAACACGTTTCTCATGTAAATTGAGGACTTGGACACCTTAGAAGCATTTTCACCGAGTGCCACATCAATCAACTCATCAATTGCTCTTAAAGCTCCCAAATTCTCAGCCACGTCACTACTCTCCAAAAGACTAGAAATTCTCTCGTACAACTGATCCATAAACCGCGAAAGCGCCTCTCCGCTAAGATCACGCGCTTCTTCCTCCGCATGTCTTCTGAATGCTAAAGCAGCCCCCTCCTGTTTAGTTATAGTAAAAAAAAGCTAACTTTTTTTTCCCCCAAATTCAATCAATTAAGCGAAAAGAAGAATCTTGAGAGTACCTTGGGGTTTCCCCGCATGCAGAGATCAGCTAGTATGCGATTAAGAGTGTCGGCGCCGGAGACGGGTCCCAGAAATCGGAGGGCCTGCGACGCAGAAGCCATTCTAGTGGTCTCACCACTAAATCCCGAAACCCTAAGAACTGTCTCTTGAATTATATGGTTCAAAATAAATTAGGGTATTTTCTTGGTTTAAGACATGGAGTTGAGCAGTGTTGTGCAGGACAGGAGAGAGGTGATTTCCACAGCCTAACGAGAGACAGCCTAACGCGTGACTGAGAGACACTGGTACTCCACCGTGCTCTATAAAAATTAAAGTAAATATGTCTAAACTCGTCATATTATGAGGTTTGGTAAACAGAGATTTTGTATGGATTTTTTCTTTTTGTTATTTATTGTTTTTTCACCTCAATTAATATGGTATAATGTTCACATTTTGTGATTCATAAGTTCAATTGTTTTTATCATTTTAAGCAACTTTTCTCGATTTGTTGGTATTAATCTTTTTTATTTAAAAATTTTAAGTTTTAATTTTATATAATAAAATGTACATTATCACTTGAGAAGTTTTAATTAGTTAGAAGGTTGAAGCTTGAAGCAACGTTTTATCATTTAATATTAGCATTAAATTTTAAATTAGATCCTAAAGTTTATTGATATGAAAAATTAATGTTTAAAATAACCATTAATTGAATGGATTGTGAGCGTTCTATTAATTGTATTTATGTGAATATTTTTCGTAGTAAATTATTAATTCTTAATTAATTTGAAATTTTAAGATTTTAGAATTCCTAAATATTTAAATCTGTAAATTTATGTGACTCTCCCTTTTGCTCTATTTAGGCTCTGTTTGATTGAAGGGTTAAGAATGGAAGGGATTGAACGTAACATACTTCTAACGTTTGTTTGAGAGTTTCATAATAGAATGGAATGGAATGAAATGTGATGGAAGCGGAAGGTTTCATGTTATGTTTCATTCCATCATAATTATTTATTTACTTATTTATATAGAAATATATACAAACAATTAAATAATATTTTTTATATATTTTTTATTTTTCATTAATAAAAATATATTAA
>JAOTAX010000198.1:34810828-34821863 GCA_025629825.1 Erythroxylum guanchezii | reverse complement strand
GCTTATAAAGAAAGGTATTTCAATCTCACTTGTTTGTTATGAATCTAATATGGTTGATGTTTGTCATAATACTTGGTGGATTGATTCTGGTTCTACAATCCATATTTCCAATACCTTGCAAGGTTTTCTAAACCACAGGAAGCTAGTGGATAGTGAACAATGCATCTATTCAGGCAACAAGATGCGTTCACATGTGGAAGTTGTTGGGACATGCAAATTAGATTTGAATTCTGGTTTTGTTTCAAGAAATTTGATTTCAGTTTCAAGACTTGTACTTATAGGATATTCTTTTAACTTTTCAAATACATCATTTGGTTTGTATCATGAATCTAATCTTGTTGGAAATGGTACAATGGTTGATGGTCTTTTTCGAATTAATTTGCAAGAATATGTTTTTCATAATACAATGCATGTCCAAAGTAATGCTGGTATTAAAAGATGTGTTATGAATGAATAATCCTCAATGTTATGGCACCGAAGATTGGGTCATATTTCCCTTGAAAGAATAAAAAAGCTAGTGAATGAAGGAGTATTTAATACTCTAGATTTTACTGATTTTGATGTTTGTATGAACTGCGTAAAAGGAAAGCAAACCAACATGAAAAAGAAAGGTGCTATGAGAAGTTCAGACATATTAGAGATCATACATACAGACATTTGTAGTCCAGAAATGGACTTGTATGGTCAGAAATACTTCATCTCATTTATAGATGATTACTCGCGATATATGTATCTCTATTTGCTTCATAACAAGAACGAAGCATTAGATGCCTTTAAGGTATTTAAAACGGAAGTAGAGAAACAATGTGGTAAGCAAATAAAGATCGTGAGATCAGATAGAGGTGGAGAATTTTATGGTAGATACACTGAGGATGGACAAGCACCTGGTCCATTTGCGAAGTTTCTTCAAGAGCATGGAATAATAGCTCAATACACCATGCCTGGGTCTCCGGACCAAAATGGTGTAGCAGAAAGAAGAAACCGAACATTATTAGACATGGTGCGGAGTATGCTTAGCAGCTCTAAACTTCCTAAATCCTTGTGGACTGAAGCTCTTAAAATGGCAGTGTATATATTAAAACGAGTTCCAACCAAGGCTGTTTCTAAAACATCATTTAAGTTATGGAAAGGTTGGAAACGGAGTTTAAGACATATACATGTTTAGGGATTCCCTTTTGAAGTAAGAGTTTACAATCCACAAGAAAAGAAACTGGATCCAAGGACTATAAGTGGGTATTTCATTAGATATGCTGAAAGGTCCAAAGGATACAGATTTTATTGTCCATCTCATAGTACTAGGTTTGTGGAATCAAGAAATGCAAAGTTTCTTGAAAATGACTTGATTAGTGGGAGTGATCAATCTCGAGACTTAGTTCTTGAGAAGGATCATTGTGAAATACAAACTCCTACTTCAAGTAATAGATTGATTGTTGTTCATAGCATCCCTCAAAGTCAAACAAGAGGTGAACAACCAATCATTGAAGTTCCATAAGCTGCTAATGACAATCTAATAGATCTGATTGTTCAACAATCAGCACAGGTTGTTGAGCAACAAGTTATACAAGCTCCTCCTCAGAAGGGCGCTAATACAATATTAAGAAGATCAACTAGAGATAAGAAATTAGCAATACCTAATGATTACATTGTGTATTTACAAGAAGCTGGCTATAACATTGGAGCCGAAAATGACCCTGAAACGTTTTCACAAGCTATGAGTTGAAATGAATCTCAATTGTGGTACAATGTTATGGTAGATGAGATGAATTCTATGGCATCTAACAAAGTCTGGGATCTTGTCAATTTGCCTAAGGGTGAAAATTCCATTGGATGTAAATGGGTCATTAAGACAAAAAAGGACTCATTAGGCAATGTTGAAAGATATAAAGTTAGACTTGTTGCTAAAGGATTTACTCAACAAGAAGGAATCGATTATACAGAGACCTTTTCTCCTGTATCTAAAAAGGATTCCTTACGAGTGATTATGGAATTGGTTGCCCATTTTGATCTGGAACTACATCAAATGGATGTGAAAACAGCGTTCCTAAATGGAGACCTACAGGAAGAAGTTTATATGAAACAACCGGAAGGATTCTCCTCTAGTGATGGTGAGCATTTGGTGTGTAAGCTTAAGAAATTCATATATGGATTAAAACAAGCCTCCCGTCAATGGTATTTGAAATTGTATGATATCATCTCTTCATATGGTTTTGTAGAAAATATCATAGATCAATGCATATGTCTGAAAGTTAGTGGGAGTAAAATTTGTTTCCTTGTTCTATATGTGGATGATATTTTACTCACCACAAATGACAAAGGTTTGCTATATAAGGTGAAACAGTTTCTGTCTAAGAATTTTGATATGAAGGATATAGGTGAGGCATCTTATGTCATTGGCATTAAGATCCATAGGATAGATCTCAATACATTTTAAGTCTTTCTCAAGAAACCTATATCAATAAGGTCTTAGAAAGATTTCGGATGAAAAGTTGTTCACCGAGTATAGCACCTATTATGAAGGATGATAGGTTCAATTTGAACCAGTGCCCAAAAAATGAGTTTGAAATGGAACAAATGAAAAATATTCCATATGCTTCTACAGTAGGGAGCCTAATGTATGCTTAGATTTGTACAAGACCTGACATTGCATTTGTTGTTGGAATGTTGGGAAGATATCAGAGTAACCCAGGTATAGATCACTGGAGAGCTGCCAAAAGGTGATGAGGTACCTTCAAGGAACAAAAGATTACATGCTTATGTATAGATGAATTGAAAATCTCGAAGTAGTTGGCTACTCAGATTCAGATTTTGATGGTTGTGTTAATTTATGAAAATCAACATCTGGATATGTATTTATGTTTGCCAGTAGAGCCATATCTTAGAAGAGTTCAAAGCAAACTGTGACTGCTACTTCTACCATGGAGGCTGAATTCGTTTCTTGTTTTGAGGCTACATCACATGGTGTATGGTTGAAGAATTTTATATCTGGACTTAGAATTGTGGATTCTATTTCTAAGCCATTAAGAATGTATAATGATAATTCAGCTGCAGTTTTCTTGGCCAATAACAATAAGAGTGGTAGTCGAAGTAAACACATCGACATTAAGTATTTGGTCATTAGGGAATGTGTCAACTAGAATAAAGTGATCATTTAACACATTCGCACTGAATTAATGATTGCCAATCTTTTAACAAAAGACATGTCACCAAAGAGTTTTAAGGATCATGTTGCTAGAATGGGACTTGGTTCTATTATGTTATTTATGTATGTACTTTCACGAAACTCTTATTAATTAGTTGTTTTTTCTCATTCTAGTGTACACATTTTATTTTTGAGAATTACAACTATTATGGATCTAGAATAAACATAAAGGTTTATTCATTTAGTTACAGTGGTATAAGAAATAAAGATGCATCGTGATACATGGAAGATAATACTCACATTTAGAGGACTTATTGCCATGATTCGTGCATTTAGTTTCTTTAATTAAGTGGAGGTTTTATGACTTTTAACTTCCATCTACGACCCAAGTGGGAGACTGTTATCTATTAGTTTCATTTCTGATGGGTCGTGTCTGTTCCTTTTGAAAAGTCATGTCCTTCCACTTGAACCATCATGTCCTTCTGTTGTTTTGATGGAAGACAACAAGGCATATAAAAAGATTAGGTCCCTAGGCTTAGCAATATTATTCTGCATACACCATCATTTGCGTTTTGTTAAAATTTAGAAGAGCCCTCTCATATTTGTTTGACATCTCTCAACATCAATGGCAGGAGGTAGGTAATAACATTCCGCATTTTCATTTTTCTATAAAAGACATGTGTATAGATTATTATCATGTCTAACACATTCTCCAGATCAAGACCTAAGCAGTAATGGATGTGAAGGATTAACAATGCAGTGAAGGATCGGTTACACAGCATTACCTATACAGAGATTGGTATAAAATTTGTAAACATAGGAATTATAGATCATGATGCATTAATCACAATCCATAGTGTTTTATAAGGAATGTGGACTTGGCTTGCCTATCTCATATAAACCCTAACTGTACATATGAACATCTCAGTATAACTGTGACCTTTAGATAGTTATGCTAGAAGCTAACGTCACTTGGCTGGATACACAAGACGCCTGCCTTAGTTTGTCAAATAGTTTGATGTACAATGTCAATCCGTTGAATTTCTTTTCCTAGTAGAGTTACGATCTTGGCATTGTACAAAAAGTCATACCGAGCAACTTGGTGGTGGGAATGAATCAAAAGGAAAGAGAGACAATACCAATTATTGAACTAAACTCTTGTAAATTAGTTGAAGTACGTGATTACACCGAAAACATATCATGGAAATCACATATTTAACCGCATCATCTTTTCCTCGAGCATAAAAGTCCGTAAACTACAACCTCTTCCGGAGGATTATCTCAGCCTATTTTCGTTCAAGTCTAAGAAAAGGAGCAGGTTGGTCATAGATGAGCAAAATATTGAAGCCCATTTGGAAGAAGCCTAGGCAGGTCATAATGTAGAATTCTGTTTGCAAATATAAACTTGACCAGAAAAATGAATAAGTGAAGATTTACCATAAGACTTTTAATTTAGTCTTTTACTTTCTTATTTATCTTTCTTATTTACCATGTTTATGTTATGTTTAGACTTTAATTACATGTTAATGGACTGTTTATGGACACTAATTAGCTACAAAAAATTAGCAGCCAAAGGGATGTGAAAAGTCAACATGTGACTATCTTCATTCCTTGCATTTTCCTTATTTAAACTCATATTCTTTTCATTTGTAAAAAAAAAAGAGAGATACAGAGTTTTAAGAAATAAAAAACGAGATGTTTTCCTCTCAAAATTCAAACTTTGATCTGTAGAGTTTGATTATTTTCCGAAAATAATTAAAAGGGCTTGTTTGTTTGTCGAAAACATTCAATCGTTTGTGTGTTGTGCAATTTTCAAAATTTTGTCTGAGTTCCAATTTCTTTTTCCGGTTTCTGTTTCCTGTGTTCATCAAATCAAAAAAATTCCTTTCTTCAAGTTTATTCCTCACATCTTAAATTAAAAATCCCCATAAGACATCTTCATCCCATTCGAACCCCAGCCTCCTCAAAATTTCCGTTTTCATCATCTGTCTTTATTCTATCACCCAGAATAACATGCCACCACAAAATTTACTATAACTCGATCATTCCTTATCCGATTAATCCGATTCTTGCGTCTAAATTATAGTTCAAAAAAAGTTCAACAACTTACTTCTTTCCTGGAAACCAAATTCCCAACAAATTAACCCAAAAAATGTCTTCAAATAACCTATCCCAGTTTTACCCGAGAAATCCTAAATTCATCCAAACATCTTCAAATCTCCTGAAAACCAATTCCGACGATCAACCACTGTCATCAAACACCACCTCCGCATGCCATCACCTCTGCTAGTATTTTATTGTTGGATCATTCATGATCTAACTTCAACAAACTTGTGGCATCAAGATGGCTGCCCTTACAACAATTTCTCTACCAATGAACTACGAGTTCTTTTGAAGTTTCCTTTCTCCAGCACAACAATACTAGTGATTAAATGCTTCTGCTGAATTCAAATACAACGCAGGATGAATTTACAAAATATTAGTAATAGCAATCAAATAATTAGCCACACCCGACAACTTTCCTGTAAGTAACATGGTTAGTCTTGCTACAAACCTATCAATTGAAACAGATACAAGCAGACGGGGACCCAATAACACCTCCAAAATAGACTATATTTTGGATAGAAATAAAGAGACCATGCCCAGGTCTAAACAGAGACTGATTCTGAATTACTGACACCGCCTCAAGCAACAGCTCTGCGGCATTTTGAAACAAATGCCAGATAATCATGGGAATCAAAGGCAGGGCCTTACCAATAAATTTGACTGACATACGTTATGGAAAATTACAAATTCCTATTACAATAATACCCATAGCAATTATTCAACTTCAAGGTCTGCTGATCCCAAAGTTAGAACAGGCATCAAACGCAAACACCTGAAGGGTAGGAGTTCCAATACCTGTTACAAGGTAATTAGGATTAATGAATCTCTTAGACATATCAATCATTTTGTTGATTCAACAAGAAAGTAACAATATTAATATAGATTCTATTACCAGGCATTTAATAGCAGCTACTATACACCATACGTCATCCAATCATTGATCTTCATTTTCAGAATCCGATTTTGCAAAAACAGGCTCAGGTTGGGTTTGTGCATATGCTGGGGCAATAAACTTGGGATCCTTAGCTGCAGCATCAGCATACTTCAGTATAGCTTCCCTCGGATCTTCTTCCATCCATGTCTCTTTGATCATTCCTCCTTGCTGAAAAAGTTAAATCATGTGTAAATTACTCACTTGATTTAGAACACACGACTAAGAAAATTATATTAAAAAAAAAGAGTTATAAGAGAGGGAGCCTTACCTTAAGGAGATACTGTGTCAGCAAGCTTCCATTACTTGTACCAAGTCTTCCACCATGACCTGGTCCTGTTATCGGAAGTTCAGGCTTATGGGATTTGAGGGGATCCTTCAAAATCTTCTCTCGCTGACGCTTGCGGCTAGGCTGATCTCTAAATAAGGGCAAGGCATGGGGATTGTGGATAACAGGTTGAATCTCAAAATCGTCCATCGATTTTTGACGAGGTGCACGTGCAACACAGACAAGAGCTCCTCTCTCACTCATTGTTGGATCATACAATATGTGAGTTCCTCCTTGGCTTTTATCTCCAACAGTTGCAAATATCTTTGATCAAAGCAAAGCAGACATCATCATAGTTTCTAACTTTGCATACTATCTGTATGAGCAATTTCCTCTAACATCATAACGAATAACCCTAATAAATTATTTAATCACACACACATTGACACTCAAAAGACACCTAGGATTGCCCTTATTCTGTCCAAGATCATTATAAACAACTCAACAAAGAAGTATCCCAAGCATTACCTGATTCAGCTTTGGATGCCATGCACATTGCACAACGCTGCAAGTTGGGGAAATGCCAACTCTTGAAACAAGTTCAAGTTTTACACAATCATAAAAACAAAGTAAACCACCAGTTTTGCTGTCCCTCTCAACTGATGTTCCAGTGAAGAAAAGTTGCTCATCTGGACTGAAGGCAATATTTGTTTGAGCATAGTTGTTTGGAAGATCCTCAAACTCCCGAAGAGGCTCTTTAAATTTCCGCATATCCCAAACCTAACAACCATTTCAAATTGCATAGGTACAACATGTATCAATGAAGAAAACAAAAAAGAAGCGGCTTTAAAAGAATTTTCAATTCATACCTTCATTGAACCATCAAAGCTTCTTGAAAGCAGAATTCGACCGTCACTTGAGAATTTAAGCCTCGTAATATCGTCAGAATGGGCTTTCTCAACATGCATATCTGGCCGGCTTCCCCAACCGGGCTTAAGGTTCCAAATCTAACAGAATTCATTATGCCTCATGAGAAAATTTTCTACTCGAGAAGTCTGAAAAATATGTGATGACAAGAAACTAAAAGCAGGAGAGTACTATGCTGATCATATCCCCTGATGAATAAAATGGAAAAGAATAATAGTTTTCTAGCCCTAGCTTGCTCTCATTCATTGAGACGTTAACAGAATATCAAGGGCACAGACCTGTATAGAACCGTCACCAATTCCACCAATGATGCATTTGCCTTCACGGTCCCATGCACATGTGGTAACTGGAATTCTTCCCGGCCTAGCTAGCTTTGGTTTGATAACCTAGTCAATCAACAATTAGGAATTTAGTAACCAAGTAAAACTGCATCGTCTTGAAATTCAGACGCATTAAAGCCTCATTTCACAGGAAAAACTACTTTGAGGAGATGCTATAAGAACTTCCGTCAATATCATTTGTCAACATATGTAGCAATCAACTTTTCAATCAAGTTTTTTTCCTATGTCAGGTCAAATTGACATTTTGAAGTGTTATCATGAGTTATCCAATAATAAATTGAATCATAAGCTATCAAATTGCTATCACCACCACCAGCCTGCTCGTCTACATGTGTGTACATTGAAGCAAACATAGAGGACATCTCATTCCAGGACAACAACGAAAATGCATGTCATTTGACCAGTATGGCATGATTTCCTGAAGCAGTTTTCTGATCACGCATATTCACCTGTTTTTGACTTTTAAAATCATTTACATCCCATATACGCAGTGATCCATCCTCTGACGAAGTCAAAATAGTCTCCTTCTTATTAGGATGCCACTCTCCACAAGTCAACCCAGAAATATGACCCTTGGTATTCTTCAAATCACGAATATACATATCACCTTTGACAAACTCACCGAGTGTAAGCCCATCACGATCATATATCTGGAACACAAATATAAAACGAAATTATGTTTGTGTAACACAAATTATATACTAAATAAACAATGGAAAAGAAAACCTAGGCATTAGCACCTTAGCCTGAGCAGAACCAGTTACACACAAAAATTGGTCAGCAGTAGGACTCCAGCTTAAATTCCGAACTTGATGACCTTCAAATGGTTCAAGCTGCCTAAATGACTGCAGACGAGAATTCATTCCTTGAAAGTCATACATTCGCACTGTGTAGTCATAACTACCCGAGAGTACTCTTGATCCAGAATGATCCACAGCAAGAGCTGAAACAACCTGGATGCATCCTGATTCATTATCAAATTTATTCTCGACAAGAACCCTTGTAAACTAAAAGGAGGCCTTCAAACTAAAAGCAAATTTATAAATAATAAAGCCAACAATTAGTTTACCTTCGTATGACCTTTGAGTACGATTTCGTTACTCATCGGAATCCGATACCGATTCTTCCCCGCTTCCTCTTCCTCTTCCTCTTCCACGTCGTCGTCGGAGACTGACATTGCTGGCGGCGGTCTTGGCGGTCCAATCATCACGCCGTCGTCCTCATCACCAGGAGGCCGTCGCGGCGCTCCCACCGTAGCTTCACCATCACCTTCTTCCTGGACCAGAGGTGGGGGCGGAGGTCCAATCCTAGCATCTCCGTCATCAGTAACGCGGTCGCCAGAGTTGGATTGGGAGAGCGGCGGGCGAGGTGGTCCAATCGTAGGCCTTGGATTAGGGTTAGGGAATGAGCGTTCCCAATTGTGAATCTCGGCTGGGGTCCGACGAGTGGCATTATGGATTTGCTCGAGAGGTGCTTGGGATTTGGATTGTTTGCCGAACGAAAGAGGGAAGTGAGCCCTAAGCCCATCGTACATATCTGCTTCGTCTTCCATGCCTCGATTGTGATTTCAGGTCCGTTTGATTTTGGAAATATATATATGTTTCTGCTGACCGCCTCTTCAGGTGACGGGAGCGGTACGATAACCTGAATACGCGAATTTTATTTATTTACCCTTTTAATTCCATCAGTAAATTCAAATTGTAGTTAATTTCTAATTTCAATTTTTTACAAAAATAATTTATTAACAATATTTTAAAATAACAGTTTTAAAACAATTTATTATTAAACTCTTAATTAACAATTTTAAAAATACTTTTTAAAAGGTAAAAAGTAAACTAGATAGCATCAATTCCTCTGATGGTGTGAATATTAATGAAAACCTATAAACATTAAACTTAAGAGTGGGACATTTAAAAAATAGTTTAATGATCTCAAGGATTTTTTGTCCAAATTCATTAAGGGTGCTTGGTTGATGAGTTTGGGAAGGAGTTAATATAGGTAAGTAATGAAAAGTGAGTGGTTGGTTGCTGATTATTATTATAGGAGTAATAGTTTGATATTTCACTTTTAAGAAATCCTCTATAACCTCTATTTAATAGAGGAATGAAATTCGTTCCTTAGTAGTGACTCAGGGGGCGGTTGGTTAACATGGGAAAATGGTAATAAGAATGGGAATGAATATAATAAGGAATGAGAATGGATATTATCATTATAATTATGATAATTGGTTAAGAGGAAGAAATGATTACCATTAACATTGATAGTGGTTGGTTTGTAAAAAAATATTATCATTAATTAATTACAATATTTTAATTAATTAATATATTATAATTAATTGATTAGAATATTTTAATTAATGAATGAAATCTATTTTAATTAATTATATTGTAATTAATTAATTATTTATTTTTAATTAATTATTAATAATTTTTTGATTAATTATATTGTAATTAATTAATTAATTACAATATTTTAATTAATAAATTAATTAAAATATTTTAATTAATGAATAATTATATTTTATTTAGTTATATTTTAATTAATAATAATATTTTAATTAATTAATTACAGTTTACTATAATATAATTAATGAATTAAATTTTAATTAATTATAGCGTACTTAATTAATTAATTATATTTTAATTAATTATAATATAATTAATTAATTAATTATTATTATATTAATTATATTTTAATTAATTACAATATTTTAATTAATGAATCAATTAAATTTTAATTAATTAATTAAATTTTAATTAATTAATGAATTATATTTAAATTCATTATAATTTAATTTAATTTATTATATTATATTATATTAATTATATTTTAAATTAGAAATATTAGAAATCCTAATTAAAAAGTGAAAGATTAGAAAGTAGGAGTTCAAAGGAATTTTTATAATAAGCGTGGGAATAGGTGCTTATAAGAGTGCATCTGTGAGACCCTCTTTTCCGTGTTCAGTAAACACCAACATTGGACAACGTGGACGACATGATGGTGGCATGTTTTGGCAAGTTGTATTGTTCCTTTAATGGCGTAGCTATAAAACTCAAGACGTTGGAACATAAAATTACATAGATGGTGTTTTGGGTTGTCCGCACGACAACATTCACTACAAGAAAATTGACAATTGCCGACGGATTCACTACAAGAAAATTAACAATTGCCATCGGCAATTGTCAATTTTCTTGTAGTGAATGTTGTCGTGCGGACAACCCATCCGTCGGTCAATTGAAGATTTCTGTCGGTATATTTCCTTACCGACGGTTCGCGACGAAAGTAAAAACCGTCGGTGAATTGGCTGTCGCTATTATATACCG
>JAOTAX010000198.1:34787845-34801587 GCA_025629825.1 Erythroxylum guanchezii | reverse complement strand
ACGTTAGTTTCGATTTGCTTCCGTTTCTGTTCGGTCCTCTGCGACTTTCGATTCTGTTTCCTTCATTTTAATGAATCCTGTATAAGTATGAGAGTTTCTGATTTTTCGGATTTCGGATTAAGTAGTTGGGTTCCGGAAACGGGATCCAACAATGACGTCATACTAAGACGATGATGAAGTCATGCTAAGACGATCATTCTAAGATGATGATAACATCACACTAAGACGATGATGTCGTCATACTAAGACGATCATTCTAAGATGATGATGATGTCATACTAAGACTATCATACTAAGATGGAACAATAAAAAGGGCATAACTTTTGACTCAGATGTTCAAAAATTTCATACTATATACTGTTGGAAAGATAAAAGAAAGATCTACAACTTTCCAGAAGGAAACTTCTCTAAAATCTATTTTTATCAATCCCAAAGTTGACCCTAAACTCTGAAGATGAATTTTCCATTCATACTCCAACGTACTGCACCCAATTCTTAACTCCATGACAAATTTTGAGATTCTTAGAGATAGAATTGAAATTCAATGTCTTCATAAGAATTGTAGCCATAAGTGTCTAGTTTAATTGAAATTAAGAATCATCTCATTTGGATAACTAGAGAAGACGTTATGGCTAATAGACTGAAGCACACTCAGGGAACATTTTCCATATCACTACCAATTTGGTTTCTAACTCTTTCCTTCTCACAACTCATACCAAGATCACTCTTTCTACTCCCTCTAATTCTCATTTTCAATAAACTCGCATTTAACATCAATTATACCCAGAAGTTGTCAATGAATGCATGTACCACTTTTTTATATGCAAACATTCAATATTTATGTGCATATATGCTAACATGATGCATGAGCAAAAAAATGCATTTCCTTAATCTCTCTTTGAGCTCCTATATATTGAAATTTTGGGTCCTCACCCTTAATTTGGGTACGGGATGTTACATTCATGTTAATTGACAACTAATAGAGTCTTATAAGTACATTCTTCTTCCAATAAAATAATGATTCAAGGTTATGATCTTCAAGATCAATAATGAATTGAGTAGGAACAATACACTAGTTCTTTTTATTGTTCTTATTTGAGTAGTTGTTTGTAAAATGTCCCATTTGGTTACAAAATAAAATTTATTAGACCTTTTCAAGGTGCACTTTTGTCTGAAATAGCTTCCTTAGGGATAATGATGTTTTGTGTGCTTTTTGTTAATGAAATAATATTTTTCCATTGTTTTTAGAGAATTTGGACATTTAGTAAGGCAAATCTTTTCAAGTTTGATTTATAATCCACAAATTATTGTAATATTTTTTAATAAGCAAATATTTCATCTAAATCTTTCAACATCATATGGTGTATTTCACCAAATATAAGTTCTTCTAGCTAATTGTTATTGAATTATAAGTTGTTGAGTCTCTTGATTGAGGTATTTTGGGACATAAGTGATATATACTTGCTTTTAGTTAGGATGATGATATTTTTTAAGAACAAAGTAAGGCTAACTTATAAATTTGTAATAATTTTAAAAGTCGTTCATCTTGTAGGAGTGACATTTCATTTTAAAGAATTACACTCTTGAGGCATTATTGTAATGATAAACAGGATCAAAAAATTCAAAATATATACATCTTAATGTAGTATCAACTTCAATAATATTATCGAACTTAAGATGCTAATAAATTGCCTAAATTTAGCCACTAGTCATTTAATATGCCCACAAATTTGGTTGCCAATGATTGGAGTTCATTAACTTGAACTCCGAGACAAAGGCAATTATAAGGTAGCAAAACATGAAACCTAAGAAAGCAATCATGCCAGTAGTTAGGAGAAATGTCATCCAAATAAAAAGTTTGAAATTTAAATTTAAAAGTTCTCCATCCTTATGGATGAATAGATGACTGAGTCAATACATACCTTCATCATCATAGATTAATTCTTTAGTATAAGGTTGATTCAAAGTAGCTTAAGATGATTATGCCCAAGCTATAAACTAGTTATCAATGTGTAGTATTAAAGAATAAGAAAATTCCATATTAGAATCCACAAAAGTTCTCATAGTTTGAGAGTTATTAGAAGTTTGTGAAAAAGGTATTGAATTATGATTAGCCTCAAAAGGGGCTTGATTTAGAGCCATATTTTGAAAAATGAATTATTATTATCTGGTGGCTCACTATATGGTGATTGTAGGTGAAAGTTTCAAAGGTAAAAGAACCTTCTTAACTATAGAAAAGTATGTTAATTATTTTTTGGACAGTTAAGGAGTGAAAATTTTGTCTTTTGACTTTTTTTAACAAATTAGGATGATATAAATGTGATGGTTTAAATAGATTTGCTAGAAGTGTCATAGAGAATTGATTTAAAGTTGTAAGATTTGGTATGAAGGACTAGTATTGTCAAGAAGAAAACACAAGAATAAATTAAAAAGAGATGGCAATGAGTAGGTTATTCTTTGTCCCAATTGTTCATCCAAAGATCTTTGAAGTAACTTGAGTTATACATATAGGCATATCATTTAAGCTTTTTTTTTATTGTTGAATATATAATATCTTGTTTTCTTTTCTTCTACAAGTGAAAACAACTTATAATGAACAAGTTCAAGATGAGATTTTAGAAGTTTAATAGTGCTTTGTAAACTAAAATTCTATGAAAATCTTAGCCTTCCAAATTATTTATTTGAGGAGAGGTCTTTATAAGCAATTTTTTCTATATAAATAACATTATGTTTTTTGTTAATTTAGAGCTACTTTGATGTTGCTTGACGCTAATATTATACCATTAAAAGATACTATAACTGGTGCGTGAACTTTAGATAAGTGTTGAAATTTATTTTTAGTATAAGCATCTAGTGGTGAAAACTATTTGTTGAAATTCAACATCATATTAATGACAATTATTATGGTGAAATATTGTTTTTAAATACCTAAATATGCTAGGTAGATCTAGGTTTATATGAAAATGATATTTAATATAAAGTATAATGGTCAAATTTATCAAATGGTAGGCCTAACATATCAATTTCTAGATCATTATTTATTATTTCTTTATAAGAGATATTTGAGATATATATCTTCGCTTTGGAGAGGAATGGCTAAAAGCCCAAATTGGGGCTTAACCTTTTTTAGTTTGATTAGTTTGGGATTTAAACTTATAACATTCTCAATAAAGGGCTAAAATTTCACGAGTTTGATCAATTAAAGAATTTTCGGACAAAAATTAGGATGTGTTTTACACACATTGTTACATTCAGGTCATTAGTGTTTAGATTTTACGTTAATAAACTTAATTTATTATCCAGGCTAGGTGGAATTTAAGAAAAAATTTATTAATTTCATATAAATTTTGGCTTAAATGAAATACTCTTCAACCCCAAATTAACGATTTTTTTGAACATATGTTTTCACCCTCTTTTTCTTCTCTCGATTATGCCTTCACTCCAATCCTTGAACACATCATCACTTAATGCATGTGCCTTTACTCCAATCTCACTTGTTCCTTTTGGTAATGAGAGCTCTCTCTTTTGGCATTGGAGGTGAATGGGCGGTAAGGTTTTTAAAGATTTGAAACATACATGTGTTCTGATTGAAGGCTGAAGTAGGTAATGAGTCATACTCCCTTCTAATTTTTGTATATAAATTTTTGATGTTTGAATCTTCACTTTATTCCTTTGCCCTAACAATGTTACATTTACTTTAATTGTTTCATCTTTTTTAAATGGGTTCGATTATTGGGTTGAATAACATGTAGATGAGAATTGTTTTTCATGTGAAATTATATTATACATTTATATATATAAGATATGATCAAGTTTTCTCTTCCTCGTGTACTTGACATTGTACATAGGATATGATTTGTGTCACTTGGTTTAGCTTCATTGGTGGTTATCTATGTTTTGTTTATCACTATCTGCTAGGTTAAAGATAATGTATGGCATTCATGGAAGAGATGCAGATCATTAGGAGCAAACAAATTCAATTCTGTAGACATCATTTAGATGTCAGTGGGTGCACAGTCAACATTATAATATTATTCTATAATACTTGAGAATGAGTTTAAGTAGTAGTTCTTCAAGGTAATAAGGCTAATTAGAGGATTTAGTTTGTTGGTTTCTTGGTTGTGATTTTGTGTTGAGTTTAAATTTTTGAAGATTTCAACTTTGGCAGTAGAAGGACACATTCTAAACTTGATTTGAGGTCACACATGCTGATTTCTTCAACTTACCCAATTGAATGGACTATGACGGAGAGGCTAAATATTATTACTACAACTTGAAAGCACCTAGATGGACTTCATAGACTGACGAAACTCTAGGAAGAAGGTTTAATGGTTGTCGACTCTTTTAGGTAATTTTAGTACATTTTTTTGTTGTTTTAGCTAAATATGTTCATATATTTCATTAACGAATTGTTTCTTTTTCTTTGATGCTAGGGTGAAAATGTTTGTGGATTTCATGAATGACATGATTAAAGATTTTGTCTAAGAGCAAGATAGATAATTTTAGAGCTGAAAAACAGAGAGAAGATGATATATTGTCAAAATAATCTATTAAAGGTTTAAGTGATAGAGTTAAGGACAAATGCAGTAGATGTTTTAGATGCTGAAAGGATTGCATAAAATTTGAAGTTGAAGAATGAGTTAGTTTCCATGAGGACTAGTAATGAAACACATTCAACAAAGTGTTGGAAATGGTTTGCTTGTTTAAGCTTGTTTTTAGTAGTTTTACTTATGTTTGTTACTATAGATAATAAAGGTAAAAAAGGCAATAGTTGTACCTTTAAAGCCTTACCTGGAAATGGTTTGATGTACTAGAACAATGTGTGAACATAATTCACGTAACCTGATGATGCAAAGAGCATAGTGATAGATGTTTCAACATCTGTTGTCTTACTAATTTAATGTTCTAGCCTAAACAAGTTTGATGTTTGAAGTACTAGCCTAAATAGGTTTGATGTTTCAACATTTGGTAAAGAATATTAGTGACAGAATATGATCTTTAATCAATGGAGATGGAGTATTGGTTAGTAGTCAAAAGGAGTGAAAAGAGACAGTAATTGACTACTCTAAAAAAAGTCATCCGTACTTTCCCTCCAATGATTAACCTAACTATTAAGTTGTTTTATAAGTCATCAAATTATTGGTGAGGAGATGAAGATGCTTAATAGACCTATAATTCAATTCTTTGTATTAACAATGTACATGTTCTACCATCCATGAACTTCAATGAAAATTTAAAAAAAAAACTAAAAGGAATGCAATTCAAACTGATTGGAAAATAAAGGAAACCAATACCTAACTATAAAAAGCTAATAATCTCTTTCTATCCATAGACTTTAAGTTTTCCTTGAAAATATAAAACATTGTAGAGAATGTGACAATCCCAATCAAGCTTCTATCACTCTTAGTAACCCATTCATGAACTTCAACAAAAAGGAAAAAATTGTAAAAAATGCAATTCAAACTAAAATGAGTCGTCATTGCATTCATTGCTTAATAATATTAATCCCAACAAGATCCTTACAATCTATTGTTGTGCAGTACATAAATATCACAAAATTGTTCATTTCACTACCAATTAAATGTTAAGTTTACATTTTGTACTTTCCCTTTGAAGATGCAGTTTCAATTTATTGACTTGGATTCATATGTGCAGTAACAACTTCCTTATTCTTTATTGATTTTTGCCTAAGGTTTAGCAGTCTCTGACTTCTCCTTCTAGGCTATAGATAAAATGCAAATGTTGTTAGTCTATAATAATTAATTAATGTTTGGTAAGAATGCAAATATTTAACACTTAAATTTAGTATCTGCAACCACGTGGTTTCATTTGTGTATACCCCCATCCCTTCCATCCATTTCTTGAACTTCCTATTTGCTTCTTGTTGAAGAGAAGAGTATGTGACAGGCCTTTTTCCTGTAATTTTCACTTGAAAATTTGGACTACATCTACCAGCACCAAACATTCTTAATTTGCTTCCATCATCTGCAATACCATAACCAGAACCTCTTCTCCCTTTGGTTTGGTTCCTGGTAGTGGCCTTTGAACATATACAGATATTTGTTGTTTCTGAAGCAACTCTAGGTATTGACAAAATAATTAAGGCTATAGTATTTGCACTTCTACATACATGAGCAGTACTTGAGGTGTTGGCAATACCTGAAGTAGTTGTGGCACCAACTGATGCAGACATAGTAGCAGAGGCAAAGGTAAAGGTAGGGGTGGAAGCAGAAGGAGAGGCTTTTGCTCTTTTTTTACTTTTCTTTCCCCTTTTAGCATTGTTAGATTCAGATTTATAGGCACATACTATCATGACTCGGTACCACATCGGGCCTATGACAACCGCTGTATACCTGAGCTAATGACACTCACAGTATCCTTAATCTGACTATGCAAGGCTAACTGAATATCTCTCTCTTTTCTTTTTTTATGAAAAAATTAGGTAACACAATGACTGTATTTTAAAACTCCCAAAACCTGCAAACAATTTTAAACACAATTCCATATTTATACCAAAAATTTTACCACAACTTCAAGACTTCAAAGTCCACTCAAAGCAAACTCAACAATAGTATCAAAGTTCATACATAAGGTATTTTTCAACGACAAAGCAGTCAAGAGTTAAATTTATAAAATCAGAAAGTATATTCACATAATCAACCTAAAGAAAATAGTTCATGAGCCATTATGCAACAAAAGTACAAAATAGAGACTACCCACGTGCGGGAATGCCCAGAAAACATCAAAAGACCGCACGATCCTTATAGAGCTTCAAGCTCACCAAACTAACCTGCATGGTTGGAAAGCAGAGGGGGTGAGTACACTATGTACTTAGTGATCAGGAAAAACATATATCGCAAGTGGAACTTGATACACACCAAAATGGTATAGATAACCTGTAAAGTGAACATACAACACAAAGAAACACATAGGCCTAGCCTATGACTCAATGTATACTGGTTAGGAACCATATAGAACTAGCCTATTAATTCACTCATTTGGTGAACAAAAGTTTCTAGTTCTAGTACATAAAAGCATAAAAACATCATATGTATAAATCAAATCTCGTCAAAAAACAAATATTAGGATAAGACAAAACAATAATGCGAGTCATCATTAGTAGCCAAACTAATGTGCACACCCACCAATTCTCGGTGTTGGTTTCACTTTCATTCGTGGTGAGTCCAAACTACAGTCGACAAGAGAGTCATAACCCTAGGTAATGACCTCGTCGGTGTCTAGACCTTAGGTGTGGAATCACCTGCACGTCCCGTAAGAAGATGCAATACGGGGACTCGACTTTTATGTACCAGTGTCAAGGTTACGTGATTCGCTTAATCAGTTATGCCTAGCACACGATTAGCTAATCATTTCCTCACTAATCATAAAAATTGACATACAACAATTAAGTACAAAAATCAACTAAGGCATTATGCCTTTATGTATCGGTCCAACCGATGAAACCTTGCCATGGCTCTAAGCCAAAAGAGAAGACATACACGTATCATATATGACTCGGTTATGCATATAAAAGTTTTGAAATATTATTTCATAAAATAAAAGACATCAGTTGCAACGAGTTATTCAAAACAATGTCATTTATAAAATACTTAAGCATATTAGCATCCATTTGAAATTCAATTATACCATATGTTACCTAGGTCCAAAATTCACGTAAAAGTCATCATGCTTGCCTTAGGATGTTCTAATCCTATTTTATAAATATAGTTTTCCCAACTCACCTCCAAAGGAGGTATGCACTCTCTTAACTTCAACAATCCTTGGTACGAGCTCTTTGATTCACAGCTCTTGAGCCTTTATACATAAAAAGATATACGATGAAATTACCACTTCAACATAAATTTCATATTTATACACCAGCACGTAAGTATATAAAACACAATACCACTCCCATGGTTACTTCAATTCGAATTATTAAACTTCTCACATGGTTACTTCCTGACTATTCACATTAGCTTTTCTTTTGCATTTTCTAAAGCATTTAATGCCTTTAATCCAATACTTACTCATTTCAAAACATAATTAAGCACATCTTTATCCAAGCACATTAGGCCATTACTCGTCAATCTAAGCAACAATTCAAGTTCACTCTAAGTAAACATGAAAGTGTTTTCCAATGCATACCATTACAAGGTCTTAAATCCTAAGCCAAGTTTACTTATGCATTTTATCAAACACCTAATGTGCATGACTTTCAAGTCACATTTTCAAGACTTTATTATGATAATTCATGCTCCTATAATGTCATATACTAACATTTCCATCAATGACACATTCTACCACTCTATTCAAACCAACTCCCTTCATTTAAGCTACATTTGTCAGTTACACAACTCATTACATTAATCCACTTCTTCTCCATCATTTCGACCCAACCTTAACCAACATACATCATCTTCATTCTTCACCATCAATTCACATTATACATGTATAATTAACACCATAGAATTTATTTAGACCACCAATTTCAAAAGATATTCAAAGTTTCACAAACTTTCACCAAAAGGGGACAATTTCAGTTTTGGCTTAAAGAACCCTCTTCATGACACATTTCATTGATCCAAACCATGTTTCATGCATATTCAAGCATGGAGAACAACATATCTTAACACCAAACTCAAAATTCTAATGTAGAGAGACATGAGACAAAGTTTACCTATACTTTCCTTTAGTGATATCTTAAAATAATTTGAGAATTTCTCAAATCTAATGATAGATTTGAGTTCCTTTACCCCAAATTAGCTTAGAACACCTTGGTTTGGGTTGAAGAATAAAAAACTTAGTGTACATTAAGTGATGGTCGAAACTTCCTCTTCTCCTCCTCTTTTCTCCTTTCTTCTCC
The DNA here is from genome assembly GCA_025629825.1 of Erythroxylum guanchezii. Classification (NCBI taxonomy): domain Eukaryota; kingdom Viridiplantae; phylum Streptophyta; class Magnoliopsida; order Malpighiales; family Erythroxylaceae; genus Erythroxylum; species Erythroxylum guanchezii. The sequence goes on along the minus strand of JAOTAX010000198.1, from coordinate 34,792,724 downwards.
TTTCTTTTAATTAAAACAAAGTGTTTTAATGCCAAATAATGGGTTGCACAGCTACACATAAGAAGAGTTTAGAATTTTCACTCTTCTTTAACCAAAATATGCTGAAATTACCTTCTTACCCTTAGGTTATATGAAATTACCATTATACTCTCCAAACTTTTCTTAAATTTGCAATTAAGCTCAAAATTTAAGAGTGACCAAAAATTTTATTTTCATTTTGGTCCTTATATTTTTGAAAATTATAATTAAGTCCGTTAACTTTATAAAATTACAAATTGGTCCTCCAAAAATTGAGAAATTACAATTAAGTCCTTTAACTTTTAACAATTGTGCAAATAAGCCCTTATGTACATCAACTTTTCTAGTTAAGCTTTCTAAGTGTCCAATAAGTCTATAAATCATTTCTAATCACCTCTAAGGCATTAGAACACATTTAATTCGATCACCATGGTTATATCCATCCAATGGACTTGGTTTTAATCACTTAGAAGTTTACATGTCAGAAATCTCCAAGATTTCACATACGGATGAACTCTAAGTTCATATAAGGGCATATAACATTATAGATCATTGGCATATGTACCAAAAGGATTCAAATGCATCTTTAAACTCATGTACAACCATGTATATATCAATATACAATAGTATCTCCAAATACCAAACAACACAAAAGGGCTCAGAAAGTCCGGCATTACATATATTGGGTTATAAGTGTTGGTTTCAACTGTGGATAAGTTTTCAGGGGTTAGCTGTGAGTTTGTTGTGATTTGCTCCATATGGAAATTAGTTAACTAGTTTGGGTTTGGATTTTAAAACTGGACTAGAAATTGCATTTGATAATAGTGATAACAAAAAAAAACTTAGAAGATTACCACTACTATGGAAAAGAAAGAATCTTAGTTGTACCATAAAATACAAAATAACTTAGAAATTACCTTTTGACCCTTCCAAGGACATCCTCTTTTGTTGTGTCCTTGGCAGTGACTACATGTAATGATCATGTCCCTCCTTTTTAAGGATCATCAATGCCTTTTTTCCTAGCTATTTTGGGCCTACCAAGCCCTTGTTTGAATTCTAGCGGCCTAATAGTTTCTTCATTACTAATGGGCTAGTCCTTTATGCCGGGCATCAGTTGAATTGCCTTCCCATATGCTTTGACATGTTTAGTCTTCCATAACTAACTAGAAATATACTCTTTAATATTAACCCTACTATCTCTATTAGCATATTGACATATGTACAAAGAATGCCAGAGAGGGTATATCTCCGAAAAGAACATATTTTGTTATGAAGCCTCACCACAAATTTGTTCTATCTGTGATCAATCTCATACCCTCCTTCTCCATTATGATGCACTGAACAATGATAAGCCACCATGACACTGTTCTCAATTGGTTCTCATATTCTTGAAATTACCCTTCCATTTGGCAATCTCTTTCCTTTTATCACAATTACTTTCATCAATTCTCTTCTAATATACTCAAAAAAACCTTAAAACTGACATTTTCCTTGCATCAACTAGACTTTTATTGAAAGCCTCACATAAGTTATTATAAAGCAACTCAATCATAGAATCTTCCCTCTGGAAAGCCAGTCACCATTGCTGAACTGGTGCATAACTCTCAATATCTTCTGCTACCCTTTGCTTTTTGGCTCTGAGCTTATCTAAATTTTCTTCATATTCCCTTACCATGAAGGATTTTTCAATTTTCCAAAAGTGCTCCTTCATCTCTTCCCATTTATGTCCTCTTCCATGGCAATTAACATAAACATGGCTAGCATAAAACCTGTGCTCAGCATCTAGACACAAATCAGCAATAACTCTATCAAGTGCTTGCAAGGGGAAACATAACCATTTGAATAGGCATGTGGATGCAAATCTACATATTTCATAACAATTACACTCTCATTGAAAGTAAAAACAATATTGATGTGATACTTTTACCTTTTATTGGTCAGTCATTATAGTCCAACCAATTCTAGAGGCCAAGTGAGGTAAATATTCTTTCAGCCTTTCAATGAACCACTTTCATGTTATTATCGACTCAACTTCAACCATAGCCCAAGCAACGGGAAACATTTGGATTGTTTCCATCTCTTCTTACAGCATATAGAAATTCACCTTTAGTTTTGGTTTTTAGCTAACATCCATCTAGGCTAAGAAAATGCCTACATCCATGCCTAAACCCATGTTTAATAGCTTCTAAGCATATGTACATACTTTTAAATATAGGTGCAGATGTTGGAATTGGCTAAGACACTGTCAATGTAACAGTGCTTCCTAGGTTGGTCTGCCTGATACACTTTAGTATAAGACCAAACCTTCCCAAACTCCTCTTCAATGTTGATCATAATACTGTCTACCTTTTTTCTTTTCTCTTCTCACCATACTCATGGACACTTCAACACTTAACAATCCTTAGCAAAAAATTTGATAACATCATTCTTAAAAAATGGCTCCCTTTTAAACTTATCCTTCAACAAGTCATATAAGATGCTGATGTTCATATGTGTGTGTGTGTGTGTGTGTGTGGAGCATTTGATAGGAAGCTGCAGTCATTTCAAGTTAGGAAATTCAGGAATAATTAAGACTATCATAGGGTATATATATATATATATATAAGCCTAAATTTGTCCAAAGTAAATGTAGGATAGAGAACTGCCCTTGATATATATATATATATAAACTGCACGCTTAAATTGCAAATGATTAAGAAAAATCATCCCTACTTTAATGTAAGGCTCAGCTACATTTTCATTATAAAAAGGATATTTCTTATTCCTCCTAGTAGTATCATCTACATCACTAACAAGTTCATATTCATCACTGCCATAATATTCAGACAAAACTATCTCATCTTCATCATCTACATAGCCTACATTAGCTTCATGTGGTCTATTATCTCCATTATCTTCATTAGGACCATTACCTTCATCTCCTTGCTCTAAATTCTCTTCAACATCTTCATCCAAACCACTACCTTTATCTCTTTGCCCTAAATCCTCTTTAATGTTGTCATCGGAGCCGTTACCTTCATCTCCTTGCTCTAAATCCTCTTCAACCTCCATATTTGTATCATCTTCATTCTCTGTATCTGCTTCATTTTCATCTTCCACATTTGACACATTGTCTAAATTACCTATATTACCTCTAAATGCTTCATTATTAACATCCTTACCATTATCTTCAACTACATTACCCTGATTAACCTTATTACATTCATCCTCAATCACTTCAATAGGGGGTATCCACACCATGTTCAATATAAATATCAATACCACTTGTACCCATCATCTAACTAACCATATCTAACACATTAGCATCATCTCATACAACCCTCAAACCATTACAAAGTTCAAAACTAGGCATAAGATAATATATCTTTTTCAAATTGTTATACCCACTTCTCTTACATACATCATCCAGTTCAAAATAGCTCAGTAAGTTAGGAATTTCATCCACAAAACCACCCTTATACATAACATTATCACCCATATTAACAAAACATCCTATATGATGAAACCTCAAAGTTACTTCATCACACGCCATTATGTCAAACTAAATGACCAACCCCAAGAATACAAAGAGGCTTAGTCAAAATGTTAAAAGGAGACACTAAAGTGAAAGTGAGAAATTCAAGCCTAGCACATCATATGATACTTAACATATTCATAACAATTCCATCAACCAACTAATTCAGAATGGCGAAAGGTGAAAAGAAACACATGAAAGTTAGTGGCATTTCTTACTAACCTCGTACATATATATATATATATACATACATATATATGTGTGTATGTATATACATACATACATACATATATATGTGTGTATGTATATACATACATACACACATATATATGTATGTATGTATATATATATATAAAAACTTTTCTGAGAACTTACTAAGTTTTATTAATTAAGGTACGTGGCGTTGTTTACACCTGTGAATCGAGAAACAAGTTCTCGCTATGATTCCTAGGCTAGTGAAAAATTTTCACATATAAGCCTCATGGGAGCTGCATCACTGGTTTCCAGTCTATATACCTACCTAATGGTTTATTATGCCTCAATGTTTCAAAATACCCATATTAAATGCAGTCCTTATTTAATTCAATTGTTACATTAACTAAGTTACCAGTTATTAGATCTTTTAGATTTAAGTTACTAATAGAATGTTAAATCAGAACTTTATGTTATCATCAATGATAGTCAGAGTATTGTAAACAATAACATGAAAACAATGCATCATTTGCAATATAAAAAAACCTTATATAACAAATACTTGCACTAGTAAAGCAAAACATATTGGAGACATTAGTTGGATGACTTACCTAAATGGATGGACAACTGCAATCTATAAAGAAGGAGGACGTCGGGCTATTATGGATGCTCTTTAACACAAAACATAACCTGCAAACAATAGAAACAAACAAATGATCTAAGATATTAAGCTAAATGAAGGGGAGCTTTTCTATACTAACTTGTGGTTAAGTTCTGAATGGTATTTGGAGAATGATCTAAAAAAAGAGGGTTCCTCCAATTTTATTTTTAATTGGAATTATAAAAGAAGTAGAAAAAAAGTTAGTCCTCTCTTGAAGCAAGTTTATTGGGAGATGAATAATTTAATCCATAGACAAAATGTTTGAGACCTTAATTCTATTTAGATCATAGGCAATGACTATACATCTATACGGTTTGTATATGTACATAAGGATGTAAGAGTAACTGTTGGACCCCAAAATTTTCTTGATGAATTAAGCATGATTTACATGACTTATGAGGTTTGATGGAATAATTTTGGAGCTAATTATCTATGTCAAGGTTAGTAGGATTTGTATGGCATAGGTTAAATGAAGTTAAGTGTTAATGTTATAA
>JAOTAX010000198.1:34760426-34780766 GCA_025629825.1 Erythroxylum guanchezii | reverse complement strand
GCATAATTCAAACATTAGGCTAGTCTTAGGATCAATTCTGCACTGGTTCCTTGAGAGTCGACCCGAGGTTGCATCCTATATTGCAATTCTTGGTATAAATTTAATTTGACCGGTTTCCAAGGATCAATCTTAGGATTGAATGATAAGCCGCGACCAGTCATATTCTAAAACTTTTAATTTTATTCAATCTTTAACCAGTTTTATGATGATTTGATACCGGTCAAACCTTTTAAACCTTAAACCTCTTCCCTTACTAGTTTAACTTTCGGTCCGATTTTTAAAACATTAACAATAACTCTCTCTCTCTCTCTCTCTATGTGTGTGTGTGTTGTGTCTCTTCCTCTATCTGGTTCTCTTCTTTATGTTACATCTCTCACTCTCTTCTCTGTTTGAGATTATAGAACAAGAATTACCTATACCAAATGGCATAGAAACAAGAGCTAAACACAAGAATCGAACTATGTTCTTGCGAAAATGGAAACTAGGTTTAGAGGGTGATAGGGGCAGCATTAATGTCTTCCCAATTTGGGTTCAGTTTCACAATATACCTCTTAAATTTTGGACCATTGATGGCCTGAGTTAACTGGTTAGCTCTATCGGTAAATCGATCTGCATGGACACACAATCTGCCTATATAAAGTGAATCTGTTACGTAAAGATCTGTATTGAATTGAATAGACAATATGTATTACCAAATAAACTACCTATGTTCAAGTTGGATGAATTTGGTGAACTCCAATGCATTGGGATTCCTATCTCATACCCCTGACGACCTAATATTATCAACAAACAATGGAGGCCTACTGGCAAAACTTTCAAGACTAGATGGCATGATGAATTGCTTACATATCAAAATGTTGATCCCTTTGTGGATGCTAACTCGTTAACTTTGCCAAATCAACAAGATCTTATAGCGATAGCAGTTGCTAATTCTATCATGCATCCTACATCTAATTCCCTTGAACAGACGAACTAATATGCTAATTCACTGGAGCATTCTGAGACAAATATGAATCTCATTGTTGTTACTCTGGCCGAGGACTCCCATACCTTCTAGCAAAAGGAGTAGTTTGTAAGCCATGATAATTAGGATGACCACATTTCCAAATCTCAACCTACATGTACAATTGAACTTGACACTAATGCGCTTAATACTTCAGATCAGTCTGATAGTTCTATAGAAACTCGGGTGACACTCAATTTAGAATCTGCTAACAATTCATAAATATTGGACCAATCTCCCTCTTCATTGGAAAATTCTAAACATGGTGTGAATCCTAATTTTGCATCTCCAACTAAGGAAGATTCTTTGACTCTAAAGGATCAAATCGTTAGTTAAACTAATCAAGGCAGCTCGACTCTCCAAACTTCGAATCCTAATACTAGTTCCAAAAGAAGATCAGCTCGTAGAAGAATAACATAAATCCTAAAGGGGATACCCCTCCATGACTGTGCTTATCTGAAACGTACGAGAGCTTAATGACTCTCATAAACAAGTTGTGGTTAAATATATTGTTAAAAAGCCTTGTATAGTCGGTTTATTAGAAACCAAAATGAGAGCTTCAAGCCTTTCTCACATCTCTAAGCTTTTGGGAGTTAACCGGTCCCTTGTTACCAACTTATCTTCTCACTATAATAGCATAATTCTTTGCTACTATAACATGAAACGTGTTTTTGTCCAGGTGCTTGAAGAAAGTTCTCAACATTTGCATTTATCGTGTCCACTCAATAACACAAATACCAAATTTTCTCTTTCTATCATATATGCTTCCAACTTCCAATTTTAACGAGATTTGTTATCGAATTCTCTGCAACAACTAGAAAGTATCATTGTAGACCCTTGGTTAGTGGTTGGTGATTTCAACTGCGTCAAGGCCACTATAGAAACTGAGGGTTGGCAAGGCCTACAACTAGTTACAGGTTTCTCCAATGAGTTCAGCTGACTGACCTATGTTTTAATGGTAAACTTCTTACTTTGACCGACAAACAACAGGGCTCTTATTTAATTAGACGAAAGCTGTACAGGGCCTTGGTTAATTGTAGTTGGTTATCTGTTTTCCCTTAATCATATGCACATTTTGGTGATAATCTCCTCTCCAATCATTCAAGCATCATGATTCTTAACTTGTCCCACCCAGAATTCAAAGAAACACCCTTTAGATTTTTTAACGGCCTCACTAAGCAAGAAGGTCTTTTGGTTCTAATCATGAGATGTTAGCAAATACAGGATGAAGACTACAAGTCCTTCCAACTTATCCATAAATTGTGAAGGGTGAAAGCCTTCCTTAAAAACTTCTCTTCTCAATCTATTTGCCAACTCTAGGAGTGTAAAACAAGGCTTCATCTACCTCAAGATGAATGTTATCTAGCTCCTCACGATTCTCAACTCAGGTTTTTAGAAACTCTGTGACTTAAGGAATATCAATAAGCTCTCTATTTACATCAGTCCATACTTCAACAAAAGGCAAGAGCAACTTAGTTGAAGGAAGGGGATCAGAACATTCAATTTTTTCATGAATCCTTACTTGAACGACGTAATAGTAATTGCATTGTTCAACTCACTTATGAGAATGGCGTCCAATACTTTGATCAATAACCCCTTCTAATATAGACTTGGCTTGAGATAGGTCTAATGGTGAAATAAGTTGTCAAAGAATTATTTCTTTAAGAATTATATTAAAGGAAATCAGTAAAACCTATCTATGCTTAATTCTCAAGCTAAGTAACTTAGCATCTTTGGAGGATTAAAGACAAATAACATGCTCCAATTTCTTCCACAAAGTGATTGAAAAAGTTGTTGCTATCAAACTAAAAGTGGTTTTAGGATCTTTGGTTAGTAATAATCAAAGTGCCTTTTTGTAGGGTAAGTAAATAGGAGATAAAATCTCCATAGTGCAAAAAACTCCTGAGAAGTTACTCAAGGAGGAATTCTGTAAAGAACTACTCCTTTAAGATAGACTTTAAAAAGGCATTCGATAATGTGGAATGGAATTTCGTATTGAGATTACTTGAAGTGATAGGTTTTTTTTAATAGGTTCATTAAATGAATTGAAGCTTGTATTACTTTTCTAACTTATGCTATTATGGTCAATGGAAATCCAACAACTATTTTCCATAATGAAAGGGGGCTTAAGTAGGGGATCCCCTGTTACCTTATCTTTTCATATTATGTATGAACGCTCTAACTTCTCTTTTCTTCTCTTTTGAATTACAATATTGGTAGGGGAACACAGTTTAAACATCACAACAGGTACAAAAAAGTCTTATAGGTGAATTTGTGGTTTGTAGATGACTTATTCTTATTCTCTAAAGTTGACGATGACTCATTTGATCTCTTGATGCCTACTTTGAATTAATTTAACTCCATGTTTGGATTAACTGTCAACTATGCTAAAGGTCATTTTATTATATCCAAAAGTGCAGATCAAATGGAAAGGAGAATAACATCTATAACTAGAATGAGAATAAAACCAACCCCTTTAAGCTATCTAGGCTTACCAATCACAACTAGAAGGATCCAATTTAGTGAATGATATCCTCTCTTTGAAAAAATTCAGAAGAGATTGACTTCTTGGACCAATCGAGGCCTATCCTTTAGAGGTAGGCTACAATTAGTTAATTTAGTCCTCAATTCTATACATATCTATTAGTCTTCTAATATGGTGCTGGCAAGGGGAGTCATTAAATTAGTGGAAAAACTCATGAGGATTTTTTTTTATGCGGAGTTTGTGATTCTTACAAAGGACATACCAAAGTAAAGTGAAGTCATGTTTGCAGACCTAATGTAGAGGGATGTCTAGGAGTTATTCCTATAAAATCCACTAATAAAGCTCTTTTGATAAAGAAATTATGGTCCATTCTACTGGACAAGGAAACTTTGTGGGTTAAGTAACTCCATAGTTACATCCTAAAAAGGAAGAGCGTATGGGTTGTTAACCCTAAAACTTCCCATTCATGGTTTCTAAGACAATCGCTGAGGTTAAAGTAAATATTGAAACCTAAAATTTCTTGTCAAGTTTGTAACGGAGAAAAGGTTGGTCTTTGGTATGACAATTAGAAAGGAAGCGACTCCTTAATTACTAATCATATAGCCACTCAACTCTGAAGCCACCTCCCTTCAAGTGCTAAGGTAAAATATAATATAAAAGACAGGGCAGTGGATTGAATTCGCAAGGGAACTTCAATTCCTAAAACCATATTGAAAATACAAAAGGATGTGGTTTCACAAAATCTAGTTCTGTCGCAGGTGCTTTCAGTTGTTTCTGTCGATTGCTTGATATAAAGCAATTGTGCCAGCAACTGTTAATTTTTCAGGAAAATACAAACCAAAAAATTAAATACGCAAATAACAAATCGACAAATGATATTTGATAACGCAGTTTAGCACATCTTGCTTATATCTACGGTACTCTCACTCAGCTTAATCAAATTTCACTTGTGATACAATTGTTTTACTCAGAGCTTTACAAAGCGAACTCATCCAACCATTGACACTATCTCTCATCCTCATAACCCATGAAAATAAATCACTCCCAATAGCACAACTACCTCGTGCTAACCTCAACAAAGGATTTTTACAACAATGTTTGATAATAAAGGTGAGAACAGAACAACTCAAGTAATTGAAACAATAAGTACATAAGCAGAGAAAACACTTAAGATAAAAACAACTTCCTTAAATATGAAGTTTTATCAACGAAAATATGGGAAGTTATCCACCAAGAAATATGCTATGAACCTTAAATATTGTCACTGAAGCATCCCACGCATAGCAGCCATACAACTCTTAAAAAAACAAATATTTAATCATCGAAACGTTACAACCTATAGAGCTGCAAAATAGCCATAACTTGCTAGAGGTTTTTCAAACATAAATAATAATAAGGCAGCCCAAAAAAATCGCGCAACCCTTGAGGAAACATAGCTAACTAATCTGGATAGAATCCTCGAAAAATCCAGGTGCTTTAGATAGATATAACTACTGAAAATAGGCTATGAAAGATAGTCCTAACATAACTAAAAATCTGCACATTATCTTCATAAAGATATGGTGATTTAAACCCAATTAAATCTCATCTTCAAGAATCCCACACATGATAGAATACTCATCATAATAATATTCCTTAAATAACCAACTATGTCCACTTACAAATAATGCCCAAAATTAATTAGTAAGATATTGTAACATATATCTTAACATGAATCAACTAAATTTGATGTCCCCTGATAGATACATTTGGAGAAATCATCCCCAGGAACAATTCAGCACTAAGATCTGTATAGAGTGGCTGATTCAAAGAAATGGAAAAGTAGATTGGCATGAAATAATTTAGCATAAAGAGCTTTCTGCTAGCTCTTCATTCATTATATGGCTAACAACCCTAAACAAGCTAAGTACGATTGATAGACTTCCCTTCCAAAATCCTAATGAGGAATGTGTTCTATATAACTCGGGAAGAGAAAACAAAGACCATTTATTTTTTGGGTGTCTTTTCTCTTGGAATATTTAGAATTGGATCAGACACAAATGCCTCTAGGATTTAATCACTCATCAATTTATAGGTCTTATGCAATAGTTCATCATATTGAAGTCATTTTTAGACCCTAATACAAGTATCTATCTTATTTCCTTCACAGGTTGCATAAAGGAAATATGGACTGAAAGAAACCTCAGAACTTTCCAAGACACAAATAGAGCAAATTATCCCCTCAAACTCCATCAAGGAATGCTCACCTCACTTAGCCAAATTATGGAGAATATGACTAATGTATGCTAATATCCCAATTCTTATGCAAAAAGGAGAATTTCACTTTATACAAAATACAAAAAAATGGAAAGCAAAAACTAGAGGGCATATCTCTAGGAGACTGACAGACAGCTGGACACATTAGGATTGCAAGTACCCACTTGGTAACTGGTGAGAAATGTGATCAATGGCCTGGTGAGGGAGAGCCTCAATCCTACAAAATGGTTGCTTCCAAGAATCGGCGCAAATTTAGAGCCAGAACAAGAATCTCTTATCGGGAGATTGAGCAAAGATGGAGCCAGAATGAGATTTTCAGTAGCTTCCTTGGATAAGTGTGTATTTTTCCCCTTAGGACATGTTGATGGCAAGTGGGTGGGTCTATGTTATTGTCTTATTTATTTTTATTTATGTAAGAGCATTATAATGGTGGGCTATTTGTAATTCTACACTCCTCTTATTAATTAAATCAAAACGTGTTCATAGTGTTTCCTGAATCTTAACTTTGACAACAAAACCCAAAATCAATTTAAAACATTCACTAACACAAGCTTAGACTTGAACAGACAAAGCGAAGATAAAGCAAAGAGACTGCTAAAACAGATGAAGTGAACAGAGGATGAAACGTGCTTTGATAGAATGTACTTCGACTAAAATGAATAGAGGAGACAAAGAGAAGCTACAAAACTATATGATAATGTTTAGGAATAGAAGCTACAAAACTAGAGATTAGGAATTGCAACAAAAGAGGAATCAAATTTAAAAGAAGACTCATAAATAAATATTAAACGTCCAACTAAAAAGAAGACTCATAAATAAATATTAAAAAAAATCAAATTTAAAATTTTAACACATTTTTAATAAATTAAGGTTCAAATTAAATGCTTTCAAAATAGTATCGTTCATTCAAGCAAGATCACACATTTTAAGTTGTCAAATTGCTTCTCATGAAATCTCTGTTGAGGGCAGATAAAAATTGCTTATAAGAGAAGTCGGAATTTAGGCCAATTTCAACCATGGCCTACTCAAATCACAAATAATCAAGACAATACAAATAAATCAACGGCAACATAGAACTCCTCCCGTCTTTCTGCGTCACGGAGAAGTGACTTGGCTTCTGATTCTGCTGGAGCGCCTAACTGGGGTGAACTCTTCTTCTTCTTTGTTTCCCTTCAGAAGCAGGACGACAAGAATCGAACATAAGAAACAAAAATTCTAGCCAATGATGAAATGCGCTAACAATCATAATTGTTATGCTTACATTTTTTAACGGGATTTTCTCGTATGTGGTGAAACTGCCATAAGATGATCCCATGGAGTAATCCATTGAAGCTAACGATTCTCTGCTGCTAGTAGTCCTAGGCCTCCTTTCGTAGCTCTGAGTTTCAATTGTTCCAGCCAGTTCCTTCTTCGCGTTCTGAAAACTGCTCATTTTGGAAGGGCTTGATTCTCCGAAAATATCGAATTCTGAAGCTGACATGATACAATGATTCAGCTTCTTACTAAGTGGCGGCAATAGAGGTGCAGAAGCTGCTGTTGTTACAGATATTCGATTCTTCATAAAAAGGAAAGCTAAGAGGCTCAAAGCAAGCAAGGACACCCCTGCCACGATGTGTGCCCAAGAAATGTCTCGGTTCAGTACCAAGTTCACTGGTTCCGAACCTATTTGATTCTCATGCGCAGTACTGGAGTGCGAGATTTCAAGACTTTGTTCTGCCAAAATGGTTTCAGCTTCAGCAGAATTGACGGCTTTTTCAAGCATTTCAAATTGGCTTTGAGGAATTATATCATCTATGAGAACATTACTAACATCAACCCTGTAAGCAGCTTCAGTTGTGTCCTCAATAACGTCTGGTGCTGAATTGATGTCCCCAAGAACTGCACTGCTGAGATCAACATCATACATATATTCGCTTCTGCCTTCTGTCAGGTCAACTTTCGCTATATTATCCACTTCTTGTTCTTCAAAGCCTACAAAGTTTTCTTGTTCTTCAAATTCATGGAGATCATCTCCTGAAACTTCAATGTCATTACCCGCTTCTTCTGATTCACTACCTTCTTGTTCTTCAGATCCCTGGCGGTCATCTCCTACAATCTTTTCTATGTCCTTCTCCAATGATTTAATATCACTATCTTCCTCATTTTTTGTCTGCGCTCCTAAAGAACCATGATCAAAGATCAGGTAACCATCACTTGAGCCATCCTTCAGCAAAGAAGTCAAGTTAGCATACTGCAAGGATCCAATTTTGTGACGTTCTCTGAAGCTAGCAATCATCTTGAGGCCATAAGAAAGCAAATTGGATAACTGTTGCGGGAACTGCTGAACTATATCCTCTAGACTTTTTCTAGTGAACTCTGAGATTTCATTTGGAACGTAATAGAGCTCAGAGCAGTCTAAATTATTAAGCAAATAAGAATCTATGAACTGTGAATTCATCGTCAGTGACAGCATAATGCAAGCAATGATCAGGAATAGTAAAGCAAAGAACTTTCTTGTTTTAAAGAATCGTGGCTTTTGCGGCCTCTTTGCTACAGAAGCACTAACGGAGCTGATTTCAGACACGGCTGACTCTTTCTCCTTTTCTTCTTTCAAAGTTTCACCTGAACATGAATCTTCAGATTCTTTATTTGAAACGTCAGAATGAGTTTCATCTTCAGTTGTTTCAGTATCTGACAAACTGACAAAAAGAAAATTCTGGTCAAGTCGCTTGCCATCTATTTGCTTGTTAAGGTACAGCTTGGGGTATGGCTTATAATGAAGAAACTGAGGCCTGGGCGAAAGGTAATTAGTCTTGGGATCACAAAGAGACACTGATGGATCAGCATCAAGAGGTGGCAAAGCAGGACTTAGCAAAGAACATGAAGCTCTGGGACTAATCTCAAAACTTGGATCAAGATTAACACAATCATTTTCCAGTGGTACATCCTCCGGAAGCAAGTTGAAATCATCAGTAGTAATTGTATGCAACTTGGAATCAATTTCTTCAGTTTTTTGAGCCTGCATGTCATCATTACTTGCCTCTTCTTCCCCAAAGTAAGTGACTGTTGAATCAAATGACACCTCTTTCTTCTGATTAGTAACTTTTTCAGGCTTTGAATCCAATTCTTCTGTTGAAGGAACTGGTCTATCTACGGATCGCATAGAGCTGCGAATAAGCTCATTTCTGTCAGTCAATACTTTCTTTCTTGGGGATGGACTGATTTTTGAGGCTGCAGAGATAGTTGGAGACATGAAGTTCTTGGGGCACTTCACAGAAGCTGGTGAGCGACCTCTAGCCGATTTCCAACTATGATCTTTACCATTTTCTTTGTCCTCGTGGTCTCGCAAAGAAACAATTATATTCTCTCTGCCAGTGGAATTCTTCCGTGGACAATCTGATATTCACAATGCTAGTCAAAAGACAGAAATTCATGTATAAAATAAAGTCTAAACTTTGCAGCTGCTAATAATGTCAATAAACACTTCATTTGAAAAGTTTATCCACAGGAAAGGACATAGCATTTCTTGTTTACCTAGAAAATATATAAACCATATTTCGGCAGAAAAGGAGGTTACTAGTTGACTTAATGCATACTGAGACAAGACAAAATGTCCCATCGTTTATTTAGAAAAAGCCATTTTCAAGAGACTTTTCCTGGGGAAACTTATTTTACTAACTAGTTTGCCGCGAAACGATATTTAAACAAACCCATTACAGAATCCAAATCGGTTAAAGCAGTCATTTTTTCGCTTCCTTCCGTTAACTTCCTCTCCTTTCTCAGCAACTAAGCAACAGGACCCAATCCTAAAACTGATGCCTATCTGAAAATTTTCCGCCTGAGTCTATTTTTACATCTACTGACTCAAGCAGTTAAAACACCTCAAGTTCAAGCCAAGTAATAATAGGAGAAATTGACACGAAGATAGCATGGCAAAGTAATCACTTGACTCAAAAGTTTCAGAGAATCCCAGAACAAATTCTATGAAAGTTGTCTCAGTTCTCTAACCTAACATTATCTCACCAAACCAAATCAGCCACTTTCATGAATAGAAAACTCAAAGTTAAAGAAAGAAGAAAAGAAGCAGGAATTAAAAGATCTCAAACCTGAAGGGCTATTAGCAGGAGTGTTGGGGTTAAAGCCGCCACCTTTTTGACAGACAATAACGGATGGTTTAGGAAATGGGGTCCCAGTAAAACTCCTTCTCATGGGGTTACTAGCCTCGGAATTTCTTGCATTGGGGTTCGTCGGCCTGCCTAAAAGTGAAGAGCAACAAGAAGAAGAAGAAAGGTTCTTGCTTGAAGGTGAAGCAGCAGCCATTGAATGCTTCTGCGAGAGAAACTGCTTGGTCGGTTAGCTCCTGTGAACGAATTTTCTTCGGAAAGAATCAAATCTTCGAATTTTCTAAACAGGGCTTGGTTGCGATCTTTGCTGATATGCTCAGAGAGAGAGAGAGAGAGAGAGGAAGGGAGGGAGGGTTTGTAATTGTAACGGCTTGTTTATTGCAATGACTTTCTTTTGAGTTTTGACCGTTGGGGAATGGGAATTTGAATTGAATCAGTGAAAAAAGGAGGGGCAAGACTCAAGAACCGTTCGAAGAGGCGATTGCTTTGTGGAAGCGTCTTGATTTGGAAGGTTGGGATTTAGCTTGTCATAAAAGGACTTAAGAATGTAGAATTGAAGTTCAACAGGTTTTCTACTTTTCTAAATTTAAACAAAATGAAAGAATCGTGTGATCTAAATGAAATGCGGTTCATTAGTACTTTAAACTTCTTTACATTAATTGAACTTCATACACTTTTTTTTTTTTACCTACAACGTGTCCTATGCGGGTCTCAATTATGACACCTTTAAATCATCCACACCCAGACTAATTCCCGCTCGAGCCGAATAGGTCCCTTACAGGAGGCAAAACTCTGGCCTCAATTTTTCATATACTTTAGTAAGGCTTCTGGCAGGTGCAAGCAGGACATTTACTCAAGATTTGGAGTTACAAGGGGCCCACTTATTACAAGAGTTGAAAATTAAAAAAATAATTTTTTATTTGAGTTAAAATTTGAAAGTTAATTAAAAAGAGCATAAATTGAAAAGTCAATAAATCTACTCCAAGATGTTTATATATACTAATAGATTTTTTGGTTGAAAATAAGAAATTTGTTGATAAATTTCTTATCTTGAATTTAAAGATTTATTGAACAGAGATAAATAGAAGTTTGGTTCCAACTATCAATTGGGAAGTTTAACAAACATAATCTTGTTAAGGAGAAGAAAAGAACATTATCCTTTTATATTTCTTTTTTTTTGACATTATATTTCTCTTTTGTATTTTTTTGTTTGCATTTATTTTGGATGTCTAGGGTCGATGATTTTTAGATGGTAGAATTTTAAATTTTTTATAGCTTTTAATAGATTAGAATAGATGGACATTTATTTGGAAATATACACTGCAAGTTTGAAAAAAAGAAAATTATTGTGTCATTTTCATAATAAAAATAGAAAAAAGATAATTATTGAGTCATTTTCGTAATATTTGATATTTCCTTAAAAGAAATATATTCATTGGCATATCATATCTTTGTCATCTCTCTTTTAGCACTTAATTATGTAATAACTAATGATTTATATATTATGTACAAAATTTTTAATTAAATTAATTTTAAATAATTTGACTAATATTTGTTATAGAAAATAAGAAACATTTTGTATAAGATAAATGAAGTATATAATTTAGAATTGAATATTAATTATATAATATGTAATTACTTTAATGACACATGCGCACAAGCTTAAGCCTAGTACATACTAAAAGAGAAGAAGATCCTAACAATTATAATTTAAAAAGTAATAAACTTTATAAAATGTATTTATTTCAATTAAACCTTATCAAACTTATATAAAAATTTATTTTAGCATAATATGACTTCTTAACCTAATATTACAACAAAATAAGTGAAAAATTCATTTTAAACATCAAATTTTAAATTATCATTATTATTATGACAATTTAATTGTATTGATTAAGGCTATTACATGGATGTTATAAGACATGTTATACTAATGCAATCCAGTGTATACAAGGTTAATCATCTCATTATTACCCAATTTGAATCTTCATCATTTTTTATATTTGTAATAAGTTTCCTAATTTTAAAAATTTTCAACTAATTTTTTTGGCATCTTTTTAACATAAATCACAAGACCTCATAATTTATCTTTCACATGACCTGATAATTTATCTTTCTTTCATTTCACAGATATAATAGTAAATTACTTTTTTTCATTTTAATATAAGATATTAAAGTTTTCTCTTTATATAGGATATTATTTTTTACTCTTTGTTTTCATCTAGAACTTATGAGGATGTCAAGTCAAAGAGTAAAGCGGAAAGTTTGTTTAGTATACTTAAGAGTTTTGACTATTTACTTGATATGTTTATTTGGTATGATATTTTATTCGCTGTTAACATAGTAAGTAAAAAGTTGCAATATAAATTTATGTGCGTTGATAATACCATAGAGTAATTAGAACGTGTAATGATAGTTTTTGAGAAATATAGAAATGAATGATTTGCCTCTAGAATGAATATGGCCAAAAGTCTTAAACATAAGATGAATGTAGAACCTACATTTCTAACTAGAAGGAAAGACAATTTGATGAAAATGATAATCATAGAGAATTATAATCAGCTGAGGAATCCTTTAGAGTTAGTTACTTTCTAGTTATTGTGGATATGACAATTGTTTCGTTGAAGAATGGATTTGAACAATTAATGACATTTGAAAGTATGTTTGGATTCTTATTTGATTCAAAGAAGTTGAGGTTGTTAGATGATAATAAGTTAAGAGAATGTTGCACTAATTTTACAATAACTATTTCTTATTATAATATGTAGCATGTGGATTTAGATGATTTTTTTTCTTTTAATTAAGAGTGTTGCGAATGACTTTACAAATGAGTTAATATCATCAGTTGGAATTCTTGAATTTGTTAAAGCTGTAGATCGTTATCCAAATGTTTCAATTGCTTGTCGAGTTATGTTGACTATATATGTAATTGTAGCATCAATTGAGAGAAGTCTTTCAAAGTTAAAATTATTGAAAACCTATTTGAAGTCATCAATGTCATAAGAAAGGTTGAATGATTTAGCTATTTTATGTATCGAGAATGATATGTTGGACAATATTGATCTTGATACTATTATTAATGATTTTGTATCTAGAAATTCATAGAGAAGTTGTTTTTCATAATCATCTATGTGCTTGTTAGTGCAATTCTCTTAGTGTTTTGAAATATGATATTGTTGCTCAGTTGTTGGTACTGCTACTATTTTTAGTGATTTTATTGTTGATGACATCTATAAGATAGTGTTGCTGACATGAGAATTTTGTTAAGTACGTCGACTTATGAATTGAGTCATTGATGTATGGATATTAACTTTTAGTAATAAAAATATGCTTTTAAAGTTTATATATTGGTATATTGTTGATTTATTGAGGCCTGTCTTTTTACTTTATCTTGGGCCTGTAAAATGTTTGGAACGACCCTAGTTTTGATTTATATTATATGTTTATTTACGAAATAAAATTTATATTAGTAATCATCATTTTAGCATGTTTTATCATGGTTTTCTCCAAGCTTAAAAACATAATTAACTAATTTTAATTTAAAAATAAAATTTAATATTAATTTATATATGTAAAATTTATCCTTTATGAAAATTTATATATATAAGGCCAAAAGTATATTTTAAATACTAATATTTTTATTAAAATACAATTTAGATTTTAACGTTTAATGCGTTCAATTTGAATTATAAGGTTTTTTTAATTTTCAAAATGAACCATAAATAAACAAAAAATTAAATGAGATCAAAATTTTGTCTGTTAAATATCGCATCATCACTAACGTGATATATATTTATCCTTTTTAAATTGTTAAGTAGAACCCAATATCACGTGTATGCTACGTGACAATGGAATTTAGTGTCTGAATTGAAAAACTTAAATTAGTTTTTAATTTAAGTTTTGTGATTAATTAAAGATTAATTACAAAAAATTCTAATTTTTTCTCAAAATTTTAATTATAACCTGGACTTTAAAAAGTGACAATTAAATACACAGAATTTCAATTTTTCTCAAATATAATCCAATGTTTATGTTTCCGTTAACGTTACTGATGTGACAAGCCACATCAGACATTTTTAGTGACACATAAGATGCCAGGTGTTATGGATTTATACTTCACAATTTTGTGCAAAAATAAATAAATACTTACAAAAGCCTAAGTCCTTCCTTTTCCTCTACTCTCTCTGTCTACAACACTTCATTTAAAAATTAACTGACCCTGTCGTTGGTTTCACCTTTGGTGGTCTATCTCTCCATCTCAAAGCCCTAGTTGCTAGAGGTATAGTACCCACTGTCTTAGTTTTGTTTGGTGGTCGTCCATGGGTCCTCCTCATCCCACATGGACTGGAACTTTTGTGGTAGTTAATTAACATATTACTTATGAAATACCTTAGAATAGGGAGGCAAAGTAACGATTTGTTATTGTTGATGTGGTGGTTTTAGCACCATCTATTCCTCTATTGGTTGCAGAGGGATGGGGAAATTTTGGTGGTCACCATGGGTTGAGAACGTTTTAGATAGATAAAATAAGTTATTAAAAGAAAAAAATGGAAAACTTTCAAACGAAAAAGAATTGAGACTATGTTTAGAGTGAGTGAGTAAATAAGAAGAGGAACTTTAACTACATCATCAAAATCACCCTTAACAAGATAAAGATAAATTAACTTAAGGTTTTAGGTGGGTGGCAGAAGAGGGGAGAAGGGTAGGTTAGGGTTTTGGTTGGTCGATCCGATTTTGGCCCAGGTTGACTGGGCCACGGGTTAAAATTGTTCGGCCCGATTAGGTCACGGGCTAAGGTCGGATCAAGCACAGGTCGACTCGTGGCCTGACCAGAATTACAAAAATCACGTTGTTTTTAATTTTTTAAAAAGATATTAAAAAATTGTCTCTTGACGAATGGAAAGATTTGTGCAACGAAATAAGATGAAATGTTTATGTATGGTAAGATTTTAAGATTACCAAATTAATAAAGTGAGATTATAATTAATAATACAAAATGTAAAATGACCTTAATATGCATTGATCTATTTTTATTCTTAGTTTGATCTTCATTTCAACAGTTGTAAGCTTCAACTTCTCTTTATTAACTTCGTAAACTATCTTCTTAAGTTTATAATTTTATGTTGTTTTAATATTGCTTTTCATAAAAAATAATAAAATTATTAGTAATAATTAAATTTTTCCATCAAAGCATCGATTAGATTCTCCTCTAATTCAACACATCTCATTATTTATATAAAAAACATAAACAAATGTTCTTGTGGGAAATATTTATATTTTGTAAAACGTTTGGATTCAATCCATATGTTAAATTTTATTATTAACTTTCATTGACCTTACTTTTTGGGACATGTGACGCTTTATGTTGACAGTTATGTTAAATGAGGTGATTGAGAATAAACAAATCGGATGAACGGAACATATAAAATAAATTAAAATAGATCTTTTATCTATCATATTTAATCATTATTTACATTAAAATAAAGTAATATTTAATATTTAATATTAATTTATTAATTAATAATTGATAATATTAATTTAATATAATAAAAAGTATAAACAAAATTTCCTACTATATACTCAGGTTAATATAATTAACATTTCTTATTTTATTATTTTGATTGACTTAATATTACTACTTATAAAATTTGCATATTCTATTTGGCCTACTAAATTAATTTTTTCTTATCATATTAGTCCGTTGCACTTAATGCAAGTTTTCTGTCTCATTAGTCTGGAGACTCAATATTAGTGTTGAACAATAATAATAATTAATAGATTACTTATTAATTCATATTTCACAATATATAAATAAATATTTATGAATTGTTATAAACAATAAATAAATATTATTACATAATTATAAATTCTTCTAACATATTAATAACTTATTTTATTAGTATTTGTTAGGATATAAGTGTTGTACTACTATTCTTTTTCAAACAAGACTGACAAAGAAGTTAATTTTGCAGATAAACTGAAGTGCAGAAAAGTAAAGATCACACAAAGAATTTTACTTAGTTCGATTGCTTCAATGCTATCTACATCCAAGGTTCCCACTTTCTGTGGTTTCAACTATTATGAAAAAAGAAGAGTAATGTTTACAGGGATGAGTGTTATTCATAACACTTGCAAGAGTCTTCAACTCTCCTGGTACTCAATGGTAAGTACTCTAGCACACTCTTAAACTCTTCACTCTAATTCTCACACTCTCTGATATTGAATACAATTTGAAATGTGAAAGATGAATTCTCTGTTTATGTTGGTGCTCTGTCCGATGCTTGAGTTGCTTCTTTTATAGGTGAAGACAAGGGTGACTTTCGAATGTGTTTGCAAGTATCAGACAATGGACATGTGCTTCCCACGTGAGTTACTAATTCTTCTGATTCTGGTCTGTGTATTGTATTGTTTTGAGCTACGTTTTATATGGAAGCTTCTGGCTTGTATTGTGAACGACTGCATATTGACCACTTAGTTTCTGACTTGAGTTTTTGTCACGTGCATGTGTCTTAATCTCAATCATTTTTTTCTCTGTCTGAATAGACTATCCGAGAGCTTCTACTTCTTTCTTCCTTCGACTTTCAGACATTTCTACATTTTCTTCTTCGATTCTTCAATTTCCTTCTGTAGTTGTTGCATCTGAGTGTTGATTGTTGGAGTAAACGTGATTCCCATCACATTATTCCCTCCTACTCCATCAATCTTTGCTTAGATAAAAAAACCTGAGAGTGATTTTGAAATCCAAAACCCTATTCGCCACCCTTATGAGATCCGATGATTTCACTGTCGATTTCATGGGGCTTCACTTATTTGTAAGTAATCCCTACAGAAAGTGAATTTCTTTTGCGTTAATACCTTCGTTCCGAAGTCTGATGGATTTCTTTCTCCTGTGATTTTTTCCAGGTTGAAGACCTCTTTTGCGATTTGGTCTCGAACAAAGTGTAATCATACATTTATGTGTTTGGATCTCTCATGGAGCATAGGATCTCTACTAAGGTACAAAGCACTCTGACTATCCGTATGTATGACTGGTTTTGTGGTGTCGATGTTAATTTCTTTTAGTATGCCTAATAGCCATGTTAGTTCCTTTACACCTTCAGTGATTGCATAATACTCTGCTTTTGTGGTAGATAGGCTTACTACTGATTGTTGTTGTGATTTCCAACTGAATGTGTTTGTTGATAGTGTGAAAAAGTAGGTAGAAATTGACTTTCTTGTGTCCTTATCTGCGGCATAATCTGCATCCACATAACCACATAGAGACAAGTAATTGCATTTAGTTAGTTCAGCTTTAGTAAAAATAGTCCGTAGTTGATGGTTCCAGATAAATATCTGAGAACCCCTTTCAGCCCTCGTCAGTGTTCTAGACCTAGATTGGCCATGAATTTACTTAATATACTGATGGCTTGAGCTAGGTCAGGCCTTATGCATAGCATAAGGTACATAATACTGTCAACACCTACATCATAGGGATAGTGATCCATTGCTCTTTTTTCATCCTCAGTCTTAGGACTCTTATCAAACACCATTTATAGGTGAGATCCTAGGGGTACTGAACTAGGTTTGGATTGTTCCATATTGAATTGAGCTAGGACCTTTCTTATATAATTCCTTTGAACAAGCCAAAGTTTCCCTTCCCTCCTATTTCTGATTACTTACATTCCTAGAAGCTTCTGAGCTTCTCCTAAGTCCTTCATTTCAAAATGAATGCATAGATCATATTTTATTTCTTGAATTCTATTCAAGTCCTTTCCTGTAATGATAAGGTCATCTATATAGACTAACATAAAGACTACTTTAGTCATTCCTAGATCCTTAAAGTATAGGCAGTAATCATATGAACTTCTAATGAAGTTCATACTAGCAGCAACCTCATGGAACTTCTTGTTCCATTGTTTAGGTGCTTGTTTACGCCTATATAGGGATTTCTGTAATAGATAGACATGATCTAGCTTGTTTTTGTCCTCAAAACCGATTGGTTGCTTCATGTAAATTGTCTCCTCAAGCTTTTCATATAGGAAGGCTGTCTTGACATCCATTTGATGGATTTCCCAGTCATAAAGTGTAGCTAGAATTAGAATAAGCCTAATTGTTTTGAATTTGACTACTGGAGAGAATATCTCCTTGTAGTCAATCCCTTCCTTCTGTCTAAACTCCTTAGCTACAAGCTTAGTCTTATAAATCCTAGGTTCTGCTTCTGTCACTCCTTCTTTCAATTTGATCAACCATTTGTTCTCAATTAGTTTAGCTTTAGGAGGTCTAGGGACTAAAGTCCAAGTCATGTTCTTCATTAGAGAAGAATATTCTTTCTCACAAGCTAACTTCCACTGTTTTGCATCCTCACTTCTCATGACTTCTTCATAGGTTTTAGGAGCCTTGTATTCTATAGTTTCAGCCATAAGGCATGCAAATTCAACCATGTTTAGGTCAGTGTACCTCCTATTAGGGATTCTCTATCTTGGTTGCCTGTCCCCTGTGAGTTGATAGTCTTGTAGACTTCTTTAAGGATCATCTGTAGTTGGGTGTGGGGTTTCTTCTTCACCCACTCCTTCAGCCTCTTCTGTCCTTTATTCATAATGTGTAGTGCCTTGTATGGGCTCCACATCTGCAGATTGTGTAGTGCCACCTTCATCAGTTTCTGGTGGTACATAGAAAAGACTAATTGCTACTGAATTTCCCTTTGGAAATCTGAATTTAAGGAGCTCTTGTTTAGCAGAGGGAATTCATCTTCCTTGAAGATAACATCTTTGCTTATGATAGTTTTGTAGCCTCCTTTTTGGAGTAGTAAGATCTTATATCCCTTAACATCCTTTGGATAGCTTAAGAAAACTCCATTGATTGCTCTAGGTTCCAATTTTCCTTCTTTTTGATATGCATAAGCTGCACATCCGAAAGTCCTAAGGTCAGTAAGGGTAGATTTCTTACAATTCCAAACTTCTTGTGGAGTCTTGTAATCATTAGCAAAGGTTGGGAGCCTGTTAACTAGATAGGCTGCAGTCCTAATGGCTTCTCCCTATAGTGAGTGTGAGCAACCCGAAGAGAGTAACGTGCAACTTGTCTTTTCTAGGAGAGTCCTATTGAGTCTCTCAGCTACACCATTCTGCTGAGGTGTAGCTCTTACTGTTTTATGCCTTAGGATTACTTTCTTGCCGTAATAGTCCTCAAATTCTTTATTGCAACATTCTAATCCATTGTCAGTCCTTAGGCATCTTAACTTCTTCCTAGTCTGATTTTTCATAATTGTATGGCATCTTATGAAATTCTCTAGTGCCTCATCCTTTCTCTTTATCGGATATACCCGGCACTTTCTAGATCTATCATCAATAATGGACTTGAAGTATAAATTCCCTCCTGCTGTAGATACTTAAGCTGACCCCCAGAGATCACTATGAGCATATTCCATGATCTCTGTGGCTCTCTGTGCTCCCTTTTGAAAACTGGATCTGTGATACTTTCCAAGCACACAAGATTCACATAATTCCAACTTCTGTAGGTTTTGTTTAGAGATAAATGCTTGTTTAGAAAGATGGAACAAGCTTTTGTTCCCTACATGACCCAACCTTGCATGCCATTGCTTGGTTGGTTTATGATTTCCCTTCTCTAAAACTTGATTAACTTCTGTTGAGCCAATTACATAATATAATCCACCCCTTTCTACTCCTCTAATAATGACTCAACCATCCTTTAGGATTTCTTTGAGTCCATCTTTTGATCTGATATGAAAACCTTGCTTATTAAACAAACTTTTAGAAATCAGATTCCTCCTTATTTCAGGCACAAATCTGACATTTGTAAGGGTTCTCCTGTTTCCATCAAACATATTAATGGAAACATTTCCAATCCTTTCTATCCTTTACTGCCCAGAATCTGCTATTTTCACCTTGGCAGTGACTGGTTCGAATGTGGTGAACCAGTCTCTATGTGGTGTCACATGTACTGTACACCCTGAATAAAAGATCCATTCCCTGCTTAAGTCTTCACTTTCTTCAGTGATAGCCAGAATTTCATCACTACTTGAATCTTTTGGTTTCTCCACATTTCCTGCATCTCCACTTTTTGCAGCTTTATCCTTTTTCTTCTTTCTGTAGTCCCTTGTAAAATGTCCCTCCTTATCACAGTAAAAACACTTTTTTCCTTTTCCTTTTTTCTTCTTTTCCTCACCTTCCTTGGTTTGCTTATCCTTTTCACTTCCCTTCTGCCACTTTCCTTTCTTGCTATTCTTCTTATGAAATTTCTTTTCATGATTGTTCTCTACAAACATAATTTCTGCCTCTTTCTTAAATGGATTGACATTCACTATTTCTTCCATTAGTGAGTCTAATATCCTCTTAACCGTGAGGGATTCTCCACTAGCATGCTTAATTACCTTCTTGAATGCATTGAATTCAGAAGGTAAAGCCTTTAGAATCACTACAACTTGATGCTCCTCAGATATTTTTTCATCTGTAGCTTCTAAGTCTTGAACTAGCTTAAAGAAATAGTCTAAGTTGTCA
>JAOTAX010000198.1:34709877-34724521 GCA_025629825.1 Erythroxylum guanchezii | reverse complement strand
GCTACCTTCGTGGGCACGGACCCGGATATCACCGTCGATGTCGGGTTCGGGTCTTGCGGAGGTGGGATGCTACATTTTTGGTTTGTTTTATCCCCAAGAATAGGTGGAAAATTCTAGGGGTTTATAAGTGTTGATTAAGTTGGTAATATATTTGTGTTTGAAGGCTTGGGGTTAGCAGATTGTGTGTTGATTTGGTTTGAAAGGTCTAAAGGGTTCATAGTATTGGTAACAAACATGTTGCTAAAAAAGGAAGGTTAATTGACCGGGTTGATTTTGTTCGAAGGGAGGAGAATGGAAGTTGGTTGTTGGATGTTGGAGGTTGAAGATCATTGTATTTTATATCATCAATTGGTTTAAATAAAATTGTTGATAATTATTGTATATTTTAATATGAAAATACAAAAAGATTTGTTGTTCAATGACAAATACTAAAGAAATTCTAAACTTAGTTAATGTAGAATTTAAAAGGGCCCCTAGTGCACAAGGCTTCTCGCTTTGTGAAGGCCATGTGAAGGTCATTAATTGTATGTAGTCTGTCCTTGATATTTTACAAAGAGGCTGTTTCTATAACCCGAATCCATCACTTTTCAGTCATAAAGGAGTAACTTTATCAGTTGCTTTAAGGCTCACCCTCTTAATGTAAAATTCAAATAAAAATAATTGAAGATTGTATGATTAATATTAATAATTAGTCTAGATAAATTTTTCAATAAAAGGAATTAATTTTTAAGAGGATATCACAAAAATTATTTGTTAAATGGGAAATACTATAGACAATATAAGTTTATAAATTTGAGATAATTTTCTTTTAAAATTTATTTATTAAAATTTTAAATTATATAGCTAATTACATAAAAAGATTTCTTAAAAAATTTTCTCGTAAAATTGATTATTCACCCTAAAATAGTATACTTAATGTGAAAGTTAAATCAATAAATCCAAACTGAAGGGCTTTGCAGAAAACATAAGGCCAAAACTTTGCAATGGATAGTATAGATTGATTATAGATATAGAACAATTTTAATTGCGAAAACTGTGATAAGAAGAAGTTAAAAAAAAAAAAGTTGCAGATTAAAGTTAACAACTCATAATCTTGACGCTTTGAAACTGTAGTTCTCGCAAAGCCACTTCTAAAAAAAACAAAAAGCATAGTGTTTTGTTCATTACAAGTTTTGCAGGCCTTGTTTTCCTTCTTTCCCTGAAGTATTCTTCGTGGTCCACTCGATAATTTTTTTAATTCTGGCAGGAGGTAGAGAAGCTATTTCTAATGCAAACGTAAATGCTTCCATTTCTGGGTGCTTGTAAATTCTCGAGAAGATACAAGTAACTTACATATTCAATTAGAGAAAGAGTTTAATCACATGACATGTCCCTGATTATTGGTTAGTGATAAGAAGACGCAGACCTTTGGATTCCATTCAACTTTTAATTGCACTGTCTTGTAACTGCAAACAATTTATAGTTAATGAATGACATTTAGTTCCAAATTTATTACCTTCTTTAACTATTAATGTCTAATTAATTCCTCAACACTAATCACAGATTAAATGCATAAGATCACATAACCTCCAAAATCAAATACTATATAATAGGGGGAGTTAAAGCACCAAATTACATTTATGAATAGTTAGTCTTGGAGGTTTAATTTGGTGGCAACTTAACCTGCTATAAATATAATCATTCCCTCCAAATTCCAAGAACAACAATACTAGACGATCACAACATCCAAGACACCATCTCTATTGCTAATTACGTACATCTGTCGCACTTACTGATATGGGGAAGAGAAAACCTAATTCAGGTCGCAACAAGATTCCCATGGAAAAAATACGTAACAAGAGTCATCGACAGGTTACCTTCTCAAAACGTAGAGCAGGGGTTTTCAAGAAGGCTAGTGAGCTCTGCACACTCTGTGGGGTTGAAGTTGCTATAATAGTTTACTCACCAGCAGATAAACCATTCTCGTTTGGCCACCCTGAGGTTGACTCCATCATCCACAAATTTCTCACACCAAATGCCCGTCATCCCCGAACCTTTGGGGCTTACCAACTCACTGAAGCTCATAGAAACGCGAAGGTTGGTGAACTCAACATGCAGTTGACGCAAATTCTTAACCAGTTGGAAGTGGAAAGAAAGAAAGGAGAAATACTTAACCAGATAAAGGAAGCTAGGGAAAGACAGAGTTGGTGGGAAGCTCCTGTGGAGAAACTGCAGCTGCGAGAGCTGCAACAACTCTGGAATGCAATGGAAGAGCTTAAGAACAGTGTAGCAAAACAAGCCAACAAGGGTTTGGTTGAGTCCCTGCCATTTCTGGGTGAAGTTGTTGATAATTTTGAGAACATGACAAATCAGACTCACCATGGCAATTATTTTGGTCATATAAATGGGCATGGGATCTTTTGAGTTTCCTTGAGGTTTTCATATCACTGATGCTCCTTGGAATTGCATTTGTAATAATGAACTTTATTTTTCTTCCAGAGCCGTGTCCCTTACGAGAATAACCGATAGTGGGGAAATGAAATGAAAATAAGTTTGATTAAAACTAATAGATGAAAGAGACTACTCCATTGACTCATCCAATAGTCCACCAGCCCATAAAGACACAGGGCCATCAGCTAAGGAATAATACACACATTCTAGAAGAAATTTCATGTCTGTGCTTTTGTTATTTTTGTTGTAACTGTACAGATTCTTTACAGCTGTAGTATTGGTCATTACACTTGTATATATAAACTCTCCCTCGACATTGTACAGAAGATGTGGAATAAGAAATACAAAATTCAGAAACAATTTCTGTTGTTAATCTTTTATCTTTCATGGTATCAGAGCCAACTACGACCTAACGTCACCGATCCAAAAAGAGAAAAAAAATGTCAACAGCCTCAAATGCCACAACACTGCCCACTGGAGAAGGAGAAGAAGTAGTTATCATACTACCCTCACTTGTTATGCGAGGCTAACAGGAAACAATTTTCCAGCTTGGCATATCCGAGTTGAAGCAATTCACATTGGCTCCGGACTCACCGGATATATCGATAGAACTAAGGTCTGCCCGCCACAAGAAGCAGCCGGCCACACCACCTGGACAAAGCAGGACAAACTGATCCTTGCTCACCTTATGGCTCCCGTTCATGAGACTCTCCACGGAATGCTTGGCTCCGTAAAAACATTGAAGGATGCTTGGGACCTGCTCACCAAAGCATACACCAACAACTCTCGCTCAAGAGTCGTGTCGCTTAAAGAGCAACTCATCAATTTCTCAAAAGGAGATATGCAGATGCGCGATTACCTGCAACAAATAAAAGCAGTCACCGATGAACTAGCAATCATCAACAGCTTTGTCGAAGAAACAGATCTAATAATCCACACATTAAATGGATTAGGCCCTGACTATTGAGAGATAAGTGCAGCAATTCGTACACGAGAGACTCCTATCTCGTTTGCCGATCTATATGACAAGCTAGTGGATCACGAAACATATCTAGCACAGTAAACCAACACTGTAATTCCCTCTGTTAATGCTGCAAACCGCATCTCCCAGACAAGCAAAACACGCCGACGAGCACAGTCGGCACAGCCTGAAGCTCGCGCCTCTTTCCCGCAACAACAGCAACAAAATCATGCTCCTACTTAGCACCAACAGAACCGTGCCCCTGTACAGTCCAGGCAATGGACTCAACGTCCAATCTCTCCAGGCACACTGTTCTGCCAATTCTGTGACTTCCCTGGTCACACGGCCAAAAATTGCCGCAAACTCAAGCGCATGGCATCAGCTCATCATGTCACCACAGAACCAGCGCAACAAAACGTAAATTGGCTGCTGGACTCAGGAGCTTCTCATCATGTCACAAATGACTTTCGCAATCTGACTCTATGCTCTCCGTATGATGGCTGCGAGCAGCTATAAATAGGTGATGGTTCAAATCAGAATATAAGTCACACCGATAAAATCATTAACTCTACCCAACCAAAACCATACTATCTCAATGATGTATTATGTGTTCCTACTATTGCTCGCAACTTACTTGCGGTTAGAAAACTCTGCAAAACTAATGATGTTTCTGTTGAATTTTTTCCCTAAAAATTTCTGGTGAAGGACCTTCGGATACGGTAGCCTCTCTTTTAGGGTTCGTGTTGCAATGATCTCTATGAACTATCACTTCCAAACTCAAAACCGATTGCACTCCATGCCAACATTCAACCCAGCCCCGAAATCCTACATCATGTCTTAGGTCATCCATCAAGGAAAGTTATGCGTCATCTATTTTCCAAACTTAAGATTAACTGCAATTCTTTTTCAAAAGCTTGTGTGTCGTGTCTATGTTCGAAGAGCCACAAGCTCCCTTTCTCAAGCTCGCATCTTACAAGTGAAAGGCCTCTCCAAATCATCTACAGCGATATGTGGGGACCTGCTCCTATAAATGCTTTAGATAAGAGTCGTTACTACATTGTTTTTATTGATCACTTTTCCCATTTTACTTGGATCTATACACTTCGAAATAAATATGATGTCTACGAAGTTTTTATCCAGTTTAAATCCATGGTCGAAAATTTTTTCAAACACAAAATCACAACTTTATATAGTGACAATAGCGTTGAATTTCAAAAACTTAAGACATTCTTATCTACCAATGGAATATCTCACTTCACGACCCCACCTCATACACCCGAGCTAAATGGCATCTCTGAGCGTAAACATCGACACATAGTTGAAACGGCTTGAACACTTCTTCACCAATCCAACCTTCCCCACAAATTCTGGTCTTATGCAGTAACCACAGCAGTCTACTTAATTAACCGCTTACCATCCCAATCCCTCCAAATGAAAATATCATACGAGGTACTTTTTCAAAAAACCACATCATACCACCACCTACACTCCTTTGGCTGTCTATATTTTCCCTGGCTAAAACCATACACAAAACACAAACTCGACAATCGATCCATTCCTTGCATTTTTGTTGGGTACTCTCTCACACAATTTGCTTATTATTGCCTTGATCTGACTACAAACAGAGTCTACGTATCTCGACACGTTACCTTTGTCGAAGATAAATTTCCCTACAATTCCCTATCTGAACTGCATACCCCACCCATACCACCCATATCCAACGACCATCACATACCTACTACCGCACCCATACTACTTCACCCTTCCTAATCCCCGCACACAACTCCACCAGCCCCCATACACCACTCGGACTCCTCATTCACTCGACGATCTGCCACCCCTCAATCCACTCCACCTTAGCAGGTCATTGCGGCACCAACTACAGAGGCTGCCCCTTTCGACGATTCTGACCCGGCACCAGAAAACACCCGGCCAATCACCTCCATACAACCTCCAACTCAACCAATGCTTACATGCTCCAAAAACAACATCCACAAACCTAAACACATATACACAGTAACCAAACATCCCCTCCCTAACATGATTGAACCAACTTGTATCTCTGAGGCGAACAAACACCCCCATTGGCGACAAGCAGCAGTTGACAAATACAATGCACTAATGGACAATTAGACATGGTCCTTAGTCTCGGTCGATCAAGCAAAAAATGTAGTAGGTTGAAAATGGATTTTTCGAACTAAACGTAATCCTGATGGTTCTATTTCCAGGTACAAAGCTCGGTTGGTGGCAAAAGGTTTGCATCAAAGTCCTCGAATCGACTTCAAGGAGACATTTGCGTCGGTTATAAAACATCCGACGATCAAGACAGTTCTTGCTATTGCCTTATCTAACCATTGGGCGTTACATCACCTTGATGTTAACAATGCATTCCTCCAAGGGAAATTGACTGAAACGGTTTATATGAAGCAGCCTCCAGGATTTGTTCATCCACAATATCCATCTCATGTCTGCAAAATGCTATATATGGACTCCGTCAGGCTCCGCGGGCTTGGTACATTGAGCTGAAGTCCTACGTGTTGACCCTTGGATTCACTATGAGCAAGTCTGACTCCTCACTCTTTATATATCAGAACGACAATGTTACCATCTACTTTCTGGTATATGTGGACGATCTACTCATTACTGGTAATTCACCATCGACTGTCTCAAAACTTATCAATGACTTGTCACATCGCTTCTCTCTGAAGAACTTGGGCACTCCAGACTTCTTTCTTGGCATTGAAATAATACCAACTACTGAGGGTCTCTTCCTATGCCAACATAAGTACATTCGCGATCTGCTCACTCGTTTTGACATGGCAGGCGCAAAACCTACTACCACTTTGCTCGGCATTATTGCAACACTCAAACTAAATGATGGGACGGCTTCCGCAAACTCAACATTGTTCAAACGAATACTAGGTGCCCTACAGTACTTGACAATCACTCGACCAGATGTTGCATTCGCTGTTAACAAACTTTCCCAATTTATGAACAAACCAACAGAAGGTCGTTTTCAATAGTTAAAAAAGACTCTATGGTATCTTAAGCACACTGTCACGCATGGTCTCCTACTACGACAATGCTCGTCATTGTCGCTACGAGCATTCAGTGATGCCGATTAGGCAGGAAATGCAGATGATCGTGTCTCGACTTCGGCCCATATCATTTACCTTGGTGACAATCCGATTACCTGGCACTCCAAACGACAACGCACAGTCGCCAGATCTTCCACTGAAGTCGAGTACAGATTCGTTGCCAACACTGCTTCTGATGTCCTCTGGATGCTTAATCTTCTCACAGAATTATCTATTTCGATGCACACTACTCCTCAGATATTTTGTGACAACCTTGGTGCCACATATGTATGCTCCAACCCAGGGTTCCATTCCAGGATGAAATACATTGCGCTCGACTATCATTTTGTACGAGAACTTGTCCACCAAGGAAAGTTGCGAGTCACTCATATCTCGACTCACGACCAAATCGCAGATATCCTCACCAAACCTCTACCCAGACGGAAACTGGAGCATTTTCGAGACAAGATGAATGTAATCGATGGTCCCTTCATCTTGAGGGAGTGTAATAGATGAAAGAGACTACTCCATTGACTCATTCAATAGTCCACCAACCCACAAAGACACAGGCCCATCAGCTAAGGAATAATACACACATTCTAGAAGAAATCTCATATCTGTGCTTTTGTTATTTCTGTTGTAACCGTACAGATTCTTTATAGCTATAGTATTGGTTATTACACTTGTACATATAAACTCTCCCCCAAACAGAAGGTGTGGAATAAGAAATACAAAATACAGAAACAATTTCTGTTGTTAATCGTTTATCTTTCAAAAACCATAATCCCGTCATGCCAGGATCTTCTGTCCCTTATCCTGTCCCCTACTTTGTCCCTTTGAATCTTAGCCATTTATTTGGGACCTAAATAAATAGATGACTGAAATTCAATGGGACAAAGTAGAGAACAGGGTAAAGTACAGAGGATCCGTCCCCAATCCCATCAGACAAATGTTTGGACATCACGGTATGATAACACTAAACTATTATTTAGGCTGATTCTACCGTTAAAGACTCGAAGGGCTTTTAGTCGATAAGAGAGATGCCGTTATAAAAGCTATCAATTTGGTCGGCCAACTAAATCCAGTATATGTATCCAACTAAGCGGGGATCAAGGTTAAACTAGAATTTAAATTTTATAGTAACTCATTTTGTAAATGTTAGTGAAAAACATTAATGAGTACTAGTAAAAGAAATAAGGTTTAGTGAGAACCGACAACAAGTGATTGATTTATTGCCAACATTCCTTGAACGATCTTAATAAGGTTCAAACTCGCTTCGTAAAAGGTGATTAGGTATTTGATGATATAGAGAATTTGACAATGCAAGATGATCATACCATTAAAGTTGAAGAAAAGAAGGGAGAAGTGAATTCTTTGATCCTAAAACCAAAATAATTGAATAACAAGTTGAAACACTTAAATAGCAAGTTGAGACACCTAAACGACAAGCTAAAACACTTGAAAATCAATTCAAAACACTATAATAATAGGTTAAACAACAGGACGACAGGCTAAAATAATATGAAAATAAGCTAAGCTAACAGAACAGGGAGTTGAAAAGATTAACCTACAAGTTTTAAGAGTTTTATAGCTTTTTGGTTCAAAACTTAATTGTATCCTTAGTGTTGAGAAAATAACAAATCGAATTGATGAAAATTATATTGTAGTGAGTGATGAAAGGGAATTAGATTTCAACAAACATTTAAAACTAGCAAAACATATATAAATGAGAAGTTATGAGTGCGCTTACAATGTCAAAATTCAACAATGATGCCAAGTTAGTGTATTTGACTATAAAAGCAACAATATGGTATGTTCTTGATACTTATGTTTTAAATAAGTCACTTGGTTCTGTTATGAAACTATCTGTAAGCAAAATAGTTATGACTTATGATGTTGTTTATATCGTTAAACTCTTTTTGAAAGAGGTTGTATGTTTCTATGGATTACCTTTAACCTTCGTCTCTAATCATGATTTAAAGTTTATAAGTTTTTTTGAGAACTCTATGAAGAATATTAAACACTAAGCTTCAATTTTCAAGTTCGTTCTTTTCTCAAACTAATGGTCAAATGAAGGTTGTGAATAAAAACTTAAGAGACTTACTAATATGTTTATACAGAGATAATGGAAATAATTAAGACCTAGTTCTTATTATAAAATAATTTGCATAATATATTTCTAGATATAAGTTAATTGGTAATATTTCTTTTAAGATAGTTTTAAGAATTCATCTAAGGAAGCCTATTGATTTGGTTCTACAAGCAACACAAGTTAGTATTGAAGCTAAAAGTTTTGTACAACACATGAGGGATATATTTGAGAAGGTACGACATTTGAATAAACTTTATTTGTAGTGTTAGACCTTATAAGATTCTCAAAAAGATAAGTGCAATGCTTACACTTTGGAATTGCCTAGTGATATGAGAATTACTCCTATCTTTATTATTACGGACTTAAATATTTATCATGGACTTGATGATATACAATCTCCTACTACATCTATAAGAATTCCAACAATTCCTTATCTTAAAGAGGACATAAAGGATGTTCTAGATGAACAAATTATAGTCACAGGAGTTGTTGGATATCAACAATTTCTTATCAAATATTTAAAAAAAATCAATTTATGGCAATACTTAGATTTTAAAATATAAATTTTAAAAGTTGAATGTAGACTTATATGATCAATAGTTGTCACATTTTACATCGAGAACGACTTTAGTTAAGCGGGGAATAATTGACGCAAAACAGATTTAAAGTATGGTAAGCAATTAAAAAAAACTATGGTAATCAATTAAAAAAAAGTATGGTAAGCCTAAGGTTGAAATTGGGACGCAACATGTACACTTTACAAGGATGTAGTCGTTGCTTTCGTAGCCTTTGTAATAGCCATGTTTTGAGAAATCATGTCAGGATCTAATTTTGTATGCAATGGACTAAATATGAAACCTTTTCGTTCAATTTCCTAAAAGTCAAGATCACTAAAATTCTATAAAATGATTTTAACACATAAATCATAATAAAGCAAGAATTATAATTTGCACCTTATTTCGAAACTTCATCATATTCTTATTATATCCTTCGAAATGTTTCCGAAATTAGTTCATCTCAACCACCATAATTGCATAAGTATCCAAATTCTAATAGTATTCACATGACAAGTTGAGAGAACTTTGCAACTATTACAGAGAGGATTAGGCAAAGAGTACCAGCTCCATTAGAGCTTAAGTCTATTTATAATAGGTTCTAAACATTTTAGTAATTTAATTAAAATTAAATTATATTGTCAATTAAACTTTAATTAGAATTATAAATAATTCTAATTAAACACCAATTATGCCCAAATAAGATATAATATCTCTTATTAATCCTTATTTATTAAATATCTCATAATTAATTATAAAGTTTCTCAAACTTTACAATCAAGTCCAACTTAATTAAAATATATTTGCTCTCTTCAACTTGTTTTTTATGTGTAACCCATTAGGTTCCCAAATATGTTAGAAATGGATACAAATTGTAACCCTAAATCATATTTATGATTAGATAAATTAAACTCCATCAATTTATCTTTAATTCTCTAATTAAATAATTTATATTCATAAATCAAGATTAGCGTCTAGAAGTACATCATCACCACTCAAATATTTAGGAATGTCAAAGTGGTTTTGATTAACTTGTCCATGTATGAATTTTTCATATAATTCAATCATATTATCATACAATGTTTTGATTATATATAAAGCATAAAATTAATGTCTACTCTATTTTGAGTCCAATCATATTAGTTCTCTACCATTAGCTATTAATTCAAATAATGAAATTTGTAAACTATTTACAACAATTCATTCTACCTTGTCCAAGAATTTTCCAAATTAATACTAATCATGAATAATAGAAAATTATCCCTAATTACTTTAGGGTGATGAATCATGTCTTGATCACTCATCTACCTCTATATAATTCATGTTATATCTATTGACTACCGATTAAACTATCCTTGAGTAGGACAAGTCATAAATAATATCAAAATATAGTAATCCCTATATATGATAACTTAAGAGATCTCAAGTCAAAGTATCTCTTATACAATCATCAAAATGAGAATTTCCATAGACATACAAGTAATGTTCCAAATGGTTTTGTCTTATGAGGTCAGTTAAGTGAACTTGTTCTCTATTATGTATTAATACGTTTGTTTAAGTATCACCATACTTTAGTCTATAAGATTAACTACTTCCTTCATAAGGAAAAAATAATGTGTGCTAGTCTTTTTATGTTCCATTAATGTCCATTTTTAATAAAACAATGACAAGAAACAATTTAGGGATAATACATAAATGCAATTTGAATCTCATAAACATTTATAATATATAATTATCCCATAGAATTTATCATATACATTTAAATATGTACAAGATGAAGAATGCCTTTAAATTATTTTGTCACTAAATTATAACTAACCGATTGGCTGTGGAGCATAAACTAGCAATCTCTCACTTACACTAAGCTGATGCTTTATGTATCTTATACCATATCACCATATGACAATCTTGATACTACTGAGGCAGTGACTTAATAAGAGATTTCTACAAGATTCTCTATAATAAGCAATTAAATCTTATAACTTTCATCTTAATTTTCATCACAATTAAGAAATGTTTCCTAAATACATTCTCTGTGAGTAATATGTCTCTATATACTCCAATTAAAAAGAACAATTATACTCCCACTAACCTTCTTGTAGACATGATAAATTCATAATCATCTCTAAAACAAACTCTTTGATTTTATAATAAAAGTTAATCTTTTAATTTCTCATAGCTTTTCAACTATACATCAAAAGTATCAACAAAGGTGCTAGTTCCAATTAGATGTACTGTTTTGAGATTTGAACTTTTCAAAATTCATCTTACTCCTTCTACTTATCTTAAGAACCATTCTCCTATAAGTATAAATTGAAACAATCATTTGCTCAATAGATTTGTAAGATTATATTCAACCTTTTAGATATCTCACAAGATTTTATTACCCAATTTAGTTCTAAACTTAGTGGATACTACGTACTTCATGTAAACATCACATCCTTAAATCATTAACTTTAACTCTTTCAAAGAATTAATGTTTTATATCTACTATGAAATCTTACTAGTTTAATTCAGCTGGAACAATTGAAGGTAAGTCATTATACTAGACATAGCTATAGTTAAAATAATATTGCATTATATAATATCTTATATTGTATTTTCCTACCTTCAAAAAATATGTACTTTTATGGAATTTTAATATGAAGGTATTCACCAGAGAATCTCATTCCCTATAGATAACTAAAAATTTAAAACTCACAAAATCCATCTCATCGAAGTGCTTCGACATTCTTAATGCTTAATTTCTACTTAGATCAATGTTCAAAATTTTAAATCATTATTTCATTTAATACATATGCCTATATCATATAAAGTCATTAGTAATTTAATGAAATATAATTATATGATTCTCATCATACTGATTTAACCATCATGGCATAAAAGGTAGTCTCAATTGTCCAACTTAATATTCTTGCCAGTTATGTCAAGCATAAGTCTCTTTTAATCCAACACATACAAACTATCTGCATAAACTTGGATCAACTACTTTACTCAATAAACTAATTCTTATCATGCATTGAACATTATAAATATGTTAAATCTAAATTTAGTATCAAATACTTATAAGTATGAACTAAAAATACATATGATCTCTATCATCATATCACGTATAGGTAAGAAAAGTTATGCAATTATTTTCTTCTTATGGAAGCTATTATCATACTATAGCAAAGCCATTACTTAATGTCCATGTTTATGCTTTTAGTAACGTATTGAATCAAACAATTTCCTCAAGGTAATGTACCTTTCAACTCTAATCTATTTAACCTCTTGCATCTTGCTATCGTGGGGTTGAGATACGTCATACATGTTGTTAATAAAGTTTATGAGATATCATTCAACTCAAAATGTTAAAACATTTTATCATACATATGATTTTAACTTATCTCTAAAACTTTGTTACCGAATCCTCAAAGGGATTATAGCAAAATTGCATAATAGACATACAAATTTTCTATCTAACTTTGAGAGCTCTTCTCAAACATAACCTATATATAAGAAATTTGGTTCACTAACTTATTATCAACTATACTAAACAAGGTGAAATCCACCCAGAATAGAATATAAATATAAATAAGCAAGTAATTAATTATATTCTATGACTACCAAATGGGATAAGAACTTTAATAATGTATTTGTTTACTCCCCTATTTTATTTGAAATAATAGCCCTCATTTCTATTAAGAAAGACAATCAATATAAATCCAATGAATTTAGAATGAATTCTTTGGTAAATCAATAATCCACTACAAAGATTACTCTAATCTTTCTAGTGGGTTAAGATCCCATTCAAATTTAGTTGATCTTGAGTTTGCTCAACAAATCAACTAAACTTAAATTAGGTAGATAACAACTTTATTAATCACATCTCATATGATTTCTAGATCCATTAGGTAACAACTCTTGCCAAAACATAATATATTTTTCTCAACCCTATAAATTCATATGATTATGAGTTTGCTCATTCAAATCACATAAGTTTAGTTAAGTGAGATCCACTTCATTATATGATTCAAAAGAAAAATAAACCTTTAATCTTAGGTTCCTATATAACTCAACTAGTCATTAATTTAGATTTACTTGATTTATATAAAATTGATATGCACATTACTTATAAGATGGAATCCTAGGATTTAGATTATTTAGCTAGGATGCAGATCATCAAAAAACAATTTGATAACAGTTTCAATTTTGTTCCACTTGGTCCAACTATCCAGTATTATAGGACATTCTAATGTAATGTACCTTCAATTGTAGAACGACCGGCTAGCAACCAACAGGAAGATGCCCCTTCCTCTTCCTTAACTCATCAAAATTGGATAGGATTGAGAGTAAATTATATTGAATGGAGCATAATCTAATGACCTTTACATAGACCATAGGTTTATGCCCCCCTTTTTCACATTCTCCATAAGTTGCCCTCCCACCTAAAACAAAAAGAAAATTGGGGTAGTTTCTTCATCTTCCCTCTTTCATTTCCTATTTTCTATATTTTTATTTTCCTATTAAATATTATGACAATGCTTTAACGGATGTGAGGGTGGGCATATTTTTCCTTGTTTGAACACTTGCTTATTTGTGCGTAATGCTTTTAGGAATTGATGAAATAAGAAGTGCTAAAAAAAATTTTCTAAATTGTTTTGAATGAATTGGTCTCTGTGTGTGTGTGTGTGTGTGTGTGAATTTGGATTAAAACTAATTAATATGAAAGCTAAACACGTTGATAAGTTGAAATAGCTACGGTATGCATTTAGACAAAGTAAGACAATTGATTGATAAAGTATTGTACGAGGATCAGGAGAATTTGATTGAAACTTGTGAGCATTTGAACCTTAAAGGATAAAACATCTTTTGTCTCTCCATTTCTCTTTGGTGTGTGATTCTTTTTCATTTGGATACCTCCAAAACTTGCATTAAACCAACTTGAATTACTAATTGGATGAGAACTTGAATATGAAAAAGGCCTCCCTTGTATTTAACTTAAAAAAATCACCTTAGTTAATTATCTTTAGTTCGGCCCCTTTGAGCCATTTGTAAAATCCCTTTTGTTGTTTTTTTTAAACTCACATCATAAATCTAATCATATATATTCTATCACTCAACTACATGTTCTAGTAAAGTATTCTTAAGCTATTTAGGGAACTAGAGGGACTTTGCTTTAAGTTGTATTTTACAAGCTACTTATTTTGTACTTAGTTTAAGTTTGTGTCATAGTTTTAATTTTCAGGTTGATGATTTATTTTTTCTCTAAAAAAAGGAAAATAATTGCATCCATAGCAATATTATGAATACCGTACCGGGTTCGGTACCGGATTGGGCTCTAGAACGGAACTGTACCGGTACCAGTCGGTACCAGGTACCATTTCGGGATATTTTTTAAATTTATAAAATAGTCCCTAAACTTTTAAAAAATTGCAAAATAGTCCATATTGATATATTATACAGCTGTGCTGTATACTTTACTAGTTTACTGTTTACATCAACCATGCTTTCAAAAATCTTAATAATAAATAATAATGACAATTAA
>JAOTAX010000198.1:34699537-34709777 GCA_025629825.1 Erythroxylum guanchezii | reverse complement strand
TTAACTACAATCAAATTATTATTAATTTCTAATTCCATAATTTTATACTTAACTAATTATTTACCAAAATTCAATATCCAAATATTAAAAATAAATAACCATTTAACAAATATTAAGAATGTGTCAATTAATTGCTAAAAAAAAGAATGTGTCAATTAATGTTAAGCTTTTTTAATTTCACTAATTTTGATTATCAATTTTACATTTAATTATTAATTTCATATTTGATTATCAATTTTATATTTAGGTGTAAATGTTGATTTGATTTTGATTATCAACATTCAATATTCAATAAATGCACCATTTCAAATTTAATTTCTAATTCACTTCCAATTTCCAATTCCTAAATGCAAAATGCCAAATTCCAAATCCAATTTCCAATCCCAAATTTAATTTACAATCCAATTCCACAATTCAATTCCAATTCCAATTTCAATTTCAAATATAATTTCCAATCCAAGAGACTGAGCTCTACCCTGATATCAAATACGTGAACAACACCTTCACCACCTCAGCTTCTCGACAAATTTCACACAATTCTGTCATGTTTGCTCCTTCTAACTTCTCACCTTATGGGACTTGCATTACTGATATTAGTCCTATTTGATCCTCTTGTTAACCTAAATCGCAGCATCCTCCAAACAGATGTTAAAGTTTTCATCTTTTCTATAGTTCATTAAATGAATTTACTAGATTGACACTCTCAAGATCTGAACCATGGCGGGCATGCTAAGACATTCGTAAGTTTATGTAGAGAGAAAGCAAGTTGACAAACAAATAAGCCACAAAACTAACCAGATAAGCATAGAAGCATCCTTAGCAACAGACCAAAAGCAAGCACTTTATTCTTCTCATGCAACACCGTGCATCATCCATGAAAATTCCAAAACCTAGATTAGTCACGCAACAAGCCAATATCACAAAAAAAACCATCCAACTATCCAAGTCTCCAACTGTCCAACTCCAACACCGATCCAACCAAAATACCAAATCCACCAGAAATTCACATTTTCACAATCCAACATTCCAACTATCCAACAATCCAATCCAACACAACAAAAAACAAGCAAATGGCATGAAATTTTAGAAATCAGAAAATTTCTTGGCGGGTCTTTGGGTTTGTCACGGGTCAGGGGGTCGACCCGTCTCTAGTGGCTTTCGGTTGCGTCTCCGGCGGCTTCCCTTCGGTGTTGCGGTGCTGTGGTGTGACGGTGAGGACTGGAGAAGGTGATGGTGGCGTCGGATCTGCGTCGGGGAATGATGAAGCGAAGTCGGCGAGAATCGGAGAAGGAACCGAGCGTCAAGGAGGCTAGCGTCACGAGGAGGGGACCGACGGTGACGGTGGGAAGAGCAGAGGCGACCGGCGACGGCGAGGAGGAGCGGCGCGGCACAGAGCTGAGAGGGAGAGGAGATCGGCTGTGGGGGGAGAGGCGAGATCGAGTGTCAGGGGGTGGGGGGTTTAAAATTTTAGGTTAAAAATTTTCAATTTTGCAATTTAGTCCCTAAGTTTTTTAAACTTTATGGTATCGGCCGATATTTTCCGGTATGGTCGGTACCGACCGAAAATCACCATTATCGATCGGTATTTTTGGCCGATACTTGTGGTGTCCGTTCCGTTCCGGATCCCGGCCGGAACAAAACTTTTCGGCCGGATCCGTCCGGAATGGAACGGATCTCAGATCCTTGACTTTAACTCTTTCAAAGAATTAATGTTTTTATATTTACTATGAAATCTTACTAGTTAATTTAATTGGAACTATTGAAGGCAAGTCATTATACTAGACATAACTATAGTTAAAATAATATTGCATTATACAATATCTTATAATGTATTTTCCTACCTTAAAAAAATCTATACTTTTATGGAATTTTAATATTGTATTCACCAAAGAATCTCATTCCCTATAGATCACTAAAAATTTAAAACTCACCAAATCCATCTCATCGAAGTGCTTCGGCATTCTCAATGCTTAATTTCTACGTAGATTTATGTTCAAAATTTTAAATCATTATTTTATTTAATACAAATGGCTATATCACATAAAGTCATTAGTAATTTAATGAAATATAAGTATATGATTTTCATCACGCTGATTTAACCAAGATGGCATAAAAGAGAGTCTCGGTTATCCAACTTAATGTTGCCAGTTATGTCAAGCATAGGTCTCCTTTAATCCA
Organism: Erythroxylum guanchezii; assembly: GCA_025629825.1. Taxonomy (NCBI): domain Eukaryota; kingdom Viridiplantae; phylum Streptophyta; class Magnoliopsida; order Malpighiales; family Erythroxylaceae; genus Erythroxylum; species Erythroxylum guanchezii. Next base: position 34,707,599 of record JAOTAX010000198.1, on the reverse strand, counting down.
ACGTATACAAACTATCGACATAAACTTAGATCAACTACTTTACTCAACAATCTAATTCTTATCATGCATTGAACATTATAAATATGTTAAATCTAAATTCAGTATTAAATACTTATAAGCATGAACTAAAAATACATATGGTCTCTATCATATCATGTATAGGAAAGAAAAGTTATGCAATTATTTTCTTCTTATGACAGCTATTATCATACTATAGCAAAGCCATTACTTGATGCCCATGTTTATGCTTTTAGGAAAGTAAATTGAATGAAATAATTTCATCAAGGTAGTATACCTTTCAACACTAATCTATGTAACCTCTTGCATCTTGCTATCGTGGTGTTGAGATACGACATACATGTTGTTAATAAAGTTTATAAGACATCAGTCAACTCCAAATGTTAAAAAAATTTATAATATATATGATTTTAACTTATCTCGAAAACTTTGTTACCGAATCCTCAATAGGGATTATAGCAAAATTGCATAATAGACATACAATTTTTATATCTAACTTTGAGAACTCTTCTCAAACATAACTTATATCTAAGAAATTTGGTTCACTAACATAGTATCAACTATACTAAACCAGGTAAAATCCACTTATAACATAATATAAATATAATTAAGCAAGTAATTACTTATATTCTATGACTACCAAATGGGATAAGGACTTTAATGATGTATTTGTTTACTCCCCTATTTTATTTGAAATAATTATTTGAAAGAATAACCCTCATTACTATTCGGAAAGACAATCAATATAAATCCAACGAATTTAGAATGAATTCTTTGGTAAATCAATAACCCACTACAAATATTACTCTAATCTTTCTAGTGGGCTAAGATTCCATTCAAATTTAGTTGATCTTGAGTTTGCTCAACATATCAACTAAACTTAAATTAAGTAGATAATAACTTTATTAATCACATCTCATGTGATTTTGATATCCATTAGGTAATAATTCTTGCCAAAACATATCTTATATGTTTTTCTCAACCCTATAAATTCATGTGATCATGAGTTTGCTCATTGAAATCACAAAAATATAGTTCAGTGCGATCCATTTCATTATATGATTCAAAAGAAAAATAAACCTTTAATTTTAGGTTCCTATATAACTCTAATCTTAGGTTCCTATATAACTCAACTAGTCGTTAATTTAGATTTACTATATTTATATAAAATTTATATGTACGTTACCTATGAGATGGAATCCTACGATTTAGATTATTTAGCTAGGATGCAGATCATCAAAAAACAATTTGATGACAGTTTCAATTTTGCTCCACTTGGTCCAGCTGTCCAGTATTATAGGACATTCTAATGTAATGTACCTTCACTTGTAGAACGACCAGCTAGCAACCAACAGGAAGATGCCCCTTCCTCTTCCTTAACTTAACAAACTATTTAAGCATGATTGCATAGGATTGAGAGCAAATTATATTGAATGGAGCATAATCTAATGACCTTTCCATAGACCATAGGTTTATGCCCCCCTTTTCACATTCTCCATGAGTTGCCCTCCCACCTAAAACAAAAAGAAAAAAGAGGTAGTTTCTTCATATTCCCTCTTTCATTTCCTATTTGCTATATTTTTATTTTACTATTAAATATTATAACAATGCTTTGAATAGATGTGAGGGTGGGCATATTTTTCCTTGTTTGAACACTTTCTTATTTGAGCATAATGCTTTTAGGAATTGATGAAATAAGAAGTGGTACAGAATTTTTTCTAAAATGTTTTGAATGAATTGGTCTCTCTCTTTCTTTTGTGTGTGTGTGTGTGAATTTGGATTAAAACTAATTAATATGAAAGCTAAACACATTAATAAGTTGAAATAGCTATGGTATGCATTTAGACAAAGCAAGACAATTGATTGATAAAGTATTGCATGAGGATTAGGTGAATTTGATTGAAACTTGTGAGCATTTGAACCTTAAAGGATAAAAACATCTTTTGTTTCTCCATTTCTCTTTGGTGTGTGATTCTTTGTCATTTGGATACCTCTAGAACTTGCATTGAACCAACTTGAATTACTAACTGGACGAGAACTTGAAAATGACAAAGGCCTCCCTTGTATTTAACTTAAAAAAATCACCTTACTTAATTATCTTTAATTCGGCCCCTTTGAGCCATTTGTAAAATCCCTTTTGTTGTTTTTTAAAGCTCACATCATAAATCTAACTTTACATATTCTATCACTCAACTACATGTTCTAAAAAAGTATTCTTAAGCTATTTAGGGAACTAGAGTGACTTTGCTTTAAGTTGTGTTTTACAAGCTACTTATTTTGTACTTAGTTTAAGTTTGTGTCATGGTTGTAATTTTTAGGTTGATGATTTATTTTTCTCTAAAAAAAAGGAAAATAATTGCATCCATAGTATATTGAAAATTGAGTACTTGTTTTTTTGTCAAATTCTTTTATATTTTTTAATACCTTATTAAATATATGTGATTTTAACCTATAATTCTCTCTTTCCAACCCTTAACCCAAGTCCCATTATAACCAATTATTAAAAAATCCTTTTGATTCATGCCTTCATATGTTCATGGTGAGAGATATTTGGTGTATGTGTAAGTTTATAGTTGTGTATTCCTCGTGACAAGAGTTTGAAAGTAAACACTTGAGCCTTTACACTTACGTAAAAGAGGGAATACCGTAAAACAGTTCACTAAGGCTTTATGCATACTTTTGACTGAGATTGTTTTTAATGTCTCTTTTCAATTTTTTTGGGGTGAAAATCAACATTGATGTATGTTAATGCTTAACTCTTTTTCGGTCTAAGCCTTAAACAGTATGCATGGTTTAATCTCATGAGAAGTAGTTTGGTGAAAATTGTTAGGCTATCTTGTTTTAATTGGCATATTTAGATCATATTATTGGAATAAAGTTAAAATTTTGGTGAAATAGTGTAGCATGATCTTAAGCGTGGGCATGTTCGATAACTTTTACAACTTCTAGACTTTGAATTTGTGAGAGAAAAACATGTTAAAAGTTATTTAAATTTTATCTTAGTCAAATATGGATATAAATTAGTGAAGATACGATTTGTAAGATCTAAAGAATTACATTAAAGAAAAAGATCTCTATATAGAATTAAAGTAGTTATAAATAGGATTAAGGTGGAGTAGCAAAGCGTCTAAGTTCCAGTTAAAATTTTAATCTTTTCACAAAGTCTCTTTCCTCTTTAGTAGACATTGAAATAAAATTTTGAAATTAAAAGTTGGTTATCTTTTTGACCATTGTTGGCTAATTTTCTTTATCTTAATTGAACGAAGTGAAAGCTTTTTGGAACTTTGAAAATTGGGAGGTAATTATGTCTTAATGTGAAAGTGTTTTGTTTATTTATGTATTATATTGCTTTTCCGTGCTTTTTTTAATTGATTCCTAATGTATGTAACGAGTCTATTGATTGAAATGATTGTTTACTGGATTAAAGTTTGAATACGTAAAAGTTCGATTCTTTTGATCATTTGTAACAATTAAAAGTTCTAATTTGCTGCAGCTAAAACTATTAATTTTAAAGAAAGCATTCAACTAACTTAAATGGAACCACAAATATTGTGTTATCTTGTTTCAATAGTTTTTATTTTCTTAAAGCTATTGTTTAATTAAATTTTAAATTGTATCTAAAGTTGGTAAATAATAAGGGTTAATTAAATAACATGTTTTCAATTAACTAATCGTAAGGAAAGATAAATATTTAATATCACATCAAATATATGATTGATAAAATAATTATTTTGAATCATGATCAATTGTAGCTTAGAAATAAGCTAGTAACATACATTACAAAAGAAGCTCAGAAATATTAAAAAGAGAAAGAAAAGGACCTCAAGATAAGTGCTTATAATTACACAGATAAAGCCATTAACGTCGTAAACTGCCTAAAAAAAGTCCAAAGTTACATAAACAAATTCCCCGTTAGACACAGAAAATACTTGCATAGTCAGTGGAAGTAAATAAAATAAAAAACCTCCATGTTTGCACACGAAAACAGTGTGGAAGGTTGGCCATAAGCAGGTTGCATATTTTGTCAGACTTCTCATTCTGATGCAGCATCTCTACTATTGATCCCTTCAATACTATGATTTGGCAGGGTATCCAGATCTATACGATTGTCATTCCCATCTTCGTCAATAGTAGAATCGACGTGTTCATGTGCATCTGCCGTTCCAATCACATTGTTGGTAGAGGAGCCTGGGGTTTTATCCTGTTCAGCCGATTCATTGTCACTGCCAGATTTCAGTTCTATATCAGCATGTGTAACCTTGTTTATTTGAATGGAAGATTCAGAATTGATGTCAGCATCAGCAGCTACATCAGGCTTGATCGTCTTATCAGATGAATCCAAATTACTGGAGGAATTTAATGAGTTCCCGCCATTTGCTTCTATATGCTCTGTTTTATCATAGACCACCAAATTATTTTGCAATTGACTGCTGTTTGAGACAGTGTTGTCGTTACTATGCTCTAATTCAACAATTTTTTGGCTAGCTACTTCCTCGGTAGTTGCACCATCAACTGTTCCATTTTGAGTTTCAATTGACTTTGATATTTTATTTAATGTTTCACTCCGCTGAGATGAACCAGAAGCACCTGTACTCCCATCTTTGGAATTATCTCCACCACTTACTTCTACCAACTTATTGCTTGTTTGCTGCTGACTATTGGATGAAGATGCAACTTCAGGTGACTTGTTCTGAGGGTGAGGGTTGTGCAGGCTTAGATCACCCTCTTTATTTTCACCTGAAGGAACATATTCATCTGTTACACCTTGTTTTGACTGTGATGTTGTGTTGGTCTGATCCCCTCTAACATCCTTGGCATTGTTTCCATCCAATTCATTCTCCTTTACCGAGTCATCAGTTGACAAGTTCTCATTTGATTTCTCAGAACTTGCCCCTTCAAGTTCTGAGCTATTAGCTGCAGTATCACGAGTCACCGCTCTGGAATCATCATCTGCCTTGTAATGTTCCTCTTGAGCCTTACTAATATTAATAGATTTATTATTCTGCTCTAAATCACTTCCTCCTGAGTTCTCATTTGAGGTATCAGCACCCAACTTCTCAGGTTCAGTGCTTGTATTTGAACCATCATGGGCCACAGCACTTGAAGCATCATCTGCCTTGTAATGCTCCTCTCGGGCCTCATGAGCATTATTCTCATGATCTCGATCCTCTAGAGAAGGGTCATGGTCTACTTGAAGCCCCTTATCTTTACCTTCATTATTCTCAGTCTTCTCCTCCTCACTGTCTTCCTCTCTTTCTGTCTCTTCTTCAATAAAATCCTCTTCACCATTAGCATCTCCTTCCATCTTTTCTTGATCATGTTTGTCTATTCCATCATCGCCACCTTCTCCGCCCTCGTCTTCTGTCTCTTCATCCTTGGTTTCCTCTTCCTGCTCTTCTTCTTCATTCTTCTTATCATCTTCTTTGATTGCATCATCTTTCTTATCTTCTTCCTCATGCTTAGAGCCTTCTTCATGCACAGTTTCTTCTTCTTCATCTTCTTCTTGATCTTGATCATGCCTGAGTTTTTCTTTCTTGTTTATTTCTTCCTGTTCTTCATTATCCTCTTCCTCATCTTCCTTGTGTTTCTCATTCTTCACAAACTCTGGAACGCGAGGATGGAGATCTTTCCTTCCAATTTTCACCATCTCATCACCACTTTGAGAGCTAGCAGAGATTCTTGCATCGTTCTCATTAAGCTCCTTCTTCTTATCATGGGAATGCTTGACTTGGTAGATTAACCAGAAGCTGATACCTAGCAACAAACAAATCTGTAAAACATGCTTTGATTTAATTCCTTTAGATCGACCATTTCTACTTGGTACTCGCTTGGTCATGATGAACTTTTTCCACCACAGAATTCTTATTCCTTCCTCTGTACAGTAAGTGTTAGTCCAACCTAGAGTCCAGTATATAACAAAGACAGCGAAAAGAGTTCAGCTGGCAATATAGAAAGAAATACCCATAAAAACCTTACTTTGAAGAAATACTTTTACTACCCTCCATTGAAACACAAAAATTCATGTCTTTCTTGTAATTCATTTTCCACAAACTCAATAGACAAGTGCAAGATTTTCATGTCAAGTTGGGTTTATTTCTAGTTAGTACGGCTATCAAACAATCAATTATTACTTCATCTTGTTTAAAAGCCCTCATCATTTGTTTCGATCTTTGGCTACTGGTCAAATATAGAAGCACAATAAAGTTCTATCTTCCAAATTTGCATATTTTAGATCTGTATGACGCCATAGCATGAAATGAACCAATGAACAATTTGCAGGTTTCTGGAGGACTTTCCATTTTCAGGAACAAATTTTGCACTGGTGCTCAACTGCAATTATCAACTAGTTTAAATCCTATAAACAGAAAAGACATCAACGTTTATAACATTTTCACTAGTTATTCATCCTAATAATGCTAAGTAACATGCGTCAAATCTTAACCTAATTCCAGAACAGATATGAACTAACAGAAGAGGATTACAGAAGGCAAAAGCATTACGGTAGCTCTTTTACCACACTGAAACAAGAAATTACTTTAAAAAATGAAAAACAGAGGACCAAAGCAGAATCCCAGGAGGACGACTGCAAAGATGAACTCAAAATCCTCACGAACCCCTAACAAGAAAAGTTGAATAAGCTAAAAACTGAAACGCTACGTCCAACTCAAGAAGAAAATACTAGAATTTTTAGTAAGGGCATAATGTAGTTCACTAACAGAAACTGGGCTTGAATCAACAAATGTCAAAATGACCAGAACTTACTCTTGCCAGTTATAAACCCTTGTAACATTTTACTCTAACATGAAACACCCACATCAAACAGTTAACTCCATACCCAAAAATTCAACCTTTAGCATTCATATTCCAAACCCATCTAGCCAGATTGTCAACTAAAAGTGTTCAATCATCAAATAACAGAGTCATCACACAAATTCACCTTTCAGCTTCACAAGACATGAAGCTGAGAAACACCATAAATTGACATCAAAAACGAAGTGTCATTCAAGAAAAGCACAATGCAGAGATCAAACTACCTGTAGATAGAGACTGGGGCAGCAGACATACACTCACTTCACCAAAAACAGAAGCAAGTTTTGGTAAAACAGAGATGGGATGTACTAAAGATCGGGTTTTTAGTAAGGTTCTAAGCGCGACCCATTTAATTTCTGTCTCTGTCACTTGAATGGGGAGCTTAGTACACTCAAACACTGAAGCAGAATGATGGGTGGGCGTCGAAACATCCAAAGAAGAAAGGCTAAGACTTCGATAGTAGTCCCCTTCAAAGCGCTGACAATGTCGTAGAATAGACGGCCATGGTTAGGTTGGGGTTATAGTAAATAGAGCTAAAAATAAGGGGCCATTTAACGTATCCAATAAAAACTTAAAAAGAGAGCAAGTAGATTTAGTCGTTTTTTTAATTTATTTTGGTAGAAGAAATAGATATTATTTATATTAATGACTAATCTAGCTCACGTTTAATATTTATTTGATTTATGACTTAAAAAATAGCTGTAACTGAGTATTCTTATTATGACTTAAAAAATAGCTGTAACTGAGTATTCTTATTAGTACCCATTATCGTAACGGATATATCATAACTGTTACCATCTGCTTGGTTCAAGGAATAGAATAAATAAGGGATAGAATAGTTATTTTTAAGAATAAAAAAGATGAGGAATAAAACAAAATGAGTATTACTTTATTTTGTTTAAGGAATGGAATAGAGAAAAAATTTCTATTTCAATGTTTAGTTTGAAAATATAAACTTAAAATACGAAAGGAATAAGTAACAAAAAGACCAAAATATTCTTATCATTATATTATTATTGTTATTATTATGATTATGATTATTATGATTATTATTATTAACTTTATTCTTCTTATTATTATTAAATATTGTTATAAATTTTCTACTTATTATTAAATTTATCAATTTTTTATTGTTAATAATAATAATAATAATAATAATATTATTATTATTATTATTATTATTATTATTATTATTATTATTATTATTACTACTACTACTACTACTACTACTACT
>JAOTAX010000198.1:34644477-34656986 GCA_025629825.1 Erythroxylum guanchezii | reverse complement strand
ATTATTATTATTATTATTATTATTATTATTATTATTATTATACCAATTTAATTATTTCATATTGTACTTAAATGTATGATTTTATTTGTAGCTATATACTAATTAATGATCAATCACTAATAAAAGAATATATAAGAAATTAGTTTGATATTATTAACAGTGATTAAAAAAATATTTAATTTTCAATCATTTCCTATTAATTTATTTTTGGTAAAGTTTCATTTTCAACTATGTATTTTTTTCTACTACCACACACCTTTAAATGTATCTTGTACAGTAAGCAACATAACTCTTCTCGAGCTATCGTCATTGTGCCTTTGAACAGTTTCCACTTCTTATCTCCAAAAGTGTGCTGAAACCCTTCTTAATCTAACACATTTGCCAATAACAAATTTAGCCTTAAATCAGGGATGTGTCATACATCTCTCAACGTCAGTAAGTATCCGACATTTGTCTGAACTTGGATATCACCCAAACCGACTACCTTGGCAGAACTTTGGTTTCCTATCTTGACACTCCCAAAATCTCCTCTCTTGTAGCTTGAGATATACTCCTTCTTTGGAACACAGTGATAAGATGCTTCCCTGTCAATTGGTCATTCCGAATTAACATTACTGACATGGAAGTATTCACTAGTTGCACAAACTAAGGACACCTCATCATCTATGCTTGAAATAGTTACAACTGTACTTTTATCTTCACTATCATTCTGATGATTTTTCTTTTTCTTATCCCTCTTCCACTTGTAGCAGAATCTCTTAATGTGTCCTAGGTTGTCATAATAGCAACATGTCTTCATGACTTTGTCACCTTTGAACTTTGAATGGTTCTTAGACTTACCACGACCTTTGGGATCCTTATTCTTGTTCCTTCCTCTACTTTCTATCATGAAAGCATTCATGTTGTCAACTTCAATCTCCTTTCTTCTGATTTCTTCAATAAATATATTCTCTTTGATTACATCCAAAGAGAGCACACCCTCAGGAGCTGAATTGCTAATCGTCACCATTAGTGTTTCTTAACTATCCGGTAACGAACTCAACAGAAATAGAGCTTGAAGCTCATCACCTAGAATGATCATCATTGTATTCAGCTTGTTAATTATGTCTTGGAAATCACTTAGATGCTCTAACACTGATTTTCCAACCTTAAACTTCAAATTCACAAGCCTCTTAATTAGAAAGGCCTTGTTATGAGCAATCTTTCTTTCATACAGACCTTCTAGCTTCTTCCATAGCTTAAAAGGATCTATTTCTTAAGATATATGGTTGAGTATGCTGATATCAATCCATTGTCTGATAATGTCCAAAGTTTTTCACTTTATCTTTTCCCATTATATGTCTAACATCTTTTCAGGTTTTGAAGGAATATCACCCTTCACACCTATGTCCACATCAATAAGATCAAAGAAATCATTGCAATACAAAAGGTCCTCCATCATGAGCCTCTGTATTGATTAATTTAATGACGTTAACTTAACTATAGAGTTATTTCCACCCTTTATTATGATAACACTGACACTAGTTGTTGGGAGATAGATAACACAACTCTTTAAAAAGTGAACCGAATATCAACGACAAGAAATAACTCTTCAAGTTGCAACAATAGAACAATATGAGAATAAGAAAATAATGATGAAAAAACACCCAAAATTTAGTGTGGAAAACCCTCCAATATAAAGGGAAAAAAACCATGGGACAAACTGATGAATAAATCCACTAAACTCAATAAGGAAATATATATACAAGAAAGGCTTTTTTTATATATTAGACTTGATTACTTCCTTCGCCCTGTTCATGGAATCATAAAAGTAACTCTTTTTTGTCTTTTCATCACTATCAGTCAAACAAAGCACTATCACCAAAGGCTCATAAACTCAGATCAAAAATTGATGTTAGAATCAAAATTTACGATCTTCAAGTATAATTTTAGAAACTTCCATTCTAGCATTAAACTTGGCATTCTAAGATGCAATCCATTTATAACGTGTTAATATTTGTCTAAGCTCTTTCTTCATTAGAATGATAACAAATTAGTTATAAATTTGTAATAGTAGACAACACAAATTCATATTATTAGTGGAACTCTTTTTCATCAAGTTCAAAAATGCATAATTATTGATGAACTTAGTCATTTTTCTTGCTTTCTGCTTAGTTTCATTAATGATAAGAAAATATCTGACACTTCCTATTTTTCCAACATTAGATCAATGCAATATATAGCTTAAAGAGTCCAATAAAAATTCAATATTCAATTCAAAAAAGATTGATTATATACAAATACTTGAAAAAAATAAAATTCATAAAGCTAAGGTATTGGAAATGTTATTACCATATTCATAACATATTATGAGTTATGATTATGGCATATCTAGGTAGATTCTTCACTAATATAGATGGTAAAAGTTGTTAAAAATTTAAATGGATATTATAAATGAAACTAAAAAAATTACACACACACAGACACACATATAGGTACATTAAAAATATACAATAATTTCTTATATCTTATTTCTTTTGGTCATGTACATTACAAAAATGGCTTTATTATGAAAAAATAAAAAGAAAAATGATTACCATACCATTCACAATTTCATATTATGTTGATTATATTCTCATAAATTGTTGTACTAAAAGGCATATCTTAAAAGCCCCATTTATATGCACATAATTGACAATGTAAATCATCAAGTATTCTTCAATGTATTCTTAATTTTTCAAACATATAAGATTTATTAAACTTTTTCTGTAACAAACTTTAGTTCTATCCATCTCTTTTATCCTTAATATTCAACTATAGATCAAAAATGAAACTCAGTTACATTTTCTATGTGTAAGTAAAAGAAAACAAAATTGAGTAATATTATTAAATTTACTAGTTTTAAGTTAAAAAGTTATACTAGTAAAAGTGTCTCCAACCCTCCTTAGCTTGCTCTCAAATCACCTATCACCCAAATCTTACTTGATCAAGAAAAACCTCTAACTAAACTATCTCTTTCCTTTATCTTAGCCTTTTTAGAACAACATTTAAATTTAAAGATATTTTTTAGTCTATATAAGCCATTGAGTTTCAAAATCTCTTATAATAAATATGGTAATCCTCACACATAAAATAAAATTCCCCTATCATAAACGGATAATCTTATCAGTGGGCATTTAAAACTAGAATAAAGTTCCCTATATTAAGTTAGTGTCATATATTTTGTAGCCAATACATAATCCTTGTATCAAACCACTATTACCCTTATATCATAAGACCTGGCAGAGGCAATGATCTAGAGGTAGTTATATAACAATGGTAGTGAATTTAATGGCAGATGTTTGGAGAATGGCATCGAGTAAAGAAGAAAATAATAGAGAGGAGATGACAAATTAGTGGAGAGGAGATGGTAGACTGGTAAAAGGTCTAGTGATAGTCATGATCAGTAAAGGATAGATAGAAGGAATGGAGAGCAAACTTAAGAGTAAGGATTTAGGAGTGATGGACTGGGCAGTAAGCTATAGTTTCGAAGATAAGCGTACATTTTGTTTAATATAGTATTACACTTTATTAAAATTTTAATCTCAAACCAGTATTGATCAATATTTCAGGTATTGTTCAATTCCAAGATCCAAAATTGTACTTATACATTGAGTAACATTTTTTGACTAGCACAACATGTGATTGACGTAAAGGGTAATAGTCAATATTAAATAACCACAAGTGCATGGCGTAGTTATAGCTAGTACCAACAAGTACGGGTTGATCTCATAAAGATTATGAATACTAGTAATCACCTTTCCCTTATTATCTAGTCTAAGGATTGATTTTAGATTTTTAATAGGAAGAACCTAAAACTAAACTAAATAAAATAAAATAGGAAACAATAATGAACATAGAGATAGTGGAATTCACTTAGAAAATTACCATCATTAGAAATTAGTATTTAGTCTCGAATCCCGCTAAAACCTTAACATATTGATCTTTTATCATGAAATTGTTTGTTGATGTATTAGACCGAGAGACTACTATAGTATGCTAGTAGCTGCCCTTGAGTTTACTAATAACTAATCCTAAAGTCTCTAATCGAATTACTTAAGTTAAATCTTATAGGGTTGCGTTACCAATTTATGAGTCCCTCTATTAGGTTTGACCATAATCTGGAGGATTTATGTCATCCTATCTCTAGGGTTACAATCATATCCTTTTGATTATAGTAGATCTATTCACATTAGAATTTTTCAATCTCTACGTATGAAATCATATTATGATCTAATATCTCAAGTTATTAGAACATAAATAAAATGCGTAATCAAATCACAACATATCAAACAACCAATCGCATTAATAAAAGAATCAAATCATGTTAAAGTATTAACATAAGGTTAATCTAACCTAAATACTAACTGGGCGTTTAGTTACACATGATTAGATACGAAATCAAATATACATTAAAGAAAAACAAATAGAAAACAATAGGTTCATAATTCTAGATCTCCCTGATTGTCTTCTATCAAATGTTCTTGTGATGTAGAGGCTTGATCTTGTGTTTCGATGGATCTTTCAATGTTTTCTTCATGTTTCCCAATTCTTTAGACCAAAATCGCACCTAGAGAACGACTCTACGTATGGAAATCACCTTTCCAAAGTCTCCTCCTTTCTTCTACCCACAAAACATCACTTTTATATTGAATTCTACGTTTTTTGGGTTACGCACGGTCATGTGCATGGTCGTGCACGTGAGCATTCATAATGGAGGTATGCCGAATATATTTCTTCCAAATTGTTGTTTTTTCAATTTTAATCGCATTTTTGTCTGATTTCTTCTCCTTTAAGTCTATAAAGGCAATTATAACCTGTAAATACACTTAAAGCATATTAAGTACCAAATATATAACAAAAGTATCAAATATCAAGCAAAATACATCAAATATGGGTGTCAAAATGTAGTCAAATATTCATCTATCAAACATCCCACACTTAAGCTTTTGCTTGTCCTCCAGCAAACCATAATCAAAATTATATATCTACAACATCAATCCATTGTGAGTTGTGGGTGTGGCAATGAATTGTAATTCCTACAATAAACCACAAACTCAAGATCAAATAGAGAAATTCAAAAGCTAATTAAATTAATAAGCCACAGATACAATAAGATACAATAAAATAAAATATAAATAAATAAATAAAATAAAAACAAACTAAAATGAAAATGGCTAAGTAATAGCATTCAGGTTTTCTTAATATCAAATTACCTGACAACGGTGCCAAAAACTAGATTGACCTAAAGCAAAATAGCCAATATTAAATAACTGTAAGTGCATGGTGTAGTTGTAGCTAGTATTAACAAGTACGGGTCGATCCCACGAAGACTATGAATGTCAATAATCACCCTTCCCCTATTATATAGCCTAAGGATTGATTTTAGATTTTTAATGGAAAGAAACTAAAACTAAAACTAAAACTAAAACTAAAACTAAAACAATTAAAATAAACTAGGAAACAATAATGAACACAGAGATTGTGGAACTCACTTAGAAAACTATCCTTATAAGAAATTAGTATATAGGCTCGAATCCCCCTTAAACCTTAATAGATTGATCTTTTATTATGCAATTGTTAGTTGATGTATTAGACCGTGGAGACTCCTATGGTATGCTAGTAGCTGACCTTAAGTCTACTAATAACTAATCCTAAAGTCTCTAACCAAATTACTCAAGTTAAATCTTATAGACTAGACGTTTAGTTACAGATTGTTCAAACACACATTGAAAGAAAAATAAATAGAAAACAACAGGTTCATAATTCTAAATCTCCATGATTATCTTCTATCGAATGTTCTTGTGATGTAGAGGCTTGATCTTGTGTTCTGATGGATCTTTCGATATTTTCTTGTGTTTTCCGCTTCTCTGGACCAAAATCACACCTAAAGAATGACTCCACGTCAAGAAATTGCCTCCTTAAAGTCTCCTCCTTTCTTCTACCCACAAAATGTGACTTTTATATTGATTTCTTAGTTTTTTTAGGTTATGCACGGTCATGTGTACAGCTGTGCACATGAGCATGCATAATCAAGGTACACTAGATGTCACAAAAGTGCACAGTTGTGCATTTCTTCCATATTGTTGTTTTTTCAGTTTTAGCCACATTTTTGTCCAGTTTCTCCTCCTTTAAGTCCATAGGGGCAATTATAACTTGTAAACACACTTAAAGCATATTAAGTACTAAATATATAATAAACGTATCAAATATCAAGCAAAATGCATCAAATATAGGTGTTAAAATATAGTCAAATGTTCATCTATTAGCACGTACGAATTAGTACTCATCAAAACAATACGATATTCTACATTTTGATTAAAACTATTGATGAGGAATTTTATAGAGCTTTCTTGGTGAAGTTACTTAAAATTGGTAAATTTAGGATTTGCCAAGTTTATTTGATCAATGATATAATCAATGTAGCAATTGAATATATTAGGCATTTCGGGTGATTACTTGAAGATACATAGTCAAATCCTCAATTTGATTTGAACTTTGGAGACTTTGGTAAAATGAAAATAAACCAAGCTATCAAATTATAGAGTTTTCCTTTTTTACAAATAAATAACTTTAATATGAAGATATGTTATTAATTAAAGAATAACTATCTATTTTCCTTATTGTCATGCTTTTGACATTCTGAGTAAAGATGTCAGGAAAGTTAAGCTGGATCGATTCAACACCAATGAGTTTGAACCAAGTTAATCGAATTTATTGTCAGATATAGACTTTTTTAAATTCAAGTTTCAATATTATCCTCAAACTTTGAGTTTTATGGCTCGACTTCGACCCAAAACTTGAATTTTTTTAATACAAAACATGGTTATTAATATAAACAAAACAACACCATTTTGTGTGAACAAAAATCCAAAACTTTATCTATATTGCCTTAACTCTCTTATTAGGTGGCTAGTGTTGTTTTTGTCTCCCTTATAACTCTCAACTTTCATTTTCTTTGTTGTTGTTTCTACTATTGGTTGTTTATTAACTGGCTGGTATCTTACTATTTCATACTTTTTGAATGAATGCAAATCTAAGGAGAAATAAAAAAATGCGTAAAAGCATTATTGTTATTCCCTCCATTCTCTCACATATCTCTTCATTTTTTCTAAATTTTTCTCATATTCTCCCCTCTTTCCAATTAGATACACGCTACATCCTCTTTACCCTTTTCTCCTATTTTCTATTTGTGCTTTATCTAACTGCAAACCACTTCATCACCAAATCTTGAAAGTTATTGTTGTTGATTTTGATAAAAAAGCAGACTGAATAACCTTGCGCTACTTTTTTTTGGTAATTATTGTTTATTTTATCAAAAAGCAAACTGCAAGTAAGGCAACAAGGTGGCAATGAGAAACAACTCGTCTATTCTTCCTCCATCATCTCTTTTCATGTTTATTTAGTTAGAACTTGAATTGATCAAACTTTAGGTTAAAGTTTTATCAAGTTCATGTTCTAACTAAATTATGTAAGCCAAACAAGGCAAACGTCAGGCCAAGCTTGAGCTGCACTTTAAGAGGGTCAAATAGGGTTGATATAATAATAGGGTTACCCAACCTAATTTGACTCCATCTATAGTATTGAGTAAAAGGACATGAATAGTAATTGTATAGCAAGAAGGTTCCTAAAGTGAAGGTTTAGAATATGAAAACAAAAGTGTAGTTTCAATATTAATATTTTACCAAAATGTATGTCAAACCTTGACCTTTCAAAGTATTCAAAACAAATCATGAAGTTTATAACAAAAATATTGATAGAGTTATGTCTTTTTTGGTTATATGTCATGCCAATGGTGACATGATATATACATATTTAGTGAATCTCACTAAATATATAGATATTTAGTCAAATGAATCTCACTATACTACATATATGCTACATAGTACAGTGGAACCCATACATTTTAATTAAATTTTTGTTAATTTTAAACTAATTATTTCTAATTTATAACCCTAATTAAAACTAATAACTCTAATTTAACAAAAATAATCTAATTTATATCTAATTAACCTAATTTTCATCAATAAAACCCTAATTTCAAAATTTTCAAATTAAGTTCTTTGTTTCACACCATCTAAAAATAGATATGCCCAATTTTTCGCTACCTCTACTTAACTTGATCTAAAAATCATTAGCCACCATATTTATTTAATGTGACTTATCCATTTCATATGGTTTGTCCTTCTCCTTATAATGTGTGCTAAGTTTATTAAAAATAATTTCCCTACCTTAGATACTAATAATAATTTGTAGCAATAGTGAATAAAGGTTGAATCTATAGGGAATGGTTTTAATCAAGGCTAAACATGCTAATAAATAAGTAGGTTAGGAATTGTATGAATTAAACTAATTTAAACTAATAAAAATGGATACAATAGAATTAAGTAAATTATGATGAGAAAACAATCAGATTAATAGGCCTTCTTAGCTTAGTTTTTCCCTTCACTCGGATAGCATAGTCAATTGTAAAGTTATTTTTACCCTGTTTTGACATTACTAACTATAGGAAACAACAAGCTCTGTTAACCTCAATTTTCTCTTAGATCGTATCTAACCTAAGCAGGCTCTTCAATTAGATCTAACTATTGGATGACCTATAACAAGCTCTCTAGATTTAGAGTAATAGCAACATTAAGAACTACAAAAATAGGTTAGGCTAAGTAACAATCACACATGTTCGAATTTTTTAACTTAGGTTATATTACCTCTAATGATGCACGTCTACTAGTTCGCTTCTTATTAATCATAAACAATAACAATTACATATTAAACCCCTAATTCTAGCAAGATTTTGCATATGAATGATCTAACATGCCTAAACTAAATCAAATAAATACAGATTAAGAACACTAGTCTTATAATATCATAATCAATTCTATAAAAGAGTAAAAAGTAATTTCTAATTGATTAATGCATAAACAAGGTTTTAAGCTTCATATCCTCTTGAACTGGAAGAAATAGATTTAATTTTGCACAGTTTTTGAAATCACACATCCAAAAGAGAGGGAAGAAAGTTAAAATCTAATTATGTGTTGTACTCTTAGTAAGAAAATAAAGGGTTTAAATAGCCTAAAATTTATAAGAAATTTAAAAATAAAAAATCTTGCAATAATCATATCAAAATCGAATAAACTAAGGAAATAAATAAAACAAAATAAGACTCCTAAATAAGATAGACAATGATTACTTAGCTATGTATTTTGTGTATGAGGCACTAGAAGTATCAAAAATAAACCTCATCCGTATTCGGCAAACCTCTTAATATGGAAACTTGTGAAAATATTAGCTTCAAGTGAGATTTAAACCTTGATACCTTCTCATTTTGAAATAACTTTTAAAATTAAATTATAGCTCTCTTTTTAAGGTTTCTATGACTTCTTAAATCATCTCAATATGAATTTAGATGGGAAAGTTATGGCTAGAAATTAGACATTAGTTGAACAGTCTAAAACAGTAAAACTACAAATTTAAGCTCGTTTTGTTTTTCTTTTTTGCCTCCATTTGCTACCTAAATCAAAATATGAAATAAAATGAGTATTTTAGACACAAAATAAACATTAAACACTAAGAACTAAGTAATAAATAAATATTTCATTAATCGATTATCAAATTATCCCACTCTTAACTTTTGCTCACCCTCGGGCAAAACTCAAAACTTATAATCACTATTCCTAAAAATCCATGGTTGCAATTAATGATATAAATAAATAACAACCAACCCCTTAAAATTTATATCACCTCATAAACAAATATTCTCAATAAATAAATTTGATTAGCAAGAACTTTCACTTGAAATTAGACCAAAGTAAATAGGTAGACGCTCACAAATATAAACCCTCATATGTTTCACTCAAAGTTTGTTCAAATGGAAGTGTCTTATCATAGGCTTGTATATCTTCTCATTCATCACCATTGGGATCACATACATGATATAAATTGTAATGATTTTTTCCAAAGCTTTTAATAGGGCTAGGGATTAAGGTGAAAATTAAATTTGGGATATGAGGCTCAAAAGCTAAGAAACTAGTGAAACAAATCAACATCTAATCAAACATTGAATATAAAAACAAATACTCAATCAAATTTGTAGCCATTAGGTATAAAGAATGAAAAAAAAAACTAAATCATACAACTTCTTGAATAGCTTCCAAACATTTAAATTACAAAATAATAACAACTTCCACCTTAAGAATCATGAGCAAACTGAACCCTTTCTTAGAAATCATAAGAGGAGTTAACAACTTTGAGAAATTGTAACATTAAAAACACTCTTCGTACTTCAACTACTTATCTTTCATTTTTTTCTTACTCCCTTTTATTAAGCCAGCATGAAATCCATATGCTTGATAATTAAATTACATTTCAATTCATTATCCACAGCCAATCCTCACAATTGAATAATGAGTACCCCCATACTTAATTTGCTCCCACTTAGAAATAAGGATGAACAACACTTTGATAATTATAAGGCTTGGGTATAATTCATCTTTTTTCTAGTAAAAGGCTTATAATATGGTTTAAAAACAAATATATATGACAAATAAGCTTATAGGGACTCATTAAAGAGAAAATATATCATGTAGGAAGATTATTTGGGTAATGTAGCTTATAAATAAAAAGGACCTTAATTATATTCATGTATAAATATATCAATGTGACCTCGAAGATAGTCAGGGCAAGTTATAAAAAAATCAATTTAAGAATATTACACATGAAAGAAAAAATAGTAAGACTGATACGAATGTGACATTCTATGGGCCTAAAATCTCACATGTTTTTGTTTACCAAGTCTAGTCACTACCAATTTCAAGGAAAGTGACTATATTAAATAATTAAAAGTTGTAAAACCACTTATTTAATCATGTTATGAATCACTTAAGCTCAATTGATTCTTCAGTCATGGTATGCAACCAGAAGTACATCGAAAATACTAAAAGGATTTTAAGAAATTTTAAAATATAATTTTTTAAAAATAAAACAAAATTAAATCCCCCTACTTAAAACTTCAACTATCCTAAATGTAAGGCCAAATGCAAAGAGAAAGAAAAAATTATATTAAAATGCATAAATAAGAGGAAAAAGGATTAAACACCTCTTGGGTTGCCTCCTAAGTAGCACCTTTATTTAATATCGTTAGCTCAACATAAAACTCCAACCATTAAACAACATAAGTTGGGCCCTCTAACTCCATTTTCTCAACATTATTCACTGTAGATCCCTCATAATAAGGTTTAAATCAATGTCCATTCGCCTTAAACATATTTCTTATCTTTAAGCTTTGAATCTCTATTGCATTATAAGGGGAAAAATTAATATTAAAAAAGAACTAACCGAACAAAAATGTAATTTACCTAGAAATAGTTTAAGTCTCAAATGGTAAAGGAGAACTTTTTTAACCACATCAAAATTCTTCCTTTAAATAATCTTATAGTGAAATTGTTGAGTTCTCTTCTTATAAATCATTACATTCTCATATGCATCATTCATTATCTCCTTAATCTTTTTCGATTGAGACTTCCTTTTAACACCTTCCTCACTAAGATCGATGTTAACTTCTTAATCACCCAAAATGCTCTATGGTCTAACTCTGTTAGGAGGTGACATGGCTTACTTCTTAATCGTCCTCTTTATGAACCAACTGGTTAAGCTGGTTGATAACTATTTTTTTGTCCCTTTTTTATCTTTTATTTCTAAATCAAACTCTTGAAGGTGGAAAATCTACCTAATTATCCTTGGTTTTGCTTACTTCTTGATGAGCAAATACTTCAATGTAGCATTATCATAATAGATAATCAATTTAGCACCCAATAAATATGACCATTTTTTTTATAAAAGTATAATAGATAAAAGCTCTTTTTTATTGTAGAATAATTTCATTAGGTTAATCCAAATTCCTTGAGGTATAGTAAATAACATGGGATGACTTGTTGACATTTTGACCTTGAACCCCTACTGTATAGTCGCTTGCATCATATATGATCTCAAAAGACAGGTTCTAATCTAGGGTTTGGATCATTGTTGGAGATGTCAAAAGCTCCTTTAATTTGTCAGATACCTCTTTGCACTTGTCATCAAACTCAGAAGCCATATCTTTCTACAACAATTTACATAGGGGTGAAGCAATTTTAGAAAAGTCCTTGATAAGTCTTTGATAGAATCATGTATGACTGAGAAAAATATCAAACTTCTTACACACTTGTGGAATAGGTAAAGCATAAATAAGATATATTTTAAATTTATCAACTTTTATTCCTCTAAATGAAATAACATGCCTTAAATGTTGGACCCCGAACTTTTTTTGGAGATTTGATTTATTTAAATGGAATTAAATGAGGAAATATAGTATGATTTTTTGAAATAAATGAAAGTTATAAATGAATTTACGAGCATTTGATGAAATGAAATGAGTGCTTTGTATATGAATAGTGTTATAGATGAAATTGTGCTTTAAGAAATTAATGAGAAAAGATTTGAGGACTTTGATATTT
>JAOTAX010000198.1:34630399-34644377 GCA_025629825.1 Erythroxylum guanchezii | reverse complement strand
GATTCGATTCGTATTCGATTTCAGTTATTTCGCTTTTTGGATTCCTTTTGATTCCTCCGTTTCCGTTTTCGCTTTCCATTTTTCGTTTGGGGTCCGATTTCGAGATCGGTTCCTAACAAATTGTGGTATCAGAGTAAGTTAGGTTTGGTTGAGAGCTGGGTTCCGGTAATGGGATCCAACATTAAAACTATACCTTTCTTAACCATAAAATGATATTTTTCCTAATTAGGAATAAGGTCAATTTCATTGAATATTTTCGTAATCAATGATACATTCCTAAGAAAGTGATAAAAGTAATATCCATAGATACTAAAATCATCTATAAAAATCCTTTATGATATTCTCAATGTAATAAAAAAAATATGTTTACTATACACCTTTAAAAGGTGGCAGGAGCTTTACAAAGACCAAAAAGCATCCTTTATTAAACAAATGTACTAACTAGGCATGTATAAGTGATCTTCCCTTGATCCTATCGTGTTATAAGAATATGGAAATAACATGAAAAATCATTTAGAAAATAGTAGTAATTATGACTAGTTAATTTTTTAAGCATCCAATCAATAAAGGAAAAGGAAAAATGGACTATATGAGTTAAAGCATTCAATTTTCTATAGCCAATAAAAACTTACCACCTAGTTTGCTTATGAGTGGGGACCAACTCAACATTATGATTTTCTACTACTATCACTCTAAATTTCTTACGAACAATATGCACAAAACTTACTTACTTACTGTTGGATATAAGAGAAATCACCCCAACATCTAGAGGTTTTGGAATCTCCCTTTTCACCACTCCCATCATTGGGGAATTCCACCTACATTGTGCACCTCTTACTAGCTTAGTACCTTATTCAAGCAAGATCTTAGGCATGTATATAAAAGAGCTTGTCCCCTATATTTGGTATAGTCTGACCAACGACCTCCTTATGGTCCTTAAGCATATGAACTAAATTATGCTTTTGACTAGGACTCAACTTTCCTAAAATGATCATAGAAAGAATATCATTTTGCCTCAAGTACATATATTTCAAGTAGGTAGGCAATGGTTTCAATTTCAAAGTAGGTGCCTACATAGTAGAAGGAAACAATTTCTATTAAGATTTAGGCAACTAAATAGAAGGAAGCTCAAACCTTTTTGAGATTGGCTTAAGGAGTGTAAAGTTGCCACCATCTCATCTAATCCCTCCCTTAACTCCACATCTCTTATTATTTCCAACTCAAGATACTTTGTCAAAGAAACTTCTAATTCCCCTACTATTCAGTGCAAACACATATTTTAAGGGGTCTATCATACTAATACCAGACACAAAATATGCATTGTTAGGTTGTTTCATGGTATTAAAAACATTTTAAAAATTACTTTACCATCAAAATCCATTTTAAGAGTACCTTCATAAATATATATCTGTGTCGATTTAGGGGAAGAATCATCATCTATATTAAGGATATAAAAATCAGTTGGAAACTAACTTATTCACCTGCATAAGAATATCCTTAATTACCAAATTAGGGTTAGCATTAGTTCAGTTGGCCAATAGTATGGTAACATCAATTTCTTTCAAAGGTCTTAGATTTAAAGAAGCATAAATAGATTAAGGAATAACATTAATGGATGCTCCTACCTAGCACTGCTCACTCAATCTTAGTATCATTAATCTTATAATTAATGGTAAACATACATGGATCCTTGCATTTGAGAAAAGTTTTCTTTGAGAGATTTTAAAAACATTATCACCCATCATGATCTTTTCATAACCTTGTAATGTTCACATGTTAATTTATAAATACTTAAGGAACTTCTTATATCTTGGAATTTGCTTGATCAAGCAATGGTAAGTTAACCTCAACCTTGCAAAAAAATGTAAGGATCTTCTTTTCCTTTTCTTCCTCCTTTTCTTTTGCTAACCTACTAGGAAAACGTGCAAGGTTATATTTAACCTTAATTTAAGGGTTAGAATTTACCTTTGAATCTGATGTAATGTTCCTTTCTTTCTCGAGTAGCTTCTTAATCTCCTCTTTATTAGTAGCCATAGGAATGGTCCTTATAGGCTCTTTGACCATCTTACCACCACTCAAGGTCATTGCACTCATATTCTTAAGGTTCACTTTAGGCTAAGACGAAAATCTCCGTCCACTTTGAGCTTCTAAGTGGTTAATAGTAACTATCATTTGGCTCATCTAATTCTCCAAAATTTGAATGTTAGACCTTACCTCTTGTTGTAATTGCATAGTCTCTTATTAAAATTGTTTCACCTCATGTTAAAATTGTAAGGAGTTAGTAGCAAGAGACTTAACAGTATTGTCCAAAGACATATTTGAGTTAAAGGAAGATTGTGTCTTATCTTAAAATTGTTGTTGGTGACCATCCTATGTATTTAGAGAAAAAAATTGTTAATTATTCCCTTTATAGCTAAGGTTAGGATAATCCCTCCAACTTGGGTTATATGTGTTAGAGAAAGTATTATATGGCTTATCTCATGCTCTATGCTTCCATCTTGCGACATTGGGCACATGTCTGTTAGATGGCCCATGTTTGAACATATCTTATAGGCTTTTACTTATTGCACACTCCCTTACAACCAATTTCCTAACAAAATAGGCAAGTTCAGATAATTTTTTTCTCACTAGAAGAAAATTTTAGTTTTACTCACCCTTAGAATTAATGTCTCATGTTTAGAACTAAATTGTTAGGAATTTGCCACCATATTATTAATTACATTTCTTATGGCCTCAAGGGTCTTATCAATTGATGCACCACCAATTACAACATCAATCCTACTCCTATCCATTAATAAAAGACCCTTAAAGATATATTAGGTTAGGAGTTGATCACTTATTTAATGTTGAGGACAGCTAGCATAAAGTTTCTTAGAGCATTCCTATTATTCTAAAGGGACTCTCTTTAATGTTGCCTCACACCATAAACCTTCTTTCTCGTACTAGTAGTTTTTAAAGTAGGGAAGAACTTCTCCAATAATAACCTCTTCATCTCATTCCATATAGCAATGGATCGCGAAGGTAAATCAAAGAGCCAATCTTTAGTTACATCTTTTAATGAGAATGGAAAAGCTCACAGCTTGATTTGCTCTTCTATGACTTCAAACGTTTTATGCTTAAACAAAATACAATAACTCTTTTAGGTGCTTATGGGGATCCTCACTTACAGGACCATAAAAAGAAGGAAATAGATAAATTAGTCCATGTTTAAGCTCAAAAGTAATGTTTTCCTCTAAATTAGGGAAATTAATGCAAAGAAGTTATTGGTTCAAATATAAAGCTACCAACTCTTTTAGAGTTCTATTATTGTCTCTGAATCCTTCCTCAATCTCCAAATTAGTATAAGGTAACTGGAGATGGAAAGGCAATTCAGCTGAAATTCTTCTTGCTTCACTTTTTAAACTATGCAAAGTTCTTTCAATCGCTGGGTCAAACTGCAATGCATTTTGGTTAGAGGAATGATTTATAGGAATAAATGAGTAAGAAATAAATAATAAATCATAAAAAATAAAATAAAAATTTACATCTAAAAATTTTATTTTAAAAAAAAAGCCTAAAAGATATAGAAAGCAATTAGATTTGACCTCCAAATAGTGGAGCTAGTAATCCAATTGATTACCTATTCTTACTTAGAACATCAATTACCTTTAAAAGTAGGCACTACATAGA
Source organism: Erythroxylum guanchezii (assembly GCA_025629825.1). Taxonomy (NCBI): domain Eukaryota; kingdom Viridiplantae; phylum Streptophyta; class Magnoliopsida; order Malpighiales; family Erythroxylaceae; genus Erythroxylum; species Erythroxylum guanchezii. The sequence goes on along the minus strand of JAOTAX010000198.1, from coordinate 34,640,708 downwards.
TCAGTTTCCTCTTAAAGTGAAATTTCTAACTAAAATAACAGTTTTACAAAACAAAAAGTTAATCATATAAGCTAATTAACACAAAAGGCACAGGATTAATCAACATCAATATTTGAAAACACCGAAAAAATTTGATGCATGTCGATTGCACAAAAAGCAATTTTCATACCCTCGATACTAACAATGATTTATAGTAACAGTGAGTGAGGGTTAAATCCATAGAGAATGGTTATTAATCTATACTAAACATGCTAATAAATAAGTAGGTTAGGGGATTGCATGAATTAAACTAATATAAACTAACAAAATGAATGCAATAGAATCAAGTAAATTATGAAGAGAAAACAATCAGAATAACAATCTTGGCTCTTAGTTTAGTTTTCACCTTCACTTAAATAGCATAACCAATTGTAATTTTATCTTTACAGTCTCTTGAAAGTACTAACCATATGCAACAACAAGCTCTATTACCCTTAATTTTTTCTTGGACCATATTTGTCTAAAATAAGCTCTTCGATTTGCTACTTATGAATGAGAAACAACAACAATTATAGATTAAAGATCTAATTCTGGCAATAAATTTGCATATGAATGATCTAATAGGCCTAAATTAAATTTAAAAAATAAATCATAAATGCTAATCTCATAATAGCACATTCAATTCCATAGAAGCGTAAAGAATAATGTTACTATAATCGATTAATGTATAAACTAGGTTTTAGGCTTCAACGTCCCTTTGAACTAGAAGAAATAGATCTAGCTTTATATAGTTCTTGAAAACACATGTACAAAAGAGAGGGAATAAAGTAAAAATAATTTTATGTTGGCCCCTCAATAAGAAATATGGGGTTTAAATAGTGTAGGGTTTTCTAATAAATTATGAAAAATAAAATTCCTAAAATAATCGCACCAAAATCTAGTAGAGTAGGAAAGCAAATAAAATAAAATAAGACTCCTAAATAAGGAAAGTAATTATTCACATGCATATTTCATGCTTGAGGGCTTTAGAAGCTTCCAAAATAAATCTCGTCCACATTCATTGAACCACTTAATATGGTGAATTATGATAATAATAGATTTAAGCGAGATTTCAACCTTGATACTTTCTAATTCTAAAAAAGCTCAAAATATGATATTTGTAGATTCTTTTTAAGATTTTCATAACATTTTGAATCTCCTCAATCAGAATTAAGACAAGAAAGTTAAGGCTAGAAAATTGAACAGCAGTCAAACTGTTTAAAACTACAAAATTAACCTCATTTTGCTTATTTTGCCTCCATTTGCTACCTAAACCAAAATATGAATCAAAGTGAGTGTATTAGGCACAAAATAGATATTAAACAATAAGCATTATGGAATAAATAAATAGTTAATTAATCACTTATTTCCTTATCACGAGACTTCAAAGACAAAAAGTTAAAGATATCACCTAAGAGCTTACACTTCATATGCCAAATTTAATATTGCCAAACTTCTTTTTTAGTTACAAGACTCTTGACTTTCTTTCTACAATGTGTTTTAATCTTTCATTTTATCTGTATGATGGAATTGGATTGATGTTGGCTTATCCTATGTAAGAACTATTATATGGAATTAGTGATAAAAATCATCCATGTTTATAGGTACTTCACCAGTGATCAGAGGTGTAATATCTTTTCTTCTCATAATAAATAACTTGCACAGTCACAAAATCCCATATACCTAATGTTCAAGTTTTTGTGTTCAAACTTACCATATGACATAATTAATCCTTTAAGAGTCTTTAAACCACACACTTTCTTGAATAGCTTTATTAACCTCCAATAGAGCACGAATATTATGTAATTGAGGAAATTTGTGACTATGATACTTTAAGATAATTTTGTTATTCAACATAAGTACTTCTAAGATTTTTACTACATCCATCAAATCTACAAAAGAAGTCTCTTACACCTTTTTGAAAAAGGAATAAATGCAGGAAAATTACATGTTGAGTGTTAAATGGTGATTTTTTTTGCCAATTGATTAATAAAAAATTGCAAGAAAGAGAGACCATCACGTAAATACATCAAAAAATGCTCTTGCTTGCTTTATAATTTTTACAATCCTTATTGCTCCTCTCTAAGTCTTTTTGAAGCTTCTTTATCCATAATCAGAGCAAAAAACATATTGAATTCTACTAGATTATGAAGACAAAACATGTTTTACATATTAGAGTTAGGTCATACCTTCTAGTTATAATCTAACTAATATTTGTAGATACATTTACAAATACGCTGTTATATGGGTTTAGAAGTTATTTGCAATTACATTTAATTCATTATGTAAAAACTTGATTGGAAGATTGTTTTTATACTCTACTGCCTTCACTAGTTTCTTTAAATGTAGCATGTGCTTTTAAAATTACTGATGTGTTATAGCTAATGCAGCATATGATATATATTATTGTTAATATATAGGTCTGTTACATGCTTCCAATTCATACTATCATTTCTTAGGCTATGTTTGGTTAGAGGTTTATTAATAAAATGGAATGTAATGTAATGTAATATTATTCCATCATTTGAGATGATGGTTTATAATAGAATATAATAGAAGAGGATGGAAGAGGAGGGTTTTACATTACATCACATTTCATCCTAAACAGTAAAAATGAAAAACCTCTAATTTAGGATGTTTAGGGTGAAATGTAAAATGATAAATAACTTTACACTATATAAAATTATAAATCCTTCATCCAAACAACATTTCACTATATTACATTATGAACCCTTCCATCCCTCCTAAGCAACAATTTTCTAATATTAGATCTATTTACATTCCATTCGATTATAAACATTCCATTTTATTCCATTCTATTATATATAAACAATTCATTATATTCCATTCTATTAAAAACTTTACATCTAACCAAGCATAGCCTTAGTTACTTACTTTTTTAATCGTATGGTCTATATTACACTTTCATTTTTTGTGATAAGTTCCTTAGTTAGTATAGTGATTAAAACTCAATTAATTGTAGTGGTAGCTCCTAAAGCTATAGAATCCTTGTCACCTACTAATACAATATTAATTTTAAATGCTTTGAATGTGGTTTGCTATTGTTAGTTAAAAGAATGATCATAATCTAAAAAGGAGACTTTATAGATGTCACAATTATCTAGTAAGTTTTTATTTGTAATTAGTTTTAAAAAATTTTATGTTTATGTTTATGTTTAAATTATGAATTAATTTTTTAAAGTTGGAAGATATGATTCTCATAAGTAGTACACTGACAAATTTACTGAGAGAGTTATTAAAGTTAATTCATAAATTAAGTAAATAAAAATTTATGTTGAAGAAGGTGATTAAAACAATCATGCCCAAGGATATTGACGAGCAAATAAAGCTCATAAAGCAAGACATTAATTTTTTGACAAAAGAGAAAAAAGAGTTGAAATTTATGTTAAAGAATAATGTAATAAGATTTGTTATGCTAGTGATAGTTGATATTTTCAACCATATTATGAGGAAATGATATTAAATTACAAAATTAGAGTTTTAACTTTACTTTTATTAAATGTAATCAATGTGCACTTAAACTATATATTGTAATGCTTTTATTAAAGTTGAAACTTGACTTCTAATTGACTATATCAAACTTATATTCAATATCAAAAACAATGGAAGGGAAAAAGGAATTCCACCATTATTTTTCGTATGAAACAAGTCATATTAGCATATAAAGACACAATATTAAGCCGAATTGTATATTAATTGAATTTCATATACAAAATTTTATTAAACATGGCAACATGTAGCCAAAAGTTATTTCAAAAGTTTGTATCAAAAACTTATATCAAAACAGCATATTAAAAAGTTAGTACATTAATGTTCCATGTAATCATATTTTAAGTCATATTTAATCGGGGGCTGACTCATTATTAAGACGTTCACAACACGTTAAAATTTTGGACCATACAAGATTGTTTGATGTGTTAGACCTGTGACCTATAAATCATAGCTTCCTAAATCTTACAAATTCCATCCAATATTCCATGTCTCTTTACTTTGACTAGTACATGCACAAGAAGTCTGACTTTTCCATCTACTCTTCCAATTAATGCTGATTATGAGTTTACCTCATCACTAAAAAGAGTCCATCTAACTAATGAATTGGAAAGGCTGGTACGCCTTCTTTAGAATTACTTGTTCAATGGGCAAATGACCCTTTTGAAGAAGCAAGCAGGGAGAGTTATACTCTCATCGCCCAACAATTTTGTTTTTTTCGCTACGAGGACAAGGCGATTTTTTCAGAAGGATGTACTTATTTTAGAAGGAAATCAAAAAAAAAAAATTCATATGAAGCTGACATGACAATTACCAAGTCAACTTATATAAGATTTTGGGTGCTTCACTTCCCTACTCTTCAAATCCCCTATAGGGGAACGTCTCAACTAAAGCAATCATTACCATCTAGTTATTTTATTATATGTTTCTCTAAAATTTTAACAGTAGGTTATTAACTTTGAGGGTTTAAATACCTGTTGTTGGTCTTGTTTTTTAGGATCCAAATCATTTGTTTTAATGTAGTGAAATCTTGTTCTCCCCTTAAGGTGCTTAAGATTCTTGCAATCAAAATTCCTATCTGTAGTTTCAATCAGACACTATCACAAAGAAGAAACTTGTTCATAAATGAAATTTGATTTCAAAAGATTGGTCTAGGATAACAAAAGCTATCACAACTATAATTTAACAACAAATAGCTGCATGAGGGAGCAAAGGCCTATTTGATAATTCCTACCTGCGGCTCTTGCCCTTAAATATAACAATTTACTGCATCATTATCGAAAACAAAGTGAAAGGTGATCTTTCACAAAATAATTTACCTATCAATATAAGGCATGCATTTGCAACATTGTTTCCTTAGATGCTGACATAGGGATGCTAGGATCCTGAAACCAAAATTTTCAACGGTATGCCTTGAGGTGGAAAACCTGGCAAGCCGGCTTATATGACCTTTTTATTGAAGCCTGCTCAAACTTCTTGGCAGCACCCTCATTCTCTTCTAAGCTAATCTGCATGAAGAACCTTATCCACCAAGATGAGCTCCGAAATTTAGCCTTCACGGTATAAAAAAAAACTTAATTATTCTTCTTGAGTAATGCTTCCTTTATTCACTCATTTCATAGAAACAGAAATTTCAAAGCATCATAAAACAAAAGATGATATGAGTGAAGGACATAACATTTAACACATCAATTCTAGAATTTCATTGCTATTTAAAAACAATCAGCTCGATTAAACATACAATGGCCTCAAAGGTGGATAGGAGAACATTTTTTGACCTTCTTCTACCTAATATCACTCGCGGATTGACCAGTTCTGAACACTATACTTAATACTTCCTAAAAGCTCCCGGCATAATTCACCAAGGCTTTTGGATGCATATTGCATACAACCAACATTTCTTTAACTTAGAGACTAAAATCCAGTCCCATATAGTCAATTAAATTGGTCATGCTCGGATGTGGAAGAAGATGCCAAGCTGTCAAACAATGAACAAGATTTTTCAACAAATGAACACTACTTACCGGACGGCCAAACTTAGATAACTCTGAAACTTTAGCTCTTTGCTGACCTGGAAGGCCTACATAAAATTTAAAAAGGAAAATAAATATCAGCAAATATCAATGATTTCAAAAGAAAACTCAAATTCAGATGTCTGCCAATAAAATGTCTGGAAAAACCAATACCATTATTTTAGAGCAGCAGTCTCAAAGTCACTAATAACAGATCATAAACAAATAAGAAGTTGGTCTTACAGGACAAAATACTATTTAAACAGTTTACACCATGAAGTGTCACCAAAATAAATTATCGTGGAATGAAGTTCATCATCAAAATATTTTGACCTGGCTGTCTTGACAATTGCTAAATATCAGAAGGCTATAAAATAAATATATAAACACAAGACTTTTGCCCCAGTACCAGTAAACACAACAATGCTGTCACTAGCCACCCTTGCCAATTCTGGGAGCGTCTTATTGAGATATTTTGGAGATAAGTAATCCAAAGCATCCGACACCAAAACCATAGAGAATGATTTTGAGCGGTATGGAAGATGATACTTAATATCAGCAACACGAACAAAACCTCTGCGAACAAGACTCTTGCAGGTGCCATCTACATCATCCAAATCATAAGGTTCCACACCCCATCCTTCAGTATCATCTTCTTTTAATAACTTTGATACCACTGAACAAGTATCAGGACCAACATGTAGCACTTTTCGCATGCTATCACCATAAGCCTTCTTTAGTACAGGTAATGCTCTTTGCGCTTCTAAAGTGCATGAGACAGCTCCTGGATACACATACTTGAAATCTTCAGATGGTTGCTTCATTTATTAGAGACTGCCTTACCAGCAAGAACAACAGATAGCACAACAATAATATTAAATACCAGATTTTCACAGGGTGAAAATGTTGATTTCAATCCGTTACTTTATGATAAAAGAGAACAAGTACAAACTCTGGAATATTTGTAAATGTCTAAAATTCCCAGACATATGTCATCTCATTCAAAATAGTTAAAAATGGTTGCTTTGTGCAAGAATAAGAATAAAAGGACTATAACCACAAAATTTCAATACATGAGAACATTTTTGCCAACGATATGTTTTGATCTAGACGAGAGAAAAGCATAGGATAGTGGGTCAAAAGAGCCCTTTTGATATGAAACTTCTGCTGTGGAAAAATTTGGTCAGCAGTGACATGACCATTTATGAAAGCAACTGCCGGAGTATGCAAATGATAATAAAAAGTTCAACATAAGTAATATCTGCCAAAATCTTGGTTTGACTCTCCTAACTATTCTTTTTGGCATGCACGGCAAGAACTAATCCTACGGACCAAAATTGGAATGATTAATGGCATTGCTCAATTAAAAGCTCAGAGGTTGTACAAGCCTTTAAAACATAAAAGGAAAGAACCAGGTCAGCCACAACTGGGCTGTGAACTGCCAAATTTCAACTTAAGAAATTACATAGATCTTGGAATAAAAGTTTAAACCAAGTCAGTTATGTGAAGCCATGTTTAACCCCACAAAGATATTGAACAGAATGAGCCTCCTTCTTGCTGCTGATTTGTACATAGTAAAAAGAATTGAACATACAAATGAAATTGAATATGCTCTCGGACAAGAATTATGGCAGAAAATAGGTGAATAAGCCACAGACACAGATTCATGTTCAAACTCCAACATAATTTTTTTAGTCAGGAATAAGCGTAAACAGCAACATGACGTCTAAAAAGAATTGCCTACTCGAAAAATAAATCCAAAGAACAAGCCAAATAAACATCTGATATAAATTGGCATACTTTAAGCCACATAATAAAATAACGCAACTTCCAACAAGGAAGAAAACAGATGAATATCGCAAAAAATTTACCTTCCAGTCGACTCGCAGCTTCCCTATCTGCAATTTGTCCACCTGTGACAAGAACATTAAAGACTCAGTTGAAACTTTATTGTGGAAAGTAAAAGTAAGACCAATGGTACCGAAAAAAAAGAATTGGTGATCCTTAGAAGCCTCAAACTTCAAAGAGTTTAAAATATAGGTTTACTGGTATGCGAATGGAAGTTTATAAATCTAAAGCAACAAAAGTAAAGTTCCTGGAGCAAGACTTGCTCAGTAAGTACAAACCTGACCCACTGTAACAATAACCAATAAGGAGTATTGCACCCTGAAACAGACCAAGAAACCCCGTTATTAGTTTTTATAACAAAACTGAATCAGTTTAGGCATCCATGCTACTATGTCAATAATTGTTCCCAGAGACAAAGGGATGCTTCTGGTGAACCAAGTCTGCTTATTTTGTCAACCAATATCATTGTTTATGATGTAAAGCCAAAGACTTAAAATGCAGAAGACACAATACCCAAGAAACTCACCACAACCACGAGTCCGATGGACAATAATGGTGAGGAGCGTGATCGGGAATTCATCGAACTGATAAAGGGAATCCCTCCCCCATTTGCTAAACGCCTACCTGGGTTCCCCGGTCGCCGCGACATTGTTACTTATTCCTAGAGCACCAAACAAAAAGTCTTAATTTAATTATGACAAAGATAGCAGCTTTTATCGTAATCATTATAAATATGAGACCGTTTATCATACAATCCACACCACGGATCCCATATCTTGGCGCTCTTAATTTCCAAGTGGATAAAAACAACACACCACTTTGAGCGCAATTGAATACCCAATACCCATTCCAAGTGTAGGCCAATCTCTGAACGATTCCAGACCCCAGCAACCAAACTTAGGCATAACCCCGGCATCAAAAAGAAGAGGAAATTCTCATTACTAAGAAAACTCCACAACCCAACACATTAGAAACTGGAAAACCCAACATTACCTGGAAAAGAAATTTCCGACTTTGGATATCTTCAAAAGCTCGATCTAGATCTGCATGTAACGGTGGTTTTGTTATCATGATCCATAACCCCGACTTTCATTAGATTTTTGTCTTAATTATTTAAGATAGAATAGATGACGTACAATTACAATTTCAGTGTTAACTCTTCTATTTCTTTTTAATCTTACTTTAATTTAACTAAGGCCCAAAAGGATTTTATTAATATGCTATTTTTGATTCAGAACAGTTTCTTTTCAATAATTTTAGGGCTTTACATATGCCACGTTCGCATCATCCCAAGAAAAACATAAACAGTCCTAGTAGGCATTATTGCCAAAGACACTATTATGGGTAGCGGTGTTATAAAAATATATACTGAAAATTAAAAAATTTAATTATTCGGTGGTTATGTTAACAAATTTCAGTCAAATTAATCACAAACTTTATATGTCATGTACAAATAATTGAAAAATATGGAATAATATTCTTAACCATATAGTATCCCTCCTTAATGGATTGAGTTCTTTTATATATTTATACTTTTTGATGTACTAGAAAAGAGATCTATAATAATCCTATATTTTCATTTTACTTTTTCTAAAAAAAGATAATAATCCTGGTTCCGTCTAATTTTGATGGGGCTAGACGCCATTGTTTGGATTCATGAGTCCGATGATCTTAGCTAGGAAATACCTGCAAAAAAATAGAAGGCTCACTGGGGGTTGATTTCTGGTAGGCCCCTCCGACGCTCAAGTTAGTCTTTTTGTGTAGGTTTTGGTAACTATGAACAAAAAACAACAGAGTTCTAATGTCGTACCTGTATCATGGCAAAGTAGTACCTTATATAAGGAATAGATGCTAGGTTTAGGTTTTTACGTAGGTCTTTACGTATGCATGGGAGGTTACCACCTGCGAATGGGCTGTGGACGCGTGGACCTGGGCCTGGGTCTAGCATAGCCGACCTAACCATAAGCCCCCTACTCTTCGAGTCTGATCATGGAGAAGGGTCGGAGGAGTACACAAAGATTGTGCGGCTCGGTTGTCTAACAGCTCACGATAAGTTCGACCAATCGAACGTAGTGACAAGGCTGACCGATCGATCGCAGTGATGGGATCGACCGATCGATCTTAGTGACAGGGCCGACCGATCGATCGCAGTGACAGGGTCGACCGATCGAACGTCGATTCCTAATCAAAACACTGGGTTTAATCATTACTGACGGCACGTGTCCACGGGTGGATTTTCAAAATTTGAAATGAAGCGTCTTTTTAATCGTTGTATAGTTGTCATGTACGTCCTTTCAACCGTTGTATAGCTGTCATGTGTGTCCTTTCAACCATTGCGCCGCTTTAGGTCTCTGACAACCCTAATTCGCCACAGCCCGGATTGCGCCACGTGTGCAGCGTCGGTTCGGATTTCACCACGCGTTCGACGTTGATTGGAGCATCCGTTCAATTGGTTTCTATAATAAGCGTTTGGAATCGATAAGTTTCATTCATTTTTGCTTTCGTGTACTCGATTTTCCAATTTCTGCTTTCTAACTTCTATCTACTCTTCATTTTTTCGTCTGCGATCATCGGAATTCCATTTCCTTCGTCGTCTAAGCTCCAAATTTCTGCCACTAAACTAGGTATGTCCTTTTCCCGATCCTTACCCTACAAATTTCCTTTTCATAATTATGTCGTCAACGAGTCCTAGAGGTGGAGTTAATCCTAGGGACGAAACCGCCGAGAGGGCCTCACAAATAGTCGGGCTGCTTGAAGTAGCAGCTGAAGTAATGGCGGTGTCGGAGGTGAGGGGGGTTGAGGAAGTCACGGCGAGTGACCGGAAGGATGGGTTGGTTGTTGAAGAGCCATCGAAAGACAAATCGACGATGACCGCAGGGGAGTTGAATCGGTCGATCATTAGGAACAATATCCCTTCGTCC
>JAOTAX010000198.1:34618319-34630299 GCA_025629825.1 Erythroxylum guanchezii | reverse complement strand
AAAAAGCTGTATTTTAGCTTTTTCAAAAGCTATTTCTACTTAAAAAGTGCTTTTGAAGTTTGCAGCCAAACACTCATTTTTTTCCTAAAAACAGCTTTTGTGGTGAGAAAAAGTGCTTTTGGAGTCTCCAAAAGCTGAACCAAACAGGCACTAAGACACGTTGGCTTTTGACAACTTCTGCATATGCTATAAACATCAGACCCCATATAATGACAATTGTTAAAATAATAGCAAGAATTGGCATTACTTTGTTTCCACTTGGTAGTTAATTTCTGCTCAATGCATTCATTATTCACTAATCACTATCGGTACATCATGTAAAAGAAAGATTTTAAGGCTGTCTGAGTAATGGGTAGTGCGGATATAGCACTAACAATTAATTAAGTTTGTGAGTGCTTCGGTTGATATTCTTCAATGTTCCAAAAGGATCTTATTTCGAGCTTAATGTTTGCATTAATCTTAATAGATTACGCACTAATATTTTAAGTTGTTTAATTGAATTGACAGAACTTTTAATTATATTAATGATATATTAAGTGTCATGTCAATCCTTATATAATATTTTTATCTTTATTATTTATAAGACTCATAATATTACATAAAAGTCACATGAGTATGTAGATCTTATTTACTTAAGATTAATAATTTATAATTAAATAAATTTACCTTTAATTAAACATATAATTAGATCAATCTCAAATATCTTAAAATTCATAAAATCACTAAATCTCCTTCACAAAATTTCTAAAATTCATATGTTTTGTATTTATCCTCCGCCTGCCCACATACATTACATAAAGTTACATAACTCTGTCGATCTTATTTAATTATAATTAATAATTAATAATTAATAATTAAATACATTTACTTTTAATTAAATATATAATTAGATTAATTCCACATAACTTAAGATTCATAAAATCACTAAATCTCATTTACAAAATCACTAAAATTCATCAACTTTTGTATTTATCTTCCGCCTCCCCACAAACTGCTTGTTTACTTGAGACATTCTGTGTCCATCTTCATCCTATTCATTAACTATATGTCTCACATTTCCTTCATAAATGGGTGAAGCATTCAAGCTCTCAACGAAAATGTGAATCTCTTTGTTGGGTACTCCGCCGCTTTCTTTCTTCTTATGTTATACTAAGAACTAAAAACATCGAATTTGGTAGTGGATATGAAGAAACAAGACCGCCATTGTTAAACAACTCACCACTTGTGCTCCTCCTTCCACGTTTCTTCCCCATCTTCAATATCTCATCAAAATTTGATGTTTTTAGTGTTGGCATTTTGATGATTGCCAAGAGTAAACTTCGTCAATACCTCCTTGGAAGCCATTTGTGTATCCACATTTCGTCCTTGGCGCTTTGCGTGGGAACATGGCGTAGAAATTAGTCCTGTTAAAGCTCAAATCTCTTGGGTTAATTCTTGTTAAGATTGTATTGAGTAGATCTCCATGCCATTGAGATTCGGAACTCTTGGTGGGGTTGGAGCACCCTGTTCTTGTTAGGACATTCCAATCCTGTGCGACTTAATCTGGTCCACTTATTTATGTAGACCCCATATAAATATGTAGATGAGATTCAATGTAACATCCCATTACCTGTGTGAGGGTTAGAGTGGTAATTATGAGTGATTAATGAGAGTTAGAGATGCACTTTCATGTTCATGCATAATATACCATACACTTATACATGAATAATGATTTGATCTGCACATGAAAATAACTGTACATGCACTCATGAATAATTCCGGGTATAATTGGATTGATTTGTGAATTTTTGAGAATTATGGATGTCTTTATATTGGAAATTTTATGGGTTAGTGGAATTGTGATATTTTTGAATTTTGGTAAATTTAGGAGTAATTTCGGCATTTTTATTGAAAAAAAGGAATCAAAAGAGTATTAGAGATAATTGGATTGTAAAGATGATAGTTGTATTGGAAAGAGGAGAGTTAAATGGAGTTAGTTTCAAAAGAAACTAAGTTAGAGTTTAGTCATTAAGAAAGTGACAAGTGTCACCTAGACTTTTTATACTTTTGCTAGAAGTAGGTTACTGTTTTCTGAGAGTTGACAGGTAAAGTGATATGTCTTAGTTCCTTCTTCATTATCATCTTCTTCAAATTTTCTTCCCATATACAGAGTTTACACCTTATAAGAAATTTCTATGCTTTTCTTTTCCTACACCCAACCCACCTTCCCATTTATGTTCTCTATTTTAAGAAAAACTAGAAACTGATCATTGTACTAACTGAAGTACGAAAATTGTGTGGAGTTTAGGGCTTGAAAATTTTGGAGTTTTCAGCATGTAAGTAATGAATAAATCCTTTAGAGTTGGGGATTTATGCAATAAATTTGATGAATTATTATCATCTGCATGAAAAATGGCATTTACGTGTTCGTTCATAACTATTGTGTTGTTGGGGATGACAAATTTGGTTATAGTGTTAATTTAGTGTCTTGAAAGATTATGAGCGATTAGGTGTTATAAAATATTGAAAGTTTGAAAATCTGGAAAATGTTCACTGAGTATGCTTCAGTCTTTTAGCCAAAACGTTTTCTCTAGTTGTCCAAACTAGATGATTCTTGATTTGGATTAAACTAAAGATATATTGATACTTTCTTATGAAGACATTGAATTTAAATTCTGTCTCTAAGAATCTCAAAAGTTGTCATGAAGTTGAGAATTGGGTGCAGGATGTTGAGAGATGATTGTAAAATTCGTGTTCTGACTTTGGGAGAAAATCTGGATTAATTTAGATAAATTTTGGCAAAGTTGCCTTCTTGAAGTTGTAGATCTTTCTTTTATCTTTCCATCGGTATATAATATGAAAATTTTGGACATCGTAGTTGAAAGTTATGATCTTTATAAGTGGAGATGTTTTGGGGATAGAAGTAAGACGATAGAAGTAAGACGATAAAAGTAAGACGATAAAAGTAAGACGATAGAAGTAAGACGATAGAAGTAAGACAATGAAAATAAGACGATAAAAGTAAGATGATGAAAGTAAGACGATGGAAATAAGATGATACAAAAGTAAGACGATTGAGGACAAAAACAGGTTGGAGTCTTTTGGTTATAACTTCTTCTCTAGACATCCAAATGATTTGATTCTCGAACCATTGGATTCGTAAGACATTGATCTACATCTCCACCAAGAATCATAGCCCTCTGAAATGAAGTAAGAAAGATTATGTGAAAAAGTTGGGGCGGGTACAGTGTGTGTACGCCCAAATATTATGAACAGTGATTTTAATGGTTTTAGTGAGACGTAAACTTAAGTATAAGTTATACTTCAATGAGTCTTGATATGGGGGTGGTTTTGTGAAGAATTTATGGAATGATACCCGAGATTATCATGAACATGCATTGTACATAATTCATGCCATGCATGTGCATTATTGAATACTTATGTTGGTGCAAATTGTGATATTGTGTATATTATTTGTTATAGAGGGGCAACTGGAACGTCAACCTCTAGACGTTGCCAGATCTTCCAGGCATTAGCTTCGGGAGCAACTTGTGAGTCAACCTAGATGATTTCCTAGGATTGATTGATTTGATTCGATTTGCTTAAACTTCCAATATTATTGAACTACTTGTGATTTGTTTTTGAATTCCGGACTTGAAGTCTGAGGAGTTGAATGTTGGCATGTATTGAAAATGTTTTGATTTGATGTGAAATCCTATATGATATGTGAATTCTCAACGAATGTTGAATGCCGAGCTTAGATCTGATGAGTAGGAGTTTCTGATTGAACATCATATGTGATTATCTAATATGGCATGATCAGTATGTGATGCATTTCATAAAATGCATGCTCAGATAAAGGCGTTGTGACTTGAGTTGCCAGTTTGAAGCGCTTCTACGTAGAGCTTTGCTCCGGGAACTCGAATTCTGCACGTAAAGCTATGCTCCTTAAACTCTGTTCTGACTGAGCCTTATGTGCCAGTATTTATATAAGTGATTGGCACTCAGTCACCACAATAAGAAAGAACACGAGTCTCATGCATATAGTATTATAAGACTAAAGATCATGAATGATTTGCAAGGTGATATTGAATGCTTATGTGACATGCTATGATATGTGAGTATCTGAACAATAAATGTATGCTTAAAAATGAGTAATTGTGCAAAATGTGATGTGTGTATAAGATCCGATGAATTCATCAATGATAGTTTACTCATTGAGTTTGCAAAACAAATTGCAACGTTGTCTTTTCAGGACCGAGAGACAACTCTAGCTACTGAGGGGCTCTATTGCCTTGTAGATTGTGTTTTGGCAAGAGAAGTCATGGCTCAAAGGTTGGTCAGCTGGGATTTTTGGGTGGCTTAGATAGATTTGATGTATTTTACTCTTCATGTAGTACTCCTGTATTAGATTTTGTGAATGTACTTATAGAACTTATTGAAAGACACAAGGTAGACATTCGGTGTTTATGAAATGAAATGAGGAAAAAAAAAAGAGTTGGTGTTTAAATATTGTAGATTTCTTATGATGCTTTGCAAGCGTTTTTAATACCATGCCATGTGATGTCAGTGTAGTGATCGAGCGTAGCGTGCCCTTATCATAGGATATGTACTAGAATGACCTCCGAGCGCCCTGATGCGTATCCTTAGGTAAGGGAGTGCTACATTTAATGGAACAAGATAGGAACTAGTTAATTGGAACAGAGGATCTAATATACTCTTGGTGTCATTGACATTAATGAGTTGGGACTATGACACTTGAATGAGGAAGCAAGTTGCATGTGGGCAGGAGGATGAATATAAAGATGATAAATATTGAGGAATTCGAAAAAGGAATTTAGGAATTTTAGAAATTTTGAGTTATCTAGAGTTAATCTAATTATATGTTTAATTAATAGGTTTAATCATAAATTATTAATTTTAATTAAGTGGCAATGAAAATCTTTTATAAACTATAAAAATAAAAATTTAGTATTTAATTAACATATTATTAATTTTATTAAGGGTTCCTTCATAAAATTCTTTTAAAGTAGAATCTTACTTATATTTTATTATAAATATTCAACAACAATAACACACATATAGTAAAAATCCCAGTTACGCAAAGTCTGAGAAGGTCTAATATTACTCAGTCTTACCTGTAACTAGTAGAGAAGTTATTTCTAAATGACCTATATGAGAAAAAGAGGACTTTATTATAAATATTAACAATAAAAAATATTTTTTCTTATACCTATTTCCATTACGATATAGTAACAAATGAAATTTCCCTACAAGCTTTCACAGTATTGATTTTTTATGAGATTTATTAAATCTGCTCTTTTATTTCACTTGGAAGTGGTGTGAGAAATCTCTATGTAAATGGGAATAAGATCGCAAAGATATTTAAAAAAATGTGAAAGAACGAAACAGAGCAAATGTTAGAGTAGTGCTCTAAAGGCAATCACCTTTAGCACTTTTGTACAAACTTTATTTTAATTAATAAAGTAAAAGGAAAATTTTTATTAATTTGATTTTCGTTTATTTATAAATTAATGTCGATCTTAAATCGAATTAATGAAGTCTATGATACAAAACATAGCATGAAGGAAATCAGGGTGAGATCATGATAATGAGATTTCTATCATGTGCAATTATATTAGTACCTAAATTATCCCTAGTCATACAATTAATAAGACAGGACATTATTAATATGGATAGACTAACACATGATATACTCCTTGATTTGATCAAGTAGTAAATCTCACAAACTATAAGTATGAGATGTTTAGAGTTAACATGTGGATGCTTACTAAGAGTAGTAAGTACATCGGATGCTATGAGATTATCATATAGATGATCTATCAAATGTCAATGATTAATCTCATTATATCAATGGTGCAAATATCCTTAGACTTGAGGTACTTAAGGATATCTTGGATACTGATCTTGTGCTTTGACATCATTTCTTGTTGTCTCAAGACGAGATCGCTCATAGGGTGGTAATTGCGTACAACTATTAGTATTCGAAGGTAAGTGGGTAGCCATTAAAGGATTCCCCACTCCTGATAGAAGGAGATGATACCCACGACCTCTTGTCGGGGTCATTACTCGAGAGTCTCTACCTAGAGCAAATATGTGTCATGAAGAGAGTCTTTGATGACACATAGAGTAATGCGATCTATTAGTATTCGAAGGTAAGTGGGTAGCCATTAAAGGATTCCCCACTCCTGATAGAAGGAGATGATACCCACGACCTCTTGTCGGGGTCATTACTCGAGAGTCTCTACCTAGAGCAAATATGTGTCATGAAGAGAGTCTTTGATGACACATAGAGTAATGCGATCCCCAAGACAAGAAATAACATCACTTAGACTAGATGTGACATAGTCAGTCTAGTGGGAGTTGACATATAGCCCATACTCTAAACTAAGTAGGGTATAGAATGGTGAAGAGACGAATTGCAGGGTAATTATCTATGTAAAGGTTCATAGGTCTGATAATTAACTATCGAAGAGTTCGTGTGTTAATCCACTTATATTCCAATAAATTGGTATCATAAAACCCTTCATGATTTGCTTGAATTAATAGTTAATTCAAGTGCCTAAAATAACCAGGAACCTAACCCTTGTCTCTCACTTGCATGTAGTAGGTATACTTCCGTTGCCTAACGAGGTATTCTTCTGATCCTAAAAAATATTTGCAAATTTTGGATGAGTTTTGCGAACTCAGTGAGGTAACCATCATCGATAGTTCACTCAATTCATGCAACACAACAATTCACATAACATATAATTCACATCTTTGCACTTTTGCATAGGTATCACATATCACATTTACATTTAAGAGCAATCAATTCGACATTTCAAACAATCAGCATACTTGTTAAAAATGCATATGAAATACTCATGAGACTCCTTTCCAATTGTTATGTTGTTGTGGCCGAGTGCCCAAACTGTCCCGTATCTATTTTCGATACCGAGCTCATTGCTAACTGTCCCTTATCTGATGTGGATACAGGGCTTATTTTACAGAGTGAGCCTTAGGCTCTTAATCACTTTTTGAGCTCGAGGCTCTTTGCACACGTTGAGCTTTAAGCTCTGATCGGTAGCTATTCTGGTCACAACTACTATTATCTGATTGTGCATTCATGTATGGAATGCATCTATCACAATTAATCATATTATGAAGCACATAGTTCATCCGATTCACATTCAAGTAGCACTTCAATATCACATCACATTTCACAATCATCGAACCTTCTGTCCGGAAATCAACACAATTCAATTCACATTCATTAAGCAATTCAAACATAATCTAACACAACAAATAATTGAGTAGAACCATCTAGGTTACTCACAAGTTGCTCCGGAAGCTGAAGCTTGGAAGTGTCGTCAACGTCTGGAGGTTGACGTTCCAATTGCTCCTCTAAATCAAATAACATACACATATATCACAATTTGCACAATTATAAGTGTTCAAAAATGCACATGTATGAAATGAAATATGTACAATGCATGTTCATGACAATCTCGGGTATTTTTCCATCAATTTCATCACAAAATCGTTCTCATATCAAAACTCATCTAAGTATAATTTATACTTAGGTTTATGCCTCACTAAAACCATTAAAATCTCTATTCCTTTCTCATTGAATCACTTTAGATTTTTCCAAGACACACTTTCGGGTCTACTGTTTACATTCAATTAGAGAGTGAGAATGAAGTAATTTGGTCATACTCTCTTCTAGAAAGTGTTCTCTATGTCTTATGTTTCTATTGACACCAAAATCACTCAATTTGGTTCAGTAATATGAAAGTTATACTCCAAATATTTTCGGACTGTTCTCATTCTATAACTGTACACTATACCTGACTTCCATCTAGAAAATGAAAGTCTTAGAGACTGTATCTAAATTCGACTTCTGCATGTAATTTGTAGCCCTATTTCTCTAGTTTACTTTAAATAAAATATCATCTCATTTGGATGACTACAGAATAAGATATAACCGAAATACCCAAGCATGTTTAGTGAAATCATACTAATTCATAATATTGCAACAGATTCCTTCACTTTCCTTCAATCAATCTTTTTCAAATTAATACCAAAAGCTATAAATTCTTATGTAGAGATAGAGAAATGTGTTAGGAATCTATTGGTTTAAAAATCAGGTCATTTAGAGGTCGGATGGCAAAGTTATGACCAATAGAGTGGAACATGTTCAGGTTTGGGGAGGATGGACTACGGGTCGCGGTCACAACTTTTGCGCACGGTCGAGAGGTCGCGATCGCGACTTACACGAAATTTCGGTAGAGTCACCATCGTGACGAGTTGCGATCATGACTTCCCCCTTCTCCCTTTTCTTTTTCTGACTTGTATTGGTAAAAAGGGCATAACTTTCATTAGAGATATCAGATTAAGGTTATTCAAAGACCGTTTCGAAGAAGACATCTAGACCTACAACTTTCATGAAGACTCCAAAAAGATAATTTGTCTCAAAAGGGTCAAAATTTCCAATCAATGTAGCTGTCCCGATTGTTCATCCTATGCAGCATCACAAACTTCTAATAAACATAACTTTCAACTCCAATGTCCAAAAATTTCATACTATATACCGTTGGAAAACTAAAAGAAAGATCTACAACTTTCATACAGCCAATTTTGTCAAAATCTTCCTAGATCAATATAGTTTTTCCCCCGAAGTCAGAACACAATATATACATTCATCCAACAGTGTATTGCACCCAATTCCCAATTCCATGTCAAACTTTGAGACTCTTAAAGAAATTTCAATTCTATGTCTTCACAAAAAATGTAGCTATATGTCTCTAGTTTAATCCAATTTAGGAATCATCTCATTTGGATAACTAAAGAAAAAGTTATGGCTAAATGTCTGAATCATACTTAGTGAACAATTTCCAGTCAAGCATCTTCAAACTTTCTAGATTTTGCACCTAACATAACTTGTACCAATATCACCCTTTTCTACTTCATTTACTCCTCATTCTCAACTTTATTTTAACTCATTATCATCCATAAACAATTCACGATCTATATGCGGTCATTAACCAGATACAGAGCATATTTGAATCATTCCTTCAATCTCATTTCCACACTCATCCATTAACACCAAACAGGTCATATGCTTATCTCTATATTCATCAACTTCCAATTCTCATTAAAACATCCTTTTCACAACCAATCCATCTTTAGAACATGTATAACATACTCATAGTTTCTTACTCATCATACCCAACATCAATCATCTATAGAACAACTCCTATCCCATTATTTAGTATTTATATGAAACAAAACATCAATATATATATATATGTTCATTTCTTCACCAATGTTCTAGCATATACAAAACTCCCTTGTCATGATCATTCAACCTCTAAAATATCTCAATAAAAGCAAGAAATTTACATACTCTTCATCATTCACGACACATACATACACAAAACACCATTTCATAACATTAACCTCTAACTATCATCATAATTGCTTCATTTAACAAAACCCATGATATTTAATAAGCTACTTACTTGATTTAGCTCCAAACTCTTCAAAATCTTCAAGATCTCTCTTAACCCTAGCTCCCTTCTCTTACACGTACATCATCAATAAAAGGTTGTAGGGTTAGGTCTTTAGTAACAAAATGGAGAAGAGAACAAATCTTGGAGAACAAGGTGAAAGAGTTGGTCCAAAACTCAGTATGGTGAGGGTGAGAGTGAATTTCGTGAGTGAAGAAGAGGAAGATGAAGAAAAGAAGAAGTAGATGGAGAGATGCAGCATATGTCGTGAATGGGCAAGTAAAAGACGTGGTCTTTAATTGGGTGAAAGAATAGTAAGTGATGAAGGTAGTGACAGTTGTCACTTTCTTAAGGTCCCACTTTTGGTCTTTTATTCTACTAGTCCATTTGCCTCCAATTTTCAACCCCAAATTTTCAATGACATAATTCAATAAATCCCAAGTCATTTATAAGAATTTCCATTGCCATTTGAATCTTATTTTTACTACTATTCATCAATTGTTCTGCTACTTGACATTTTTTCTAGTTCAAAAATACCCAAAATTTAGAAAATTTTCCTAAAATTAACCAAAAATTCTAAATCAAATTATACACTCTCTAAATCAATTTTCAACATATAAACAAACCACAATTCTCAATATACTCACATTTATAAACAATTATACCCAAAAATTGTCAATGAATGCATGTACAATTATTTTTAAGTGCAAAGTTCAATATTTATGTGCGTATATTCTAACATTATGCATGAGCATGGAATACATTTTTTCAATCTCTCTTTGAGCTCACATGTATCGAATTTTTGGGTTCTAACCCTTTGTATGTGAACGGGATGTTACATTTCTCCCCTCCTTAATAAATTTTGTCCTCGAAATTCTTATCTGATTGATCAGCAAGGCAGGGGTATTGTTTCCTTAATTACTACTCTGTTTCCCATTTAACTTCATCTCTCAAATAATTTTCTTTCAATTGACCATATTCAATGTAAACAATCAATCCTCTAATTATTGCTTCAGATATCACACTGTCTTAACTTTTCCTCAATATAATTCAGATTTTCATTTCATAAGCCGACAATACATCTTTGTCAGATTATATCATTATTTCTTAGCATATTCACATATCACATATTATGAATCCAAGACATCTTTTAACAGTAACACTAACTCATAATAATTTTCGTACAGACCAATTCATAACAGCTTAGCTTATCCTTTTTCTGAATCTGAGCACACCTTACTAAGGTGGTACTCACAAAAACACTTTATATTTCCTTTGATAATTCACTTCTCTTTAGTGTTAATACATTCAACCCCTATGTCTATTGCACTATATTCCGTAACCTCGATGTTAATCCATCAAATTCATTCATTTTCCATAAGCCACTTAATTTCTATTACAGATTCATTCCACACGCTACAATATCTTGAATTTATTCTAGCCTTTAAACATTTTTAGGCCCTCATAATTTCAATATAAGGGTGAACGAATCTTTTTGTCGTATAACGCCTCATACAGTATTCTAATGATAGCACTATGATAACGATTGTTATGCCTGTAGTCAATTTGAACTATACATTGATCTCATATTCCTATGAACTACAACCATATAAGCTTTAAGCATATCTCCAACAGTTAGGACTCTTGGTAAGTCAAACATTCAGTCTCTTATTTCTACATCCTTAGCAGCTAAATACTATTTCGGCGTATTCCTACTAGGATGTCTAGCTTAAGTTGTTACTTGCTTTCTCTGGTAATCTCTTTGCTCAATCATCTTTATTGCACACACGTTCTTCTTATTTCAATCACAAAATATCATTCTTCCTATTCAAACTCAAAACTTTAGATTCATTTTCAATTTCCTCACTAAGATTCACAATTTCTGAATCCTCAATTTGGTCTTTGTTCATCTATTCCTGAGGAATTAATCTTAAATTTCAATAGCTAATAGTACTTTGATTTGCCTAAAATTCAACTCGACATTTTATGCTTTTTATTGCTCTAGATTTAATAACCTCAATATACAAATTTATGATAAACTACTATTGAATTTTCTATTCAATGCATCAGATACACACTAACTTACTGGGATAGTACTCATTTATACCATTATAATATTTTAGTGCTTTTATCCATTGTCTCAATCTCGTATTCAATTCTTTCAAACTCAATAATTAGCTCAATCTTTCCTTATCTGTATATTCATAGATATCTAAAATGTTTCTGTACCTATACTTTCTCCCAGCTTTCAAAGCAATTACTATTGGAGCAAGTTTCTAATCATCTATCAAAATTCAGCTCATAAGGCTATAACTGTCCCTATGGACACAAAATCACTTTATAATATTGCAACAGATTGCATCTTAATCTCTAATGGGAAACTTCGTTATATACTGCATAATCTCCAAATCGAAGCAATATAATTAACATTGGTGTTATAATTCCTCAAAAATTCTTTTTACATTCATCACTCATATGATTTACATATT
>JAOTAX010000198.1:34580008-34591455 GCA_025629825.1 Erythroxylum guanchezii | reverse complement strand
GACAAACTTTGCCGGGTTCAGAAGTGAAGTTTGAAACAATAAAGAGTAAGAGTAGAATTAGACATTGGCTTAGTGAAAATGTCTACCACTTGATGTGTTGTAGAGATATGTTAGATAACAAGAAGACCAAGAGCAACTCTCTCACGCACAAAGTGATGATCAAGCTCAACGTGCTTGCTCCAAGCATGGAACACCAGATTTATAGTCACGTGTAGTGCACTAGTATTATCACAAAAAAGAGCTGGAAGTTGAGATTGAAGAACACCAAGGATTTTGAGAATGTTTGTTAACCATGTAACTTCAGCTGCAGATTGGCTATATCTCGATATTCGGCTTTTGTGATGGAACGCGAGACAGTGTGCTATTTTTTTGCACACCAAGAGATTGGATTATGACCGAGAAAAATGCAGTATCCTATAGTTGACCGACTAGTAATGGAACAACTAGCCCAATCTGAATTAGAAAATGCACAAAGATCTAATAATGAGTGAGAAGTGAAATCAAGATCGTAGTTAATTGTTCCTTTCAAATACCACAAGATGTGACAAACCATTTTGAAATGTGCTTGGGTTGGCGCATGCATGAATTGAGACACAAAGTTGACATTGTAAGTAAGGTCTAGTCGAATCAGAGTGAGATATTGCAGAGCACCAACAATGTCGCGATAATGTGTGGGATCAACATATGGTAAGGTGTTATCAAGACCATTTGTTTTTGCTTTAAGCAGTGTGCTCATGGGCTTGCAATCTAACACGCTGGTGCGCTCTAGATTAGTAAGTGCATACTGAGATTGAGAGAGATGCAATCCTTTTACTGTTGAATTGGGTCGAGATCCTTCATGGCAAATTCAATATGTAAGAAGTTCTGAATTTGAGCCTGTAACAAGCATGTCATCTATATATAAAAGAAGGATTAGAGTACCAAGAGAACAATGTAGAAAAAATAATGACGAATCAACTAAGCTACAAAAGAAACCATGTTTTAAAAGAAAAATGTTAAAGTGATCAAACCAGGCTCGAAGCGCTTGTTTTAATTCGTAGAGAGCTCGTTGGAGTTTGCACACATGATTTGGGAAGTTTGGATCAGTTGTTCCATGAAAATATTCTCATTGAGGACACCATGCAGGAACACATTTTTAACATCAAGCTGATGAATATCCCAATGTTGAACAAGAGCTACACTAAGCATAAGATGTATTGTTCCAAGATTGATAACATGTGAGAAGGTGTTTGTATAATCAATACCAGCTATTTGATTGTACCATTTAGCAACAAGGCGTGCTTTCAACCGATCGAGAGTTCGATCAGGTTTAAGTTTTGATTTAAAATTTTGGACCCGATTACATGCATCTTAGAGGTACGTGGAACATGTTGCTAGGTGTTGTTGAGATAAAGGGCATCCATTTCTTCGTGCATGGCTGATTTCCAACCTTTATGAGGAAGCGCAGCTTTAATGGTCGATAGTGTATGAGGGATATCCTGTGCAATAGTGGATGCAAGAGCGTACTTGAGATTTGGCTTTCAAATCCCAACTTGAGACCTAGTGACCATAGAGTGAGGTTAAGATGGTATTAGTTCAAGTGTCATGTTATTTTGTGAAGGTGTTGTTGATTCCAAACTAATGTCGGGAGAAGAAGATATAGATGTTTGAGTTGTTGGTACTTAAACTGATGGTGGTTGAACTAATTCTGATGTGGTGTCGTGGGCTGATTTTGCCATGTCAGGAGAATAACTCTCGACATCATGACTTAAGTTAGACAATGTGATTGATTCGGTATGTGAATCCTCTTGTGTTACGATGGAAGTGGTAGGTGACAAAGTGGGCTTGATAATTGCTGCGAGTGCGGGATCTTGTTAATGTAAACCAGTGGATGAAAGAGGAGGATTACATGCATTTGTATCCTATAAGGGGAATATATTGTTAGACAGAGGAAGAGATATCCAAAAATCAAAGATACTTATCCAAACATTATTCAAAGAATTGGAATTATTTGTATGTTGATTTTTGAATGGGAAATTAGTTTCATAAAAAACCATATGACGTGAAATAATAACTTTTCGCGTAGATGGATGAAAACATTTGTATCCTTTGTGTTGATCACTATAACCAATAAAAGCATATGGTGTTGTCTTTGGATAAAACTTATTTTTACGTGTTTCCCAAGCATATGGAAAACATTTTGAACCAAAAACTGCTAGTAAAGAATATCGAGGATGAACTCCATGCATTTTAATGTAGGGTGTATCAGAATTAATAGCACTCGATGGTAAGCGATTAATAAGAAAAACAACAGTTTTAAAAACTTCCACCCATAAATATAAAGGTGCGCCACTATGAAATAACATTGCCATACCTAGCTCGTGAATTATTCTATGACAACGCTTGACCATACCTGATTGTTCCGGAGTGTGCGGACATGAAATTTGATGAACAATTCCCTCTCCCTGAAAATGAGAACTAAGTTTGGAGTTTATGAATTCTCCACCTCCATCAGAATGAATTATTTTTATTTTTTTTGCCAAATTGCCGAGAAACATATTGTTTAAAGGCCAAATATGTATCAACAAAATCAGACTTTTTTCTTAATGGTATTAGCCAATTATATCGGGAAAAGTCATCAATAATGCAAGCATAGTAACAAAAATTGTTAAGAGATGGAATTGGTGATGGTCCCCATAAATCACAATGTATTTTATTAAAAATAGATAGACTTTTATTATCTGAAGAAGAAAAAGGCAATTTACTAAGCTTGGCTAATTGACAACTATCACAACAAGAATGTAAATTATTAGATCCTTGGACATCAATCAACCCTTGTTGTTGTAACAGTTGATTTTTAGGATGTCCCAACCGTTGATGCCATAAGTCAGCAATACTAGACTTGAACCTATACAAAAAATGCAATTCATGGAGGCTTGAAATAACATAAAGATCACCCTTGCGTTGTTCTATCATCACTTTACATCATGTCTCCCTTTCCTTAATACAAAATTCCACATTAGAAAATTCACAATTAACAGGGTAATGATCAGTAAGCTGACTAATAGATAATAAATTTTGATTCAAATTGGGCACATGTAAAACATTTTTTAGTGGAAGACTTTTATTGCCACTTTTAATGATAGCATCACCAATAGATTTTATTCCTAACAATGTTCCATTTCCTATTAAAATTGAATCATTACCAAAGTATGGACGTGTGTTCTTTAATATACTAGTGTTACCCATCACGTGCTGAGAAGAACCTGTGTCGGATGTCCATTCGGTGTCAAAAACATTATTATCAAGAGTGAGAGCCGCTAATGCTTTTGGAATTTCATCAGATGAATATGCACGTTTGGATAGATGCTAACATATTTTTGCGACATGCCCTATAACACTGCAGATTTGGCACGTTTCATTTTGATACATTTCTCTTTCTGTTGGTGTCATTCGACATTATCCAGGTGGAGGCGGCTTGCGATTGCTAAAGTCATGCTTGTTGTTAGGACTGGTTTGCTCACTAGGATTGTTATTTCCTAGATTATTTAAGCATGAGTTGTGTGCTTGGAAGCCACAACTATTTGAATTAAAATTGTTCTATATATTGTGAGAGCTAGATTGTTGTTTTTGCTCATAAAAGACAAAATTTTGCTTTTGCCCATAAAAGGCAAGTTGATGAGTTGAGGTATTGGATGTGAACTAATTCTAATGTTGTTCATATGCTTATAACAAGGACCTCAATTCAGAGTAGGATGGACGTGGTGATTTCAACCATATTTTGGACCCAGGTTGTAGTAGTGGTGAAAGACTCATATTTTGGACCCAGGCTTGTAAGAAGATAAAAAACTTTAACCTTTTCTGCAACTGGGCTTCCTATAACAACAGCCGACCACTCTTCTCCCACTTACCAGCAGACTAGACGACACAGCTCCCACGTACCAGCAGACCAGACAATGCCTCTCCCACGCACCAGCAGACCGACGATGCCTTCTCCCACGCCAGACGGCACAACAACAGAGTTAGAGGCATCTCTCACTTTTACTCTATCTATTAGAGGTATCTCTCACTTGCTCTTGTTAATTTCTTTAACATGGTTATGCTCTTTTAGGAAGAGTAAAAAGAAAATTGTACTGATACTTTTCTAGATAAGCATTATATGCCCAGGCATCCAGCGTCTTTAGATGACAACTGTTTACCATTGATTCAAAAAGTTGCCCAAGTTCAAGTTCTAGATGATGTTATATCATCTTTGCTTGTAGTGGATTCAGTGAGAGTCCGCTATTTGCTTGCTTCTCTTGTTCACTCTAGTTCACCTAGTTTACAACGGTCTTTTTGCTAGGTTTCAGATGAGGGCTAAGGGCGAGTCAACCCTCTTAGCAACTCTTCCTAATTAATCAACCTTTGTGCTCTCCACGACGAAGATAGGTGGCTCGGCAGGGGAGCAATGGAATATCATCAAAGATCTAACTTTCAAAATTCAATTATTCCGCGACCCCTCCACGAATAACGAGAAAAGTTGGATCTTTTTTTATGGCATTTCCTCTGTGGCTTCTCCTGCTTGGCTGTTTTCCACGCTTGAAGAAGAGAAAATTCAGAACGGATCAGAGAATCACTGGCACTTTCAGCACCCTTCGTTTTACCAACAAATCAGTCATCTTTGACGATTTCCCATTCCTTCCTTGCCGAGCCGCTTATATTCGCTGCGAAGAGCACAAAAGCTAATTAATTAGGAAGAGCTGCTAAGAGGGTTAACTCGCCCTTAGCCCTCATCTGAAACCTAGCAAAAAGACCGTTGTAAACCAGGTGAACTAAAGCGAACAAGAGAAGCAAGCAAATAGTCGCCTCTCAAAAATCAAATAATCTCAAATGGATCATAACTCCCCCACCAAGATAGTTGAAACACCAATTCGAAACGAATATCTCCCTAGCTAACGACCAAACCCTCCACCACTAGTCAGCCTAGGATTAACAATAGAATTGCCGTCACAATTCAACTTCACCTAACCAGATGACGGCGTAGTCCAACCAATCCAACGCCTCACACCATGAAGCTTCGATGTTGAAATAGAAGTCAACAACACATCCATTTCAACTTTAAAGACACAATCATTCAAAATTGCTAAGAAAAGAAACTCCTTTTGAAAGATTAATAAGTTCCGAGCCTTCCACAACTACCAAATACCTGTCAGAAATCAATGTGCCCAGGCAAAACCAAAAGGACCCACAGTATGAGCATGCAGATTCAAAGCTAGCCAATCAACCAAATTCGCCGCAGCAAAAAAATTAACAAGAACATCCCACTGCTGCCACCATGCAACCGTACAACTACAATCACGCAACAAATGCAAAGGAGACTCAGCATATAAAGAGCATACTCCACACAAATTAAAAGTAGCCAAACCCCGTGAGAACCTCAAAGAATTCGTCGAAAGACAAGAGTGCCCAAGTAATCATAAGAAATGTTTCAATTTCGGTGGACCAGTCACCTTCCACAACCAAGAAAAATAGACGAAACAAGAACGTTAGACAACTCTTCCGAAAGAAGTGCTTTATAAGCTGCTCGAACCGAATATGCGTCATTCAAAGAAAAACTCCAAGACATATTATCCTGCACCGAAGTAAACAAAGGCAAAGGAATTGCCCGAATAACTTCTCTGAGATGATCCGAAATGGCAGAACGTAAGCCCAAAAAATTGCAAGAACCTCATTAATTATATGCGCTACCCGAAAATGTTCTTCCCCTATTGTCAAGCCATCCATATGATCCACCAAAGGACCCCCCGAGCACCAATTATCAAACCAAAGACTAATCTGAGAACTATCACCAACCCCCCAAACTGAAAGAGGAAACAACAAATCAAAACTTTTAACTACCCCCTTCCATAGACTAGAATCCGAACCCTTAGTAAAAAAGGGAATAGACCCACCATTATAATATTTACAACGTAACACCTCCACCCACAAAGTAGAATCATTCAAAAATAACTTCCAACCCAACTTACCCAACAAAGCGACATTCATCAATCTAGAACTTTTGAAACCAAGACCACTATATCTCTTTGGCCGAATAAGCCAATTCCAACCAACTAAATGCATCTTACGTATATCCGATAAGGAACCCTAATAAAAATCACTAGCCAAACGATCTAAATAAACACAAATAGAGGAAGGTAACCAAACCGTTTGCATTATGTAAATTGGTAGCGAAGGAATAGAAGACTTAATAAGCACTTCCTTCCTAGCGGGACTCAGAAATTTAGAACACCAATTAGCCGGCCTAGTCTCTACCGAACTCACAATTTGCCTATAATGAGCAATTGAAGTACAACTATACAACAACGGAACACCCAAATACTTGGTCAAGTCAGAAGTAACTACTACTCCTAGCGATTATTGTCGCTGGGATTTCATAACACGAGAAACAGAATGTGAAAAATAAATTCTTGACTTAGAAAGATTAGCCCTCTGCCTACTCGCCATACAGAACACGTCCAACACCTCACGGACCACTTTAACCTGTTTAGCTGAAACCTTACCAAAAATCAGCAAGTCATCAACAAAAAGTAAATGACTAATGCCTGGCCCACCTTTAGATGCCCTAACCGGAATTCATTTTTTACTCATCAGTGCTCTCTGAATAAGCATAGTCAAACCTTCTATACAAAGAACAAATAAATAAAGGGAGATTGGATCTCCCGGGCTAAGCCCTCAAGTTGCAGAGAATGATGTAGAGGGGCTGCCGTTCCATAGAATAGCCAATGAAGACTGAGAAAGAGCACTTAAAATCATATTAACCCACCGAGAAGGAAAACCAAAGACTTGCAATACAAACTGCAGATAGTTCCAATTGACCCTATCATAGGCCTTCTCCAAATCAACTTTCAACACAAAATGACCCACTTTACTTTTAGACCTCCTAAAAGAATGCAGTAGCTCCTGAGTAATAATAATATTATTAGCAGTGGTACGATTAGGAATAAAACTACTCTGGAACGGGCCAAATAAGCCATCAATAAAAGGTTTTAAAAGATTCGACAAAACCTTCATAACCACTTTATACAACAAATTACAAAGTGTAAAAGGTCGAAACTGAGAAAGCGATTCTAGAGCATGAACCTTAGGAATAAGCACAATAAAATCCTTAACAACCTGAGCATCCATCACGCCAGAATTAAAAGTTTGCTATACAAACTGAAAAACCTCTTCTCCAACCACATCCTAATACTTTTTTAAAAATATAGGTTGAAAACCATCCCGCCTTGGGGCCTTATAAGAACCCATATTTAAAACAGCCAACCAAACTTTGTTAGCAGTCTAATGTTAAGGTAAGTTTTTAGTTGAAGAAAAACTTAGATTATTTATCTTGTTATTTCTATTTACTTAAAAACATGTAAAAAGTGAGACTATTAAATCATTTTTCAAAGTTTCTAAACTTCAATGATCTATGAATTGCGTAATGTTATAATGTTGATATGTCGTATAGAACTCCGGGAAACAAATAATAAATAGTTAATCGGAATTCATGATTAACCATTTCCAAAAATTTGGAAAAAGTAAAAACTGGAATTAAAAATCTGACTTCTGCTCACTCCGACAAATATTATTTTTTACGTTTTGAAAACCTTATCTTATTCTTCTTTTTTTATTACAAGGGAGAAAGTTCAAAATACAAACTCAAATAAAACTAACATGCGGCTAACGCAAAGTGCCTAGCTTGTCTTGGTGAAGACTATGAAGAACAGGTAAAGGAGGTTCTTGTAGTAGATGAACGCCGGGAGTGGCCAATCCTACGAGATGTGCCAGAGTATCTGCGCATTGGTTCCCTTCGCGATGTACATGTTGAAGTTACACCTCCCAAACTCTGTGAAGTAACTCACGGGAACCTGTCAATAACAAAAAATTATTGCTATCAGATGCTATATAGGAAGAGGATAGAAGATTAATGACCTCTAAGGAGTCCACTTCGAAAATGATATGACGGTACGCCATCGACCACGCCAGTATGAGGCCCGAGTGGACTCCCCATAGCTCTGTTGTAAGGGGCGAGTCTCTTCCAATGTGATGTAAAAACCCTCCACACCACCTTCCATTCCAATCATGAAGTAATCCGCCAGCCGATGCTTCAGAAGAAATTGACTTAATTGCTCCGTCGATGTTGAGTTTAAGCCAATCCTCCAGTGGTTTAGACCATCCCATTAGACTACCCGCCGATAAACCCTGCGTGGAGAAGACTCAACTTTCCACCGTCCTCACCTTCACTATCCAACCTACAAACTCCCTCACTACTTTATGACCATGCTCAGGCCACTCAAAATTAGCTTCAAAAATGCTTTTATTGCGCCATAACCGTAGCATCCAACAGTCTACGCCAAAAAGAGTAGCCCAATCCTCCTGCATCGCCAGAGAGTGGGTCCTGAGATTGGAGTGAACCTACCTCTCCATTTCCTAATGAAAGATGTAACACCCCACTCCCGCCAGACCCAGACCCAACATCGATGGGTGATATCCGAGTCCGTGCCCCACGAGGGTGGCGTGCTAGGACACATAGTCAGTCAAAAACTCAGTATAATTTTTTTTTCAAACGTACACGAAAATCCATAATCGAAAATTTGGGCCCACTTTTATTCAGAAACCTTTTTTATTTATAAGAGTTGCCAACCTTTTTAAATATCAGAATTTCGACTAGCCCATTCCAGAAATAAAACATATTACACATTGATCAATTTCTTTTGCAAAACCTTTCCCAATCGGAAAGGTATATACGACAAATATACTCAAATATACAAAATACAATAATTTGCAGAAAATACAATTCAGTACAAAAATAAAGAGACACCATGCAGACACGAACTGATCCCGACCTCTATCTTTCCCTTGCATGAAGTAATTAGACTCCTGTTTGTCTAACGGGGTACTCCTCAAAGCCTGAAAAATAATTGCAAATGTTGGATGAGTTTTTGCGAACTCAGTGAGTGACCATCATCGATGGCTCACCCAATCATGTAACACATAATTCAAATCATTACACATTTACACTTTTCACTCAATACAATTTAATCACTCATTGAATTCATATGTAGTGCACATAAGACTCACTTTTCATTTGTTATTTTGTTGTGACCGAGTACCTAAACTGTCCCATGTAGGGCTCATTAATATCTGTCCCATATAGGGCTCATTAATCGTTGAGCCTGAGGCTCTGAATCACTTTTGAGCTCGGAGCTCATTTCACTCGTTGAGCTTTAAGCTCTGATCGTTGGCTACTCTGGTCACAACTATCATTATATTTCATGCATTCATAAGATGGAATGCATCACTCACATTTGCATATACTCATTCAATCATTTCCCATATCATCGGACGTTAGTCCGACATTCAACAGTAGAGTTGAGAATTCACACTTTTATTCATAGGTAAATGCATATTCAAAACACATTTGTCATCGAACCGTGGTCCGACATTTAGCAACCATATAATGCACAGTTGAGAAACGCACTCTCATACATATGTAAATGCACATTCAAAATACATTTAACAATCACATTATGTACACTTAGTTCATTCGATTCACATTCAAGTAGTACTTCAATACCCCCTTCAAAATTCACATCATCAAACCTTCTGTCCGGAAACCAGCATAAACAATCACATTCATATAATCAGTCAATAGTCAATCAATTCAAAAATCTAAATAGAACAAACAATAAAATAAAACCATCTCGGTCTACTCACAGTACGCTCCAGATTAGCAATTGCTTCCAAGATCTGGAAACTCCTTAATATGGGTGCGTATTCTGCACATCGACATTTTGTCGCACATACATTAATACTTGCACAATTATAACCATTCATGTAATGCACACATGTATATATAGACTATGTACAATGCATGTTCATGACAATCCCGGGTATCTTTCCTTTAATACATCACAGAGTCATTCTTATAAGAAAACTCGACTAAGTATAATTCATACTTAGGTTTATGCATTACTAAACCCATTAAAATCTCCATTCCTTTCTCATTGACTCACTTCAAAAAATTTCTCCAAATTACACTTTCGGAGTCTCCATTTCATAGTAAGTCTAATAAGGTAATTGGTAGAATGGAGCAACACTTCCTTCTATAAAGTTGTACTCCAATATCTTAAGTTTCTATTGCCACCAAAATCACTTAATTTGGTTCAATAATTTGGAAGGTATGCCTCAAACATTTTCAGACTGTTCTTAAACAGAATCCATGTACGATACCCAAATTTCATTTAGAAATTGAACATCTTAAAGACTGAATCAAAATACCACTTCTTCATATGATTTGTAGCCCTATTTCTCTAGTTTACTTCAAATGAAAAATTATCTCATTTGGAATCCTATAGGTCCAAATATAATCAAAACACTGAAGTATACTCAGTAAAACTAATCCCATTTGCATGGTTCCAACAGACTCCCACACTTTCATTTGATCATTCTCTTTCAATTTAACTCCAATTAATACAAATTTTCATGGAGATGTAGGCAAATGTGTTAGGAATCTATTGCTTGAAAAACCAAGTCATTTGGAGGTCTAGAGAAGGAGTTATGGTCAAAAGAAGCAACCATGTTCATAACTTTACTCCAATAGAACATACTTTGGAACAAACACCATAACTCTCACTATAGATGTCGGATTGATTTCGTTTTTCTACGGTTAAAAAGAAGACATCTAGGGCTACAACTTTCATGAAGACCAAAAATTGCAATGCTGTCGTTAAGAGGGTCAAAACACACGGACTGTGTGAAATCACACGGTCAGGCCGTGTAACATTTGGGTGAAATGTGTTCCTGCGCCTAAAAACACACGGCCCGTGTGAATTTACACGGGCAGACCGTGTAACCTTCGGGTGAACTTAAATTTTCACCTCCAAAGCTCCTCCAAAGGGTCCTAAACCCGTTCTAACCTTCCATACACTCTTAAGCACCCCAAATCCTCCTATTCTTGAGCAATTATCACTCCATAACCATTTAAACACGCATCATAATGCATTCACTTCCAAATCCCAACTCATTTAAACCATCATCTCTATGGATAACTCCTTCAAATATACCCAATTTCAACTCAACATCCTCCATGCACATTTCATATTCCCCACTTGATCATAAACACCCAATATAATCCATCTCACACACCTAAACATAACACAACATAAATATATATCCATAACTTTTGCTGCACTCAATTTCCCACATTCATGTCAAGATTTAGGACTCTTAAGGACAAAATTAAAAGTTATTGACTTCACAAGAAATGTAGCCAAACACTTCTAGTTTAAGCCAAACCAAAAATCATCTCAATTGCTCAACTATAGAAAGAGTTATGGCCAATACATTGAATCATACTCAAAGAAAATTTCAAGATTTTTCAAACTTCCAATATTTACATCAACTCATCTTAGAGACATGTGTAACATAATTCATCATATATAACACCA
>JAOTAX010000198.1:34543536-34572136 GCA_025629825.1 Erythroxylum guanchezii | reverse complement strand
CAATCACATTAAAATACACATAGTTCATCCAATTCACAATCAAGTAGCACTTCAATATCACAACTCCCCAATACACAATCATCGGACCTTCTGTCTGGAATCCATAATCAAATCACAATCCATCACCACTTATATGAACATTCAGTAATCAATCAATACAAATTTAGAAAACAGAACAAATAGTGAAAAGGAGACCATCTCGGTCTACTCACAGTACGCTCCAAATTAGCATTTGCTTCCAGATTCTGGAAACGCCTGTCTGTGGACTTTGGACCTGCACAACCCATTTATGCAATACGTTGCACACACAGTAATAATTTTGCACAATTTTAAGCATTCGTTTATGCAGATATAAATGTACGATGCATGTTCATGACAATCCTGGGTATTTTCCCACTAATTTCATGGGTTAAACAAGTGGTGTGGCAAGTGACACATGTCACTTGCCACATGTCACTTTCTCATTGCTCCAATTGGTCCACTATAATAACTAATCTATTTTGTCTCCAAATTCTAATCCAATTGTCTCCTAATTTTCAATAACACTTGTCAATAATTCCTAAAGTCATGTATCAAAATTTCCATTGCCATTGGACAGTAATTTCTACTACCATTTAACAAATGTCTTGTCACTTGACATTTTTCCTAGTCTAGGAATTACCCAAAATTTTCAGAAACTTTTCCCAAAATTTTCCAAAAATTCGAACTCAACAATTACACTCTCCAAATCAATTTTCAATACAAGCAAACCAAAATTCTCAATAACAATCACATTTGTAAAACAATTATACTCGGAATGTCAATGAATGCATGTACAATTATTGTTATGTGCAACGATTCATTATTCATGTGCATGTGCACCTTATGTAATGCATGAGCATGAGATGTGTTTTCCCAATTTCTCTGATTGATCTCACATGTACCAAATCTTTAGGGTTCTAACCGTTTGGATGAAAACGGGATGTTACAAAAGAAATACGTAGTGATCACCTCTGGGGGAAATTGTTTCTAGAAGGTGGTCACCCGCAGACAATCTCGCATGACGTGGAGAGTGGACTTTTCCTGACCACAAAATGGGTACCTACTATCCATATTGACATGTCGCGCTACTCTCTGTTGGTCGTCATGAGCTTGTTTTTGGTTAGGAGCCAGAGGAAAGAGCGGATTCTTTGGGGTCCCGCCCACTTCTAAATGGACTCCCAGAGATTCGCTTGGCGATCCGTGAACTGCCCTTCGATGATCTCATAAGCAGAAGCTACTGTAAAACACCCATGTTCTGTAGGAGCCCATCAAATGGTGTCCGCTATTGGAGCTTCGGTAGCTATGGTTAAGGTAGCAATATTCATACAAACCGCATCAGAAAGGTATTGCTGGAATGTATTCCATTTCCAATGACCATCTTCGGACTAGTAATCCGCCACTTTGTTGTACAGGATTTCATCCGGGATTAGGGACCTTGCCAAAATGCCGAGGACCCATGGCAATCTATCGTCTGAGGGAAGTGATACGGAGCTAGTCGGTACTTAAACTGTAAAATACAAACCCATAACGCATCCAATTTTGTAAGCAATGCCCATCCCAGCTTTGTAAACAAGGCATCGTTGGTAGAACGAATCTTCTTGAAGCCTAGACTCCCTACGTGTTTAGGCTTACACATCGATTCCCAATTCACTAAGGACATTTTCCTATGTTCATTAGTGGAACCCCATATAAAGTTACGCATAATGCGTTCCAAATCGTCACATAATCCTCTCGGAAGCCTAACTATTTGCATCGTGAAAAGAGGGAGGGCCGAAATCACTGACTGGGTTAAGGTGACTCGACCTGCTAAGGATAAATTTTTAGCCCGCCAACTTGTAAGTTTCTGTTGAGCGTTATCCAGAATTCGCCCAAATTGTTCGTGCTAGAAATGGATAAATTGTGATTGAGGTGTCTTGATATTTTTGGGGGAATGTTATTGGAGAAAAAAAATCTTCGTTTTGGCCCTGTTAACCATCTGTCTCGAAGCCTTGCAGAACACCTTAAGAGTTTGAGCTACCACGCAAGTCTGTGAGTCAGTAGCTTCTGTGAATAGGACCAGGTCATCAGTAAAGAACAAGTGAGATAAGGGTGGACCTGTAGTACTTAATTTAAGCGGATGCCAGCGACCTTGGTCCACCTCCCGAGAAATGAGGTGATCAAGCATTTCCATGCATAGAACAAACAGACCACAAGTAGTGGTGGAAGGGTCCAATAAAGTGCCCTGCCAAGCCACCTATATGGATACAGTCGTCATACATTTCATAATGACCCCGATTAGTTGATCCGGAAGCCCGATGTCTACTAAAGTACTCTGAATAAAGTCCCATCGGATCTGATCATAGGCTTTCTTCAGGTCTATCTTGATCACAAAATACCTAATCTAACCGGTATTGTTTCTCATTGAGTGGATGGCTTCTTGGACGACGATCATATTATCAATGATGTGGTGACCCGAGATAAAACTGCACTGATTTTCGTTAACTAAAAACTCGAGGTGATTCCTTAAACAATTCACTATAACTTTGAAGAGAATTTTGTAAGTCACGGTACAAAAACTAATCGGTCGAAACTGGGTGATATTAGCTGGGGAGGGAGTTTTGGAGATAGGGATCAGTATGGTTTGATTGAGCTCCTGACATGTAATTTTACAGAAAATATACATGTCATGTTTTTTTAGTCCCTTGCTAAGTAACTTCCATATTTTGTCGTCCCTCTTCCTGTCATGTAATTTCTATACATGTCAAGTTTTTTTAGTCCCTTGCTAAGTAACTTCCATATTTTGTCGTCCCTCTTCCTGTCATGTAATTTCTATACATGTCATGTTTTTTTAATCCCTTACCAAGTAACTTCATATTTTGTCGTCCCTCTCCCTCAAACAAGCAGCGTCTACAGCAGCCTTAATGGCATCTTCATTTCCTAATCTGGAGCTACGACCTCTGGGGAGCACGGGTCTGAAGCTCAGCTGTGTGGGTTTCGGGGCTTCTCCTCTCGGTAATGTCTTCGGCTCTGTGTCCGAACAGGATGCTCTTGACTCCGTTCGCGAGGCTTTCCGTCTCGGTATCAATTTCTTTGACACCTCTCCGTAGGTTCTCCTCTCTTTAACCACATCCTCTTTATTATTGTGTGATCGTGTTAAATTTTAGATTGTATTGACTACTGGAGAAACTATGTGCACTTCTGATCTTCCTTTTGGTGGGTTGGCTTTCGTAGAAATAATCGGTTGTAGTTGAAGATTATTTTCTTTTCCTCCAGTCTATTCGGGATTGGTTTCTGAGGAAATTTGGGTAAGTTGGGGTTTTGGATTATAATCGACTGATTGTGCATAACTTCATCGCCTTTCAGAAGTTTGTCCGATGCTTGAGCACTTTGTTGCTAACAAAACGAACTAGAAAGGAGTGGTCTGCTAATTGAAAATGTTGACTGCTGTGTTTTTGTGGAGTCTATCATTTGTCCTTCTCGTTGGCATCATTAACAACTTGGTTCACAGATGTTCGTAGCTTTCTAGTATAGGAGTTTCAGTGTACATATCCCTTGCAATGATATAATCTTCCGTTACAGGTTTTATGGAGGAACATTGTCCGAGAAGATGCTTGGTAAGGCACTTAAGGCTCTAGGAGTTCCTAGAAATGAGTATATTGTGTCAACAAAATGTGGGCGGTATAAAGAGGGCTTTGATTTTAGTGCTGAGAGAGTAACTAGGAGCATTGATGAGAGCTTGGCAAGGTTGCAGTTGGATTATGTTGATTTACTGCACTGCCATGATATTGAATTTGGCTCTCTTGACCAAGTAATGTGCTTCAATTGGTTTTTTGTGGTTCTGTTTGCTTTATTCTGAGCTAAATGTAGTTTCGGAATGCATTCTCACTTTTTGCAGCTTGATATCTAACACCAATTCATGACAAGACACAGTTGGTTGTATTTGAATCTTGTGACAGATTGTGAATGAGACAATTCCTGCCCTACAGAAATTGAAAGAAGCAGGGAAGACACGTTTTATTGGTATAACTGGGCTTCCACTAGGAGTTTTCACCTACGTGCTTGATAGAGTGCCACCTGGCACTGTGGATGTAATCTTGTCATATTGTCACTACAGTATCAATGATTCCACACTGTTAGATTTGCTGCCTTACTTGAAGAGTAAAGGGGTTGGTGTAATTCATGCTGCTCCACTTGCAATGGGGCTACTCACAGATAATGGCCCCCCGGAGTGGCACCCGGCTTCTGCTGAACTAAAGGTCTACATTTGCGTAATCAAAGGATCGAGGAATTTCTATTGCTGCTATCGTTCTTCTCTGCTTTCCCCCAATATTCCCTGCCATTTTAGATTAAGAGAACAAATTGTATATTATTTCAGCAACATGACCTATGCATTGCTCATCCTCTTACAAATGTGCTCATAAGCTTTCACAGCCATGATGCAGTTCAACTTGAGCAATTGGAATAATCTAAAATAGCCTTACTTGATCTTAGAGCATCCTCTTATTAGAAAAACTTTAGAGGTTCCTAGCCAGTACAGAAGTTTTTATGCATGATCATACAGAAGAAGATTTAACAGAGGCTTGACATCTTACACAAATCCACATGACCTCTATGTCTTTCCTTGAAGGTAGTTCTAATACACCTGATCCAAATTAGTAAGAAAGTATCATCCATTGAACTGCCAATATCTGGATCAGTGAATATGAATAAAGTTCAAATGCACTTTTAAAGCCATACTATTTGGCTTCTAGCTTCTTCATACTGGTCAAGCCTGTTCATATAACCAGGCATGTTTTGTGACTGCTTCCAAATATGAGGAATTGGTTAACAAATTTTTTAAACTACTGGTTCTTTGCATCGTTTTAAGTCAATGAAACTCTTCTAAAATGCAATCATTTTGTTATATTCGTTGTAGTTTGCATGTCGAGCTGCGGCTGCCTACTGTAAAGAGAAGGGAAAGAATATATCAAAGTTAGGGATGCAATACAGTTTGTCCAACAAGGATATTTCTACGGTGCTGGTTGGCATGAATTCTGTCAGACAGGTTCTTTTCTAGCGTTTGCTATACTTGCAATAATTGTTTGGAACATTTGGTGCGCAGTCCTTGAGCTTTAACATTCTAAGATGTTCAACCAAGTTGCAAATAGTTAAATCAATAGTAATTGCTCAATTACTTGACACATGCAGTTTTTTTTTTCTTTGGTTGTCATACTTCACATTATCTGCATGTGTTGGTGAAAAAGTTTTAGAATAAAAGTTGAGAAGATGTTTTAGAATAAAGGTTGTCTTTTTCTTGCAATTATATGACTTAAGATTGTTTACCAATACAAGGTGACGGTGATGTTGCTGATTGATCTCTTTGTGTTCGTGATTACTTTATGACTACTTAGATTAATTGTTTTCAAGGCAGTGAAGCCTTAGCCGCATACACTTACGTTTTGTTGTTTGTTATGTGATAATTAAGTGCTGGTGCTTGAAGAAGTTAATTCTCAAGTGGGAAGTTTTTTAACAATAATTTGGAGACTAAACCTAAATCCTGAAAAACCATGGGCGCAAAGGTGCTCAATTCAGCTAGCGGTCAAATTTGGAAGACAAGACACTAGCATCATAATACTTATGTACGCTGCTATGCAGCCCAGAAAGCTATGCTGCTTTATATCTAAACATTTTAGTTTTGGGCAGGTGGAAGAGAATGTGGCAGCTGCTACAGAACTTGCTACATTCGGGCAGGACCGGGAAACCTTATCAGCGGTTGAAGCTATTTTCGGTCCTGTAAAGAATCAAACATGGTCAAGTGGCATTCCACAGAGTTGAATTTTACTGTCACGAAATGCATACCCAATGTGGGGACTGTTGGTTAGGACTGTCAATAATCATTTACATACATTTGAATTTCAACTTTAGCTTTCTTTTTCTCTTATAAATTTCACATCTTATATATATTATTTGCCCTGTACCAGAAATATGGCAAAATCATTAAGGCAGATCCAAAGTATTTATTTTTGTTAAACGTTCTCATCTCATCTTAGGACTTTGCTACCCAAAAGTCGAGTTGAAAGTAGAGTAGAATCAAATTACTTAAGTCCACCACGCATCTGCTTGAGTGCGGCGCTCTTCTGTATCGTGATAACGGATTCACCGTGGTTCCATTCCCAGTTTGTTGCGCTGGGATTCAAATTCACGACACGGGGTTAAGCCTCAGGCCTATACCTAAATTCTGATATCATTTTGTTACCTAAAATTCGAGTTGAAGATAAAGCAGAATTAAATTATTTAAGTCTAATTATTTTGCTAATGGTTAATCTTAAAAGGCCATCAAAAGTTTGTAGTACATCACAAGAAAAGACCAATAGTTTCTAGTTTTCTTTCCTTGGTTGCTAAAAAGTTTCCATTTTTCTTTTTTTTTTTGGTAACGCATTCAATTACAGATAATTGACATTGTAACATCTAATTATAAGTTAACCAACATGAAGGAAATTCGTGGGGGTGCAGTATGTCTATTGAGTTTTTGGCTCCTTTGTTGTCCCGTATTGGTTGGGGACAACAATTGAGGCAAGGCTTTTGCCTATATAAGGAAGTTGTTACCTTTTTATTTAATACAAAAAAACAAAGCCAAAGATTTATATGGCAAATTTGATTCTAGTTAAATTCCTCTTTGGAGGTGAGAGTTGGAGAGTTTGTCTTGTGTATTTCTTTGTAGGTGTGTTGGTGTATTAAGGGATTGGGTGAGATGAAAGATTGTGTGATTGTAAGGATTTTTCACATAGTAAATCTTCTTCTCAGTGCTCGTGGTTTTTTTTCCGGTTTGAGAGTTTTTACGTAAATTCTCTTGTGTTATTATTTTCTGATATTTTTGTCTATCAAATATCCTTAGGTGAGGGTTTGGGAGGTCTAAATTTCTAATAATTGGTATCAGAGCCAAGGTGTGTTTTTCTTGAAAATTCTAAGTATGCTTTGTGGTCGCAGTTTTAATTGATCTTTTACATCAGAAAAGATTTTCTTAAGAAAGGTTCCTTTGGTGCGGTGGAGTTTTGGTGTGGTAGTGTGGTAGTACATGTCTAGGAACGTTTTGGCTAAGGAAATACTTGGGATTTAAGTGTGTCCGTTGTGGCCTGCCTCTCTTTCCTGGTATACTATTCATTTTTACGGTAAAATTCATCAAGGCAGAAGAGCACAGGAAAAATATCAGGAAATAAGGCTTCGAATCTTTTTAGATTTGAGGTGGAGAAATTCGACGGGAGAAACAATTTTGGCTTGTGGCAAGTGCAAGTCAGGAATATTTTGATTCAGTCGGAATTACACAAGGCATTGAAAGGCAGACAAATCCCTGATATTAGTAAAAGCAAATCTAGTATGAGTAATGAAGATTGGGAAGATCTGGATTTGAGAGCAGCAAGTGGGATATGAATGTGTTTGGCTAAGAATGTCCTTGCGAATGTGCATGAAATATTTACAACAAAGGAGCTCTGAGAAAAGCTCGAAGAGTTGTATCAAACAAAGGGCATCTCAAATCGGGTGTACCTAAAGGAGCAATTTCATACACTGCGGATGAGGGAAGGTACTACAATTTCAGATCATTTAAGTGTTCTCAATGGGATTGTCGCTAAACTGGAGGCTATTGGAGTTCGTATAGATGATGAGGATCAAGCTTTGAGATTCATTTGGTCTCTTCCACC
The DNA here is from genome assembly GCA_025629825.1 of Erythroxylum guanchezii. Lineage (NCBI taxonomy): Eukaryota > Viridiplantae > Streptophyta > Magnoliopsida > Malpighiales > Erythroxylaceae > Erythroxylum > Erythroxylum guanchezii. Next base: position 34,564,460 of record JAOTAX010000198.1, on the reverse strand, counting down.
TTCATATGAACACATGAAACCGATTTTGATTTATGAGAAGGAGAAGATAGCTTTTTCTGAAGTTACCGGAAAACTCTTTTTAAAAGCGAGAAGACTGGGTGGTGGAAAAAATGTTCCTCCTGAAGACTCAACTTTGGTGGTAGCTGGATATCGGAAGAAGAACTCCATGAAAAAAATATATAGTATGCTGGACGTGTGGACAATCTGGGCATATGAGGAAAAATTATTCGAGAGGTGGAGCAGGTTTGGCAAGAGGCTCTAACTCAGTTAATGGAGAGACTGGCAATGTCGCTAACATTGTCTCTATGGATGATGACCTTGCTCTCTAAAAAGAGGGGCATGTACATCCTCATGGCATGTCGTTAATCCCAAATAGGCCATAATAAAGGATATATTACTGTTAGCGGCTCCACAAGTTTGCACACGGGCATTGGTTTGGCATTAATGCAAGGTGTGTGGTGGAATTTATATCGATAACTGATGAACTTCCAGGAAAGCCAAACATGAGAGTTGCACTATAATTTTTTAGCAAGGTTATTTTCGACATGTGCCGAAGTAAAATGCTTAGAATTGATTTATTCTGAGTGGATATGCTTGTATGGTGGAGCATGATGCTATTAAGCATGATAATTCTCTACATTGAGAATTATGTTATTTTCAGGACATCTTCATTAAGGTGGAGTGTGGCTGTGGGATCAACCAAAGTTGTTAAGGTGAAGATTGTTGAGTTTTTGGCTTCTTTGTTGTCCTATATTGGTTATGGACAACAATTGAGGCAAGGTTTTTGCCTATATAAGGAAGTTGCTACCTCCTTGTTTAATGCAAAAAAACAAAGTCAAAGATTTATATGAGAAATTTAACTCTAGTTAAATTCTTCTTTTGAGGTGAGAGTTGGAGAGTTTGTCTTGGGTATTTCTTTGTGGGTGTGTTGATGTATTAGGGGATTGGGTAAGGAAAGATTGTGTGATTGTAAGGATTTTTCACATAGTAGATTTTCTTTTCAGTGCCCGTGGTTTTTCTCCGATTTGAAAGTTTCCATGTAAATTCTCTTGTGTTATTATTTTCTGATATTTTTTTTTATCAAATATCCTTAAGTGTAAGTTTAAGAGGTCTAAATTTCCAACAATGTCTGTAGTTGGAACTATTCAAGGTGGTCTCAGCCAGCATCGTACACAGCCAGGTGAAGAAATCCGAGCACTTTCACGTCAATTCTAACCTGCAATCTACTGTAAAGGTGGCCAAGTGATTTCATTGTCGTCTGTGTACCCCTGAATCAAGAAATCTATGCAATTCTTTGGACAACCATGATTGTAAGGGTTACAACACCTTCCATCTGGTCCACGTAGATAGCCATAACGAAGAGCATTGGCGAGTTCATTGGTGGTGATATTACGAGCTATCTATAGCAAACAAGCGTACGTCATTACTAACTATCATGATTCTGAAAAATGTAGAAAGCATGAACTTGATGTGTTTTCAAGGGTAACCCAGTCCATTGCGTCTCTTAAATCTTCCTTTTCAAATAGAAGGAAACAGATATTACTGCTAACAATAGAAGGTAACTTCCACCTCAAAATGAAACACCAAGTGACGCCGTCGCCGATCATCATGGAATATGTATGCTTGGCAATCGTGTCAGTTGATTTAGTAGCTAAGGAGAGTTCGGAACATTATTTTCTTCCAAAGTACTGTCAACAATTTGCAGTCGGTCTGGCATGCTTCCTCTCAATTTAAACACAAAACATTAAAGCTCTTAGGTAACGGGAACATTGAGTTAAACTCTTGGGCCTGTTTTATTGAGGGATTACTAATAAAATGCGATAAAACGTAACACATTTTTATCGTTTGTTTGAAGGTTTCATAATGGTATGAGATAAAAACGAAGGATTTTATATTACGTTCTATTCCATCATAAACAGTGAAAATAAGAAACTTTCAATTCAGAAGTTTACGATGGAACATAAACTAATAAATACATACTACCTAATATACTCTCAATAATTTTTCTTAATACTAATTATTTCTTCTAACCCTAACCCCCTTTTCCCAGACTCATTTATTACAGTTTACAAAAATTGTATATAATTAATAATATTTTTATTTTATTTTTTTACCCTAATAATAATATTTTATATTATTAATAATAAATTGCATAAAATTAATAATAAAATAATAAAATTTTTATAAATGAAAATAGGAAATATATAAAAATTATTCTTTAATTGATTATATATATTTCTATATAAAAAATTATTTTAAAATATAAATCACATATAATAGAATAAAATAAAATTTATTAAATAATTAATAATAAAATTTTTATATAATTAATAATAAAATAATAAAACTTTTATTAAAATTTTTATTATTTTAAAATATATATATATATATATATATAATTATTTGTCACGATTGTGACTTGAACCGTGATTTTTTAATTGGATATAATTTCTGTTTTAAAATCATAAGGTTAAATCTCTCGTAACAATTATTTTGATATCAAAAATATAATAATCATTTATTATACATTTCATTCCATTTTATCCATCTTCCAAATAATATTTCATTACATTACATTACGAATCTTTCCATCTCTTCCAAACAACTTTTCACTATATTATATTTTATTATGTTATAAATCATTCCGTTATATTCCATTTCATTACATTCAATTAATTAACATTGAACTAAACAGGCTTAGTTATGGAATTATTCTCCTAACCTGTTATAAGCTATCTTAGGTTTATGGCATTTTGTTGTAATGTTGTGCAACAAACTTGAGATTTTGAAAACCTGAGAAAAGGTTGATGACCCAAAATCTAAAATTTATGAACTCTTTTGATGTTGTATTTTAAAGTCATAGAAACTTACTGCAGTCATAGGTATTCTTGGTGTTTAACATATACATATTCCAATTCCTCCGAGAAGTTCTTACATATAAACAAAACCCCCAAAAGAAACAAGATTCAGAACAAATAAACAAACCCAATAATTCATCAGATCTTTGAATATAGAAAGAAACAGTAACACCAGAATTCTGCGACGGCGTCGAAAGTGCAGACCTTCCGAAGAGAAAGTGCCCCACGCGGCGCCTTATTTGGGTTTGGATTGGTTGTCGAACCAGGAGGTCCACTTTCTCTCTATGCAATTCCTACTTTTTGGTCTGCAATTATTCCCATCCTCGTTACACTTCTCTGCGTCCCTTGATCCGTTCCAAGTTCTTTTCACTGTCGCTCTTCTCCTCCACCCTCTCTTACCAGTTGTCTCTAACTTGCCGCTCAATAAATTCGAAAACTTTCTTGGAGTAAAACCCAAATTCACACTTTTGAGCAAAAGCAGAAACCCTAGACTGCCACCCCCAAGTTCAACCCAAAACCTAGAGAGAAAAACAGGAATAAATTGGGCGGTTTAGGGAGAGAGAGAGCGACAGTCTCACCACCAAAAAAATTACAGGCGCAAACTGCTACGACTGGAATCCCGTCGTTGGTGACCACTGAGGACAGGTCTAGCGTCGATAGCAGGCTAGCATTTTCGTGTTGTCGCAGCTTGTGGCTCTCTCTCGTCGGTGAAGATGCCAGCAACGCCTCACTGGTGGTGATTGTGTGCCTACCGTCTGGTGCTATCCTCCTCGCTGGTGGTAGGGCAATGATGTTCCCCGTCAAACCTCCCACTTCTAGCTAAAACAGAGCCGGCGTTATGAAAAACCAATTTTCACGTTTCTTACATTACCCCATTAGGAGACTATAATTTACTTTTATTTTACTATAATGTTAATTATATAATTTGCCCCCACTTGTCGACCACCTCTCCGGAAACCCTTCATAAAGTCTTCTCTTAACAGTAGCAGTTAAACCCTTTCATTAATAGAACAAGCATTGTTATTGAATGGAACGAGATTATGATGATGAAGAGACAAAGAGGTGGGCTTGCAGAAGATGCGGTCATATTGGTCTTGATGAATCCGACGGCTTTTACTATTGCCAAGAGTGTGGTACTCAAGCCGATGACATCATCTTGACTGGTGTTGCTGATGAGGACTTTGTGGATAAGGACGGTGACGGTGGCGCCATGTATAGTGCACGCTTCACTCGTCGCTCTCAGGTTGCTGCTCGCAGCTCTCAGCCTAACCTGACGTCACAGTCTTTGTTTCATCGCACACAAGAGGATGACGACGACAAAGATATCAAGATAAAGAAAGAAGAGATAGATTATGCTGACTATTATTACATGGATGGAATTGGGCCTACTGAGCCGGAGGATTTTGGGGCGAAGGCAGCTGTGAAGTTGAGTTATGAGGATTACTACAATGAGGTTAGACTTAGGTATGTTATGGGGCTACAGTGGATGATTCAGATGCAGTGTGATGCTCTGGTGGAGAAGTTCAAAGTGCATCCTTTGGTTCGTGGGGTGGCATCTTCTGTGTGGTTAAGGTTTGTAGTTGGGACTGGAGTTTTTAAGGATGGATGGGCTGATGATGTCTTGTTGGAATCTGAGGCTCAAAAGCAAGGTAAACATTGGAACCACAGTATTGTATTTGTTTCCTTTTTAAGTTGTATAGTGATGTGGTAATGCTTTGTATTTGGACTTATGATTGATTTGTGCATATACATATATGCACTGTCTAATGCGTTATAGAATTTTCAAGCAGTTTATAAGCTGGATATATTACTTTTTTTTGGAGAATTTAGAAACAGTTTTTCTAGTACCTTCCTAATGTTAAGCAACATCGTTCTCGTTTGTTGTTCAGGCGAACCGGAAGAGCATATAGTAGGTACTAGGTACAGTGATGAACCCCACAATGCACATGGCCAGCGAGCAGTCATGGTATGGTTTAGGGAATTGAGAAAGACGATTCCATTATCTTGTTCCTTGGCTATTTCCTTTTTGGCTTGCCATGTTGTAAGGGAAGCAGTTTTGCCAACTGATTTAATGAGGTGGTCAGTGGAAGGGAAACTCCCTTATTTTGCTGCTCATGTTGAAATTGAAAAACATTTTGAGCAGTCATCACCTGCCTGTCCCATTAGTTCAAGTGTAATGTTTAGGCCTTCACAAGCAGTTCTTATGCAGAAGCTGGAATCAATGGCAGCTAGCATTGCTGAGTCCATAGGCTTGCATTTACCTCCTGTGAATTTCTATCAAATAGCTTGTCGTTATCTGAAGAAGTTGTCTCTTCCTGTTGAAGAGATTCTTCCACAAGCATGCCGAATAAAGGACTGGTCAATGCCCCCTGAGTTATGGTTATCAATGAATGAGCTCAGGCTTCCTACTCGTGTCGGTGTCATGTCAATACTGATTGTTGCTATAAGAATTCTTTACAACATAAATGGATTTGGGGTTTGGGAAAGGAGTTTGTTTGGGAAAAGCGGCTTTTCATCTAAGAATACAGGTAGATTTGATCCCATATTTAATTCTGAATTGAGTGCTGATGCAGAAAAAGGTCCTGGTTCTCCTCTGCATGAGGTGGATGATGTAGGAAAAGGATCCTCAAATAATTCATCATCATTTCAGAAATCAGAGTTGGATGCTGCCGATTTGTTGCAGAAGCTAGAAGCAAGATATTATAAACTTGTTGACACTTATGGTACGTGTAAGACTAGTTTGACTGAGAATGTTCTGAATGACTTTCATATACAGTTTGAAGGGTCATTTGTTATTCAACTACACATTTATGTTTAATCACAACATTTTCCTTCCATTATATTACTTTTTGTTATTGTACCATCAGAATTTGCAAGGGACTTACCATCCTACCTCCAATACTGCAAGGATGTGGTATTTGCTGGATTAGCACCATCTCATATTGAACATCGTGAGGAAGAGGAGATGATAGAGAAGCTATGGGATTTCTATCATAATGCTAAGGTGATAAAAAAACCGATATTTCCTTAACAGTTTACTATTCATCTGAAGCATTGTGTTTTTGTTTGTATACTTAGTTCATTGATGTTCAGAATTTGATAGAATTTGGAAGGTGAGCCTTGACATCAATTCTGGTGCTACACTTTCTGTATAAATATCCTTGAGTTTCATGTTCAGATAATAGTAATTAGGTGTAAAACCGTGAAGGGGTCAGTTTTGGTATCTTCTTTTTCTAAAAGCCAAGATAATAATTCCAAGTTTTAGTTGAAATTTTTATTTGCATCGAATTAAAGTTTTTCATGCATTTCTGGTTGCTTGTAGAAACTAATTCAGTTAACTCACTTCATTTTGACTCATATTAGGATCCTGAAACAGAAGAGCTTGGAATGCAGAATAGTACATTTAATCAAAAGAGATCAAGGAATGATGAAGAACCTGCCAGAGACCTATTGGAAAAAAGGAAAGCTAGAGAATGGTGTCATGATAGTGCATCCGCTAAAATTAGCTGTGGCAGTGCAGATTATTGTCCACAGCAAAGCTTGGATGACAATCCTCTGCCTAGGAAAAAGCTAGGAGGTCAAACTTCAGTGCCTGATTGCAAAGTTTCGACAGAGACTCTCAAAGATAAAGCAATTAGAAAACTTAAAGTAGATATGGAGGAAAATAGGTTCTGCTACATTCCTCCCAGGGTTAAAGTTAAGAGATTGGATTACCTTCACTATGTTAGAAAGAATGATGATGGTGCTTTGACTTATGTAGCTCATGCAGATTATTACATATTGCTTCGAGCTTGTGCTAGGGTGGCTAAGGTTGACATTCGGATTATGCATATTGGGGTCTTAAGTTTTGAGAAGAGACTGGCCTGGTTGGAGAAAAGAATTGACTACTGCTTGAATTTGACACCTCCTAGTATTACCTGTGATTAAGAATAAGAAGCAGAATAAGAAGGAGAAAAAAGGATTAAACGTTAGACAGTATAGGAGATGAAGATGCCATTAAGGTTATTGTAGATGATGCTTGTTTGAGGAACGGCAAAATATGGAATAAGGCTCAAATTGCAAGTTAAAATTTTCGTCAAAATTCAAGCGGTAGTCAAAATTTTCGTCAAAAGGAGAAGAAAGGAGAAACTATATGCACTTCTGATCTTCCTTTTGGTGGGCTGTGCTGGGACTTTCGTAGAAATAATCGGTTGTAGTTGAAGATTATTTTCTTTTCCTCCAGTCTATTCGGGATTGGTTTATGAGGAAATTTGAGTAAGTTGGAGTTTTGGATTATAACCGACTGTCGTACGTAACTTCATTGCCTTCCAGAAGTTTGTCCGATGCTTGAGCATTTTGTTGCTAGGAAGATGAATTAACAAGGAGAGGTCTGCGTATTGAAAATGTTGACTGGGGTGTTTTTGTGGAGTCTATCATTTGTCCTTCTCGTTGGCATCATTAACAACTTCGTTCACAGACGTTCATGCCTTTCTATTATAGGAGTTTCAGTATACATATCCTCGGACAATGATATAATTTTCCGTTATAGGTTTTGTGGAGGGACATTGTCCTAGAAGATGCTTGGTAAGGCACTTAAGTCCCTAGGAGTTAGTAGAAATGAATATATTGTGTCAACAAAATATGGGCGGTATAAAGCCAGTTTTATTTTATCGCTGAGAGAGTAACTAGGGGCATTGATGAGAGCTTGGCAAGGTTGCAGTTGGATTATGTTGATATACTGCACTGCCATGATATTGAATTTGGCTCTCTGTGCTTCAAGTGGTTATTTGTGGTTCTGTTTGCTTTATTTTGTGCTAAATGTAGTTTCGGAATGCATTCACTTTTTGCAGCTTGATACCTAACATCAATTCATGACAAGACACAGCTTGATATCTAACATTTACATACATTTGAATTTCAACTTTAGCTCTCTCTCTCTCTCTGATAAAATTCCATATCTTATACATATTATTTGCCCTATACCAGAAAATGCAAAATACGGCAAAATCATTAAAGCAGATCCAAAGTATTTATTTGTGTTAAACGGTCTCATCTCATCTTAGGAATGAAACTACTTTAATTACTTTGCTAATGGTTAATCTTAAAAGGGCATCAAAAGTTTGTAGTACATCACAACAAAAGACCGATAGTTTCTACTTTTCTTTCCCTGGTTGCTAAAAAGTTTCCACTTTTCTTTTCTATGTAATGCATTCATTTACAAATAATGGGCATAAGTTAGTTAATCAACATGAAGGAAAATCCTTGGGGTGGGGTATGTCTGTAGCTGGAACTATTGAGGGTGGTCTCAGCCAGTATCGTAAATAGCCAGGTGAAGAAATCCGAGCATTTTCACATCAATTCTAACCTGCAATCTGCTGTAACGGTGGCCAAGCGATTTCATTGTCCTCTGTGTACCCCCGAATCAAGAAATCTGTGCAATTCTTTCGACAACCATGATTGTAAGGGTTACGATACCTTCCATCTGGTCCACGTAGATAGCCATAACGAAGAGCATTGGCGAGTTCATTGGTGGTGATATTACGAGCTATCTGTAGCAAACAAGCGTACGTCATTACTAACTACTGTGATGCTGAAAAATATCAAAAGCAGGAACTTGATCCGTTCTCAAGGGCAACCCAGTCCATTGCATCTCCTAAATCTTCCTTTTTAAACTCACGGAAACAGATATTAATGCTGACAACAGAAGATAACTTCCACCTCAAAATGAAACACCTAGCTGACGCCCATCATCATGGAATATGTATGTTTAGCAATCATGTCAATTGATTAAAGCTAAGGAGAGTACGAAACACTATTTCTACTCCAAAGTACTGTCAAGAATTTGCAATCAGTTTGGCATGCTTCCTCTCAATTTAAAAACAAACACTAAACTCTTAGGTAATGGGAACATTCGGTTAAATTTATCGAGTGTTGTTATTGCTAGTCATTTACCTGAGATGCCTGCGTAACGGTTAAAGTTGTGGCAGCAACAAAAATAACAATGTCCAGAACCAAAAATGCAAAGATTCCAGGATGTTGAGCAACCAAAAATTGGAACCATCCTTCAATATGCAACAACTGTGCAGCTGACAATATCCCTTTCATGACCCAAAAAAGTTGCCATAAGCATCACTATAAAGCAACAAAGATGCACCAATATGTATCTATTGAAGATTGATTTTTCTATGGCAGAAAAGGTAATGGAGAAAGAAAATTCATTTTCACCAACTCACGCACTTTGAATAGTAACTGCAGCAGCAACTAACGAAGTCAAAGTTCCCAAGCATGTGAAAATGAAGAAGTCCCGTTTGTTCCTCTATTAGAAAGTTGCAAACAGAAAAAGGATCAGAAGAGGAGATGAGAAAATAAGACAACTAAAACATGGCAAACTCATCATAGCTAACACCTTTCAATAGTCCAAGAAAAAATATAAACAGAACAGAGAGTAATAAACTACTAGCAACAACAAAAGAACTTGTAATGGCGAAATAGAAATTGAAGTGCAAAGAGAATAGGCTTATTTTTAACCGTTCATTCCAGTATTAACATAGCACAATACATCTCTGGTGTTGCCAATGGCAATAATAGGATACCAGCAAATTATGTTAGATGGTTAAAGAAACAAAGATCAGTGATTAAGAAATGAAACTAGAATTTCAAACATTAACATTATGAATCACTGCATTGAGACTTAAAGAAGATTTTTCTCACCTTCCCAACACAATTGGATATCCACGGACAATGATGATCAAATTGTTCCACACAGTGCTTACATGAAGGGCAGTGTTTTGAGCGAACTGGTCTGATTATCTGCACAAATGTTTGAAATGGATAATGACTTTAAGATACTATAAGAAAATAGAATCCCTTGTTGCAATCGAAAATTTAAAAGTAAAAAGACCATTTGTCTAAACCTTGCAGGTAGGACATAGTTGAGACCAATTTCCTGTCCATACGGAGGAGTTATTTAAATCAACGTCTAATAGACGACCCTGCAAGTGAGTAATTGTCAGAAAATGAACAATATAGGACAGGGTCAGATCAATCATGGAGACTATGGGCGTACTTCTAATTTACGACTGTCAGAAAGGATATCAGTAAAAATCCAGAGAAACGTGTAAAAGGGATCGAGATAGCATCCATAAAGGTAAACGAGAATAATCACATAGAACAATCAATGAAACAATAAGGTGACCATCTGATACATACCCACGTCCTCTACAAGTATATGCAAGGAGAAAGAAATTTCCACGTGACAAAGAAGAGCAGTTAGTTATTGACCAATTCTTTTCTCTATTTGGTTCTACTGATCAATCTACCACTTAGCACAAAAATAGGGAGAAGTGGAGTTAAGCCTGCAGTTAGAAAGAGTGGCAGCATCATCTGCAAACATTATCCGATTCTTATGATTTCAGTTTTCAGTTGTTTTCTTATAAATAGACTAAGTTGCTTTTGTTTTAGAACAGAGTTGATTATGTTAAGTTCTTTGTAATTGGAGAGATTGTCCTTCTCGAATTGGACATTGCATCAATATATTTCATATTCAAAACACCAACATCCTTGAATCTGAATTGTTCACTATCACTGGTATCAGAGCAGTAACGATTCCAATGGTGAATACACGTTCCACCTCCACCAATCTCCAAACCGAACCCCAAAATACTCATCCCTCCTCACCTAACCCTCCATCAGACTCGATAGCTAACCAACTCGCAGCCATAGCATCCCGTTTGGAAATCATAGACTCCTTGGCAGAAAAGGTAGCAGCAATTGAAACCAACCAGAGTACTGTCGCCAAACAAGCATCCTCCCACGTTGAACGTAGGCCAGGGAAAGAACCTGCAAATCTACCACGACTCCAACGCCGAACTGATTGGCATGAACACGATGAAGCTGATGCCGAGTCATCCTGGTGGCGTCGAAATCCCAACCAGCGTCCTTATACGAAGATTGAATTTCCTAAGTATGATGGTGGTGATCCTAGAGGATGGATTCTAAAAGCAGAAAAGTACTTTCGATACCATCAGACACCTGACGAATTAAAGGTGGATGTCGCTTCCATGTATCTTGAAGGCGATGCGTTGGATCTTTTTTCTTGGCTTGATCATGATCATACAATTGTATGTTGGGATGAATTGAAACACGCTCTACAAGAAAATTATGGTCCAGCGGAATTTCAAAATCCCGATGAATTCCTTTGTAGCATTCGACAGAGTGGTACCGTTCAAGAATATCGTCAGGAATTTGCTCGACGATCTACAAGAGTATCTGATTGGCCGGACCATTGTCTATTGGGAGTGTTTCTCAATGGACTTAAAGAGGAACTCAAATCTGATGTGAGGATTCACAAGCCACGTTCAATTTATAAAGCTATGAGCCTAGCTATTGAATTTGAATCCAAATTGGGTTTGGGTGCAAATCGCAAAGGTTCTAGTGGGCAGAATAATTTCAAGCCCAATTTTACTCCTTCCTTTACAAAAACGAAAGAATTTGGAACAACAAATGCAGCTGGAAACAAACCTACCATTGCTGGGCAGTCAAGGCCATGGGATGCTGATCGTCAAGCTCGATTCGCCAAGGGATTATGTTTTCGTTGCAACGAGAAATACGGACCTGGTCATCGATGTAAAACCGGTACTTTGGCGCTTCTGGAAGCTAATCACGATGATGAAGATGCTATTGTGCACGAAGGAGATGGAGGCAGCGAAGAAGATGGCGATCCAAACCCTGCCGAATTTGCTGCAATCAGCTTTCATGCTATCTTGGGGAAACCAACCGCAACCACCATGAAACTTCAAGGGAACGTGGGCAAACGTGATGTTCTGATTCTAGTGGACAGTGGGTCCACTCACAACTTTATCTCAGAAACAATTGTAAGGGAATTAAGCTTGATGATGCAATATGTTGCTCCTTTTGGTGTTCAAATTGGCAATGGAGATATTATTCGTTGTAACAATATCTGCAGAAATCTCGATGTACAGCTCCCTGGGTTGAAGATTACTCAAGATTTTTACCCATTTTCAATTGGAGGAGCAGATTTGGTGTTAGAGATTCAATGGCTTGCCTCCCTAAATACGGTGCAAGCTAACTGGAACAAGATGTTCCTTATCTTCACAATAGATGGCCAGCAGTACAAGCTTCAAGGAGTCTCTTCCCAGACAGCCACACCAGCCTCATTCCAATTCCTAGCATCAACGACAACAGTCCACAGTCCTCCACCAACGCCCATTGATAAAATTCTTTCTGAATTTTCCATCGTTTTTCAAGAACCTAAAACACTTCCCCCTTTCAGAAATCACACCCATTCCATACCCTTAATACCACATGCACAACCTCCTAATATCCGACCATACCGTTACCCATTTAACCAAAAAACAGAAATTGAGACTCAAGTGGTTGAATTGTTGCAAAAAGGATTTATCAAACCTAGTACCAGCCCATTTGCAAGTCCAGTACTCCTGGTTTCCAAGAAAGAAGGTACTTGGCGCATGTGTGTAGATTACCGAGCTTTGAATAAGCTCACTGTTCCAGATAAGTATCCCATACCTAATATTGACGAGCTTTTGGATGAATTGAATGGTGCACATATCTTCTCCAAAATTGATTTGCGATCAGGATATCACCAGATTCGAGTCACTCCGGAGGACATTCCTAAAACAGCCTTCAGAACTCATTCGGGCCACTACGAGTTTGTGGTTATGCCTTTTGGGTTAACCAACGCTCCTTCGACATTCCAAGCTGCTATGAACGATGTATTTCGTCCTCATTTGCGTAAGTTTATACTTGTCTTCTTTGATGATATATTAATTTACAACAGAGACGAAATCCAACACCAACGTCATGTCAGAGAAGCACAGTCATTACTGAAAGCTCACAAATTTTATGCGAAGTCTTCAAAGTGTTCCTTCACTAAATCGCAGATCAACTTTCTGGGTCACGTCATAACCAAAAATGGCGTACAGGTAGAAAAGGAGAAAATTTCAGTTGTACAATCTTGGCCAACTCCTTCAAATGTTAAGGAGCTGGGGGGATTTTTGGGCCTAACAGGTTATTACCGACGATTTGTGAAGGGTTATGGATTGATTGCTCGGCCTTTGACTAATCTTACAAAGAAAGGCGCTTTTCAATGGTCGCCAATGGCAAAAGAAGCTTTTATCCAGCTAAAAAAGGCTCTAACTACGGTTCCTGTTTTAAGGCTTCCAGATTTTTCACAAGAGTTCACAGTGGAAACTGATGCTAGTTTAGAAGGGGTAGGAGATATCTTATTACAAGCAGGACATCCAGTAGCATACTTCAGTAAAGGACTTTCCTCTTCTAATAGATTAAAATCAGCTTATGAGAGGGAGTTGTTAGCAGTGGTCTTGGCGCTGCAGAAGTGGAAACACTATCTATTGGGTAGACACTTTCTGCTCAAAACAGATCATTACACGTTGAAATACTTGTTGGAGCAGTGAACTACTACGACATAACAACAGCGCCTCTTGGTAAAACTTATGCCCTATGATTTTACAATTGTTTACCGTGCAGGGAAAGAAAACAAAGGAGTTGATTCCCTTTCTCGACGCCCACAACTAGCTGATTTCTTTACTTTGGTGATGCCAATGCCTCTTGATTTGATCCAATTACAAAAATCCTTAAATGAGGATCCTCATACAAAAGCAATTATGGACGCTTTGCAATCAGATCCAACAGCTGTCCCTAAATTCTCCATCAGCGGTCACAAACTATACTTTAAGGACAGATTGGTGATTCCTGCAGATGACAAGTTGCGAAGTACAATACTTTTTGAATCGCATGATACTCCAGCTGGTGGTCATGGAGGCTATCTCAAAACTTTGAAGCGCATCTCTCGAAGCTTTTATTGGCCCAATCTCAAACAAGATGTCAAGCAAGGTGTGCAGAATTGTCTACAGTGTCAGCAAAACAAGTACCAGGCATTAGCTCCAGCTGGTCTTCTTCAACCTCTGTCAATTCCTAATCAAATTTGGGAAGACGTTTCCATGGACTTCATTGTCGGTCTTCCAAAATCTAATGGCTTTGATACTATTTTGATTGTGGTTGACAGGTTGAGCAAATATGCTCATTTCATACCATTAGCTCACCCCTTTACAGCCAAGAGAGTAGCTGAACATTTTTGTAAGGAAATTGTTCGTCTTCATGGTATTCCGAGGTCTATCGTTTTTGATAGAGATGTTGTTTTCCTAAGCAATTTTTGACAGGAACTTTTTAAACTCTGCAGAACAAAATTGAAGATGAGCACAAGTTATCATCCTCAGACAGATGGGCAAACTGAGGTAATCAATAGGAGTTTGGAAGCTTATCTCCGGTGTTTCGCTCAAGAGAAACCTCTTGCTTGGAGTTCATTCTTATCATGGGAAGAATACTCATACAATACAGGTTATCACTCTTCTACTAATACTACACCTTTTTCTATAGTCTATGGTCGTTCTCCTCCACCACTCTATCCATATGTACCGGGAGAAACTTTGATTGCTGATTTGGATCGGCAACTAGTCGAAAGAGATCAAATATTGCAACTGCTCAAGGATAACCTTACAAAAATGCAAGATAGAATGAAAGCCCAAGCAGATTTGCATCGGAGAGAATTGAGCTTCAACGTGGGTGATTTTGTGTTTTTGCGACTACAACCATACCGACAAAAGTCTTTGGCCAAAAGGAAATTCCAGAAGCTATCTCCAAGATTTTTTGGACCTTATAAAGTCACCAGGAAAATTGGAAAAGTTGCATATGAATTGGAGCTTCCATCAGATTCTCACTTACACCCAGTCTTTCACGTCTCACTCTTGCGTCCAGCAAAAGGACAATTTCCTTCATCTCCACCACCTCTGCCACTTTCTCCACAAGGTGAATTGCTTCTCTATCCAGCACAGATACAGACACATCGTTGGATTCTTGAAGGAGGAGTACCTACTTTGGAATTGTTGGTTGAATGGAAAGATCGTCCACTTGAAGAAGCATCTTGGGAAAATTATGATTTACTGCAGGGTCAATTCCCCACATTTCGATTTGAGGACAAGTCGTTTTTCAAGGAGGGTAGTATTGATACATACCCACGTCCTCTACAAGTATATGCAAGGAGAAAGAAATTTCCACGTGACAAAGAAGAGCAGTTAGTTATTGACCAATTCTTTTCTCTATTTGGTTCTACTGATCAATCTACCACTTAGCACAAAAATAGGGAGAAGTGGAGTTAAGCCTGCAGTTAGAAAGAGTGGCAGCATCATCTGCAAACATTATCCGATTCTTATGATTTCAGTTTTCAGTTGTTTTCTTATAAATAGACTAAGTTGCTTTTGTTTTAGAACAGAGTTGATTATGTTAAGTTCTTTGTAATTGGAGAGATTGTCCTTCTCGAATTGGACATTGCATCAATATATTTCATATTCAAAACACCAACATCCTTGAATCTGAATTGTTCACTATCACCATCCTCCAGAAAAATCTGACAACTAAACCCGAGCTTACTCATCCACCCACCCTCCTCCCAGTCACTCATGCACATAGAACAACCGAAAAAAGTAAAGATCTTCGCTCAATCAAATGGAGGGCACTGAATGAAGGAAGGGAGTTTTACACAACACAAAAGGAAGAGATAATGCTGAAAAGTTAGGGCATATTGCCAATGCAAACACTTCCATTTGACTTTCTTGAAGTTTGAAATGATAGATGAACACAACCCAAAAGAAAGAGAAAATCCATGAGTATGGAAGAGACACATGATAAACCTTGGAAAGAATAGGTGCTTTGCCTAAAAGATCATCTCACAAACAACTAAAACAGTACATACCTCTACATCAGCATCCCTGCTCAATTCACCAAGGCTTTTGATATAACCTGGATCTTTACTGCATGTAATTATAAGATATCATGAATATAGCAAATTCAAAATATAAGGAGAAAAGATTTCCTCTACAAATAACATCAAAGTTGTACATTGAAGTGGTCTACCTAGCATCATTGCAAAACGAAACAATCAGATGAAAATATCAGTAAAAGGCAGGAATATTGATGAGGTTAGCTAGGAAAATTGGTGAGTATATTAGGATATGCAAATATCAGAATTAATAAATTTCAACTCATATCAATCTCCAGGGATTTCAGTAACTAGAAAGAATAATAGGTAGTTCATATGTTAAAAATAGTATTTGGGTAATTCTCCAACAAAAAAAAGAAAGAAAAATTTAAAGTCAACAGATGTATGGATTCTCCAGATTGAGAGGTCCAGAAAAGTAATAACCCAAAGAAAACTAACTTAACATTAGAGGGAAAGAAATTACCTACTACATCTGTAGAACATTATCAGAGAAAGAACAACTAGAGAAAGAGCAGTCCACGCCCAAAGTCCAACAACAGCAGTAATCTTTGGAAAATCAGGAGCTACAATAAAATTAAGGAAGACGCAGTTACAGGGGAATCCTACATCAATCCACCATGCTGACTAAATAAGATAATTTGTTACCTGTTATAACTGAATTAATAAACAAAAAGACACCAATCAGTATAATAGTCAATAGAAGAGGTGCATATCCAGTATCCCCCATCTTCCCTATCTTGTACCTCCAGTGGTTGCTTTGTGCCCGCTGCATGCCAGACTGCCAAAATAAAAGCAACTGTCAACACCCCCCCCCCATTAAATCTGAAATTATATCTCAAAAAGTAGATTTATGCATGATTTAGGAATTCCACAAGTGAGCTGAAAATTGCTTGAGAAGAATAGGAACTGGCATGGAAAGAGTGGAATTACTTAAAGACAAATGTATGAGGAACCAACTATTGAAGAGGAGAATCAGGTTGGTGACAAAGTTTACCAAATATCTTGCTCCGTTGAGGGGAGCTATATCAATGCAATTTAAATACAATTTTTATTACAGAAATGCCTTTTTTGACAACATATGAACCACAGGTTCTTGGGCCTCAAATTATGTAGAGCTTTCATTGACAGGCCTTGGTTTAATTTTCATTAGCATGCCGCTATGAAGCAAATGCCACAACAAGACAAAGTTACGTACAAGGAAAAGGGCGACTTGTCGATGACCTTTATCAGATGCAAGCTGTACAGGAGTAAATCCAGCCTTATCCCTTACAGTCAATTCTTGCTTTGTGCCAGCATGCACAAGCACAGTGCATGCCTCCACATTTCCTTTTAACGCAGCCCAATGCAAAGGAGTGCAACCTGATAATGTTTGATACAAACATCAGCATGACTCTTTGGATGAGCAAAATTTCACAAGTAATAAAGTTGAAATCACATAATGATTCAATCATTAAGAATTTGGTTTGATAATTGACTGCACCATGTTTTCATCTAACCAATCAAGACGGGCATAAATTGAAGAACTAAATGGTATGTCAACCTGGAAAAAGAAAATAATGTTGAAACTTTACTGTAGATGTGGTAGAACTGTGCAAGTAACCTATTGTATATCCACACGAAACATGGAGGATAAAGAAGAAAGGAACACAACTAGAAACATACAACAACAACTACGACCTAGTAAAATCCGGCTAAACACAGGTTCTGGGGAGGTACAGTGTACGCAACCTTACCTCTTACCTTACCTCTAACTAATAGAAAGGTTGTTTCTGAGAACACAACTAGAAACATGAATGCTGTAAACATAGACTGACGAATTGGTGCAAAGTGATGAACTCAGGTCTTAAGCTTGACTACAAGCACACACAGACATGGATCCTTCACACGATTGCAGCAAATATAACTATAGATTATATGGTAAATGTATAAATATTATTTTTATGTTTTCCGTAACTAGAAAATGACTTAAAACATGTTCCACCCATCCCACTGAACACAGATTAGAACTGAGACAAAAGAAAAAGGTAGTGAGTTGGTCCCTATTCACACTCCAAAATTTCAAAACAAGAAATAAAATATTATAAACTGTTTACCTAATCTTCCAAATAGCTTACGGATTTTCCAATTTTGCAATTTCCGATAAACTTCATAACAGAAAATAGAACTTCAGGGACTTGTAATTGATGATTGCAACATAATGAGTTAAATGCATCTGAATAAGTTAGTCATGGTAACAGTTAAGACCACATGGATCTAAAGGATGCCAAGATTTTTCTAATAAAAAATGCCGCATGTGTATAGGAGTAGTTATTTCTAGAAGAGAATACCTTCTTTATCTTGTCTTGCTTGTGATGCATCTCGAAATAGAAGCAACCTTATTGTATCAGGAAAACCCTTGTATGCAGCCCTGGTTGAAAACTCCATTAGAATAAGCTTCAAACACAAGCAATCCAGAATTTTCAATAGAAAATATTAATGTCACAATGTGACAATTGTCAGCTAAACTCTCATGTAAGCAATATCAGCAATGGGCACATGTAAAACTTTTATCTTTGCTAACTGCTTTACACTAGCCAACATCGAAGCCCATGACAATATTTTATCAATATTGACATAATGCTGCACAATTATTAACATCAAAGACACCTAGCATGAGTATGTAACAGAAACACCAAGAAAGAAAACCTATGACTGCATTATGATTGTGTGACTTTAAAGTACAACATCAAAAGAGTTCATAAATTTTAGATTTGGGGTCACCAACCTATTTCTTGGCATTGAGTTGGGTCTTCCTATTCTCAGGTTTTCAAAATCCCAAGTTTGTTGCCCAACAAAATGCCATAAACCACAGATAGTTTATAACAAGTTAGAAGAAACAGATATCGTGATGACTTGAGAACCAAAGTATAGCTATAAGCCTATAACGCCTCTAACATGAATGAACATTCAAATACTTACAACCATATCAATAACTGTAAATCACAATCACATAGGATGGCAGGAAAGGAGGCTTTTACACACTAAAGATAGATAAGGTATTAAGAATGCAATTAGCTATAATCCTTGCTGATCAAGAAAAGCAAGTACTGGATGTTACTGGTATTATTCCACCTGGAAGCCGAGAGTAACTTATCAGCATTGTTCTGTATTAAATTCTCATATATACCAAGATTTAGATACACAATCAAGGACAGAACTGTCGTGTTTTTAATTGAACTACCAAAAAGAATGTGATAACTTGAACACAATAGAAACACAGATGTTACAAGGTTAAACTCCAAATGTAGTAACTTGTCTCCATATTCCATCTCAAATTCAAGATGTATGTATTTAAACTCCAAATGAACATTCTAGGGCTTTCACCTACCAATGAAGAGGAGTCCTCCCTTCATAATCTGGAGCATCAAAATCAGCATGAAATTTTGCAACAATGTGATTTAAGAATGCTGTTTGTCCATATTGGGCAGCAACATGAATAGCCTGCAATAGGTGAACTAGGTTTTAAAAAATGCTTTAGTACGGTCACCGTGACAACGTCCATAAGGACTGTACTAGTGACTTGACATCAGACAAATATGAACTTGTACCCAAAAATGTTTGGCAAAGATTCTAAAAGCTATATTTAAAGCAACAAAAATTTTAAAAATGGGCATAAAACTGTTACAGCCTTCAGTTTATCTTGCCCTTTCACTTACTTCAGCAGTTAATAGCCTAAAACACATAAAACTAAAAATTAAACGACAATTAAGTAAAATATACCCTATATCCATTAACATCAGTTGCCTCCACCCTAGCTCCATTCCGCAACAGCACATCTGCGGCTGCAATTGAACCTCTAACCGCCGCCCAATGCAATGGTGTCTGCCGCATGTTGTCAGCTGCATTCACATCACCTCCATGCTTCAATATCAACAAACAAATCAAACTCAGTGCCTTTCAGAAACAAACACAAAATCCACAAAGAAACCACTTTGTCCATTGCCACACACACCTGGAACATGAAAACACATTATTCGTAGAAATTAAACAAGCCCTTCAATCAAATCTACAAAAAGCTCAAAATTTTTCTGAAAAACATAAAAAGAGAAGAGCAAGAACAAAGATAAAGATAAAAATACGTCGATAATGTATTGGGCGATATCAGGGAAATTGTTAAGCGCAGCCCATTGAAGAGCGTAGTAACCATTGCCGTCCGGAACAGAGACAGAAGCGTCGTCTTCTTCAACAAATTTCCTTAACTTCTCGAAATCTCCATAAGCAGAAGCAGAGTAAACGTCGATGACGTTGAGTGCGACGCCGTTTGCGTTCCGTTCTGGCTGCTGCGATGATTTGGACTCTTGGGAGACAACCTCGATTTCTGATGGCGCCATACGGGATCAAAATGGAAGCGTTTTTATGAGGTTTAACCTGATTAGGGTGCTGTGGGTTTAGGGTTTATGGAAATCGCCCAATTGGGAATCTTCAACTAACTCGAGTTCCACTGCTCCATTCAACTATCTCTCTCTCTCTCTCTGGTCATTTCGTTCAACTTCTTCAACTGTCTAGTCGGTCGGCCGGGGTATTTCGGTAATTTAGATTTTGGATGGAATTAAATATATAATAAAAAGTATTGTTGATTCCGATCAATAATTGGGTTAATTTACACATATTATTAATTATGAGAGCCAAAATTGACCGTTAATTTGTGGATTTTTTCATAGAATTGGGTGAATTTGAGTTGAAAAATATATTAATCGACAAGTCATTGAACAGTTATTGAGATTTTTTATTATAAAATTATTATTTGATAATAGATAGCTTAACATGTTTAGGTCAATGTTATGAATACTGTATCGAACTCGATGTTGGACCCCGAACTCTTTCTTGAAAATTTGATTTATTAAATAAAATTAAATGAGGAATTAGTGGTGTTTAATGTTGTATTTGGGTAATGGTAATTAAAACAAGTGCAATAATATTTTAAGGTTAATACATGAAATGGGTGTTTTGTGTATGATTGTGTATGACTTTTGTAAAATGAAAAATGTATATGCGCATATTCTTTCTTGTTGAGTTTGTTGTTGGGTATTTGCTTTGGAATAGCATGGTGGAGTTTTGAATTGTGTTTGAGATGAATTGGATGAAGGGTATGTAGTAGTGAGTGAATATGAGAAGTTGTTGTATTGGTAAACCTTTCTAAGTATAGGAATGGTATTCAGAAACTTCAATGGCAAATCTGTACTGATCTAGATGGAATTAGTCAAAGTGGTCTT
>JAOTAX010000198.1:34518382-34543436 GCA_025629825.1 Erythroxylum guanchezii | reverse complement strand
AAATTCAGTACCGGCCGGTATTTGACCGATATTTTGAACACCAACCGGTACGACTGAAATTGCCCTGTGTCGACCGGTATTTAAATTCGGTATCAAAATTTAAAATTCGGTACCAAATTTAGGCTGGTACGGTATATTCCGATCGGGAATCCGTAACACTAATTTAGGTACTATAATTCATAAAAGAAAAACAAATTATATAAATTTACTATTAAATTTTATAGGAGGAGAAACTATTGTTCCAATATGTAACTTTTTGATCACAAAAGAGTAATTTTATCGATTGTTTTAAGGCTTGCCCTCTAATTTTAAACAAAACGAAATTTTTACTAATTATTAATATTGTACTTAACATTTTGAATGAGAAAATTAAAAAGCATATACTATTTTGTTAGGATTTTCACATGAAGAGTTTGAAATTTATACTGTAATATCAATTAAAATAGTAAGTTTCTTTTAAAAATTTATTATATTAGTCAAACTTCAAGAATTACAAGGAAAGCATATTCTTTACCAAGTCTGTCTCTCGCTCTCTCTCTCTCGAGGAATGACTTCACTTGTGCGTGCAACTCCCAAGGCCACCGGTAGAAACGACAAATAGGTAACGTATAAAACGATGAGGAGCCAATCTAGACTCACCACTTGGTCCATTGCGTGGCCCAAATTCAATCATGTACTCTTCCATTGTTCTTTTTCCAGTCACTCCTCTCCCTCAACTCCGTCGTCTCCGCCGTAATGGCCAGCGCTAGAGCGATGACGGCCCCCACCAACGCTACCGCGTCCCGCTTCCTTTTTAAACGATCAACCGGTTTGATCAGCAAACCCCAGTTAAACAGCCTTTGCTTTGGCCTCAACAACAGTAAAAGACAAGTGCTTTTGTCTTCTAAGAGGAGGTTTTCTTGCAAAGCTATTTATATCCCAGGTGATCTCCAGATCAAAGAAGAAGGTCAGCCTGAGACTCTTGACTATCGGGTGTTCTTTCTTGACCATTCTGGCAAAAGGGTCTGCCTCGCTTCTCTTCCTTTATCGAATTTTACTTTATGATGCATGTATCTTGTTTGGTTGGCGAGAAAATGCAGGATAATGTGAGTATTGAATTTCAGATGCTTCGAGTCCTCGCGTAGGGTCGGTCGTTGTTTGTTGGTAATTGCGTAGGGAAAGAAAGATACAAACTTTGTTATTGGGTACATAGTCAAAAATGCCATTTTTGACTATCCTCTACTTCAATACTCTAGTTGAGTTACGTTGATTTAGTTTATTCTATATTCCATTCAAGTTATGTTTGATTTTCCAGAATTGTTGAGAAAAATGAGGCCGTACAATAAAAGTTCTGTGCTTTATTCAATTGAATTACCAATTTATTTGTTGCATGTCTCACGTAATTGAAAGAATCTACGCATCGAAAATGATTTTGGGTCTAGATGTGGTCAATAAAGGATTAGGATTCTTGAATTATACAAATCATCATGTTTTGTATTTAAGTGTCGTTGGGAGTACGTTTTATGTTAAAGTAACTGAGCCTGATCGTTGTTCTCTGTGCAGATTTCCCCTTGGCACGACATACCATTGCATTTGGGCGATGGAGTATTCAACTTTGTTGTGGAGATACCCAAAGAATCAAGTGCAAAAATGGAGGTTGCAACTGATGAGCAGTTTACACCCATCAAGCAGGATATGAAAAAGGGCAAACTAAGATATTATCCGTAGGATATTCTTTTATTTTATTTTATTGATTTCTCTCATAAGAATTTGCTAAAATGATTTCCAGCATTTAAATTTGGCCAACCGTACACATATTGCATGCACAGATTTCTTGTCAAGTGACTCTATTTTTCTCATAAATGCACTTTGTATGTTTATGCTAACTGTGAATCCACCTTAAGCTAATCTTCTTGAGTTCACATGGCTTTCATTTATGACCATGTGGTCATAGTTAACATAGAACAACGTGGATCATGTTATTTGTGCCTATTTTGCCTCAGTTTTATCCTATTATAAGCCAATTGTAGTTTTGGCTCCCACCTGCTTCATTATGTATGCTCAACTCGACGCTGTGTGTTTAACCGTTAAAAATTGACCGTTCATATTCCGTACTTTTTCCTTCTCCTCAGCTACAATATAAACTGGAACTATGGATTACTTCCACAGACATGGGAAGACCCATCATTTGCGAATTCTGAAGTTGAAGGGGCCCTAGGGGATAATGACCCAGGTACATCTTGGTTGTGCTTTGAACATCTGGATTTGGTTTAATATTTTCATGTCTTCTTTAGTTCAATACGTTTTGTGTCTTGTAACAATCATCTTCCGCCCCAAAAAATTGTAGTTGATGTTGTTGAAATTGGTGAAAGAAGGGGAAAACTCAGTGAAATTCTCAAGGTCAAGCCCTTGGCTGCTTTGGCTATGATTGATGAGGGGGAACTTGACTGGAAGATTGTTGCAATATCTTTGGAGGATCCACGAGCTGCTCTTGTCAATGATGTTGATGACGTGGAGAAACATTTCCCTGTAAGTTATTCTCCTGCTGACCATTTGCATAAAAAATCATCACCAAAAAGATTGTGGTTGGGGTAGACCATTGTATCTAGAGTAGATGTTACAAGCTCCTCACTAATCGTTTGCTTACTATTCTCTTGATGAATTTGATTAAAGAAGACTCTAATTTATGCACTGATAGATAGCAACAGTTATCTAGGTATTCTAATCGTTGCATAAATATTAGGCACCACTACAAAATGCTTAGATTGGATTTTGAATGGAAACGGTTATTGCAATGTTTCTTACCTTGTCATGGTTGGCATAGTTTCTCTCAATTAATTTTGTTAATGATTTAGGCATGTGTTTTGGCACATACTATTCATCTGTTAGTCTCTTCAGCGAGAAATTGTTTTGCATTTGAGTTGACAATATCAGTTTTGTTGATTGAGAGCAAGGATACCTATCAATTTTTCAATTTTATCATGAACAAGAGAGAATAAATTCTTAAGAAAATAGAGTTGTGATTTCTTATTGGAAACAATTGATAGTTAAGTTGATAGTTATTTCCAGGGCACTCTCACTGCAATCAGGGACTGGTTTAGAGACTACAAGATCCCTGATGGTAAACCTGCTAACAAGTTTGGTCTTGGCAACAAGCCAGCAGGCAAGGTAAAAGGCATTCTGTTATGACAAAATCATCATCTGCATCTCATTTCCCTCTATTTATGGGCCAAAGTTCAATGATCTAGATTACCATTTATCTTTGACATAAAAGTATAACCTCATTCATCTCTGTTTAGATATACTGGACGTACATCAAGTAAATCTAAATTATCAAA
This sequence comes from Erythroxylum guanchezii, assembly GCA_025629825.1. Classification (NCBI taxonomy): domain Eukaryota; kingdom Viridiplantae; phylum Streptophyta; class Magnoliopsida; order Malpighiales; family Erythroxylaceae; genus Erythroxylum; species Erythroxylum guanchezii. The sequence goes on along the minus strand of JAOTAX010000198.1, from coordinate 34,540,119 downwards.
TGAGAAATATATATGATTGTTTCTGTGATCATTTATCTTATGTCTTAACTGCTTGTCTGTCATGATGTTGGGTAGAATCATATGGGCCCTTTTACATAGTTATTCATGGATGCTAATTACTAACTGGGTATATGATCACGTGGTAAAACCTTAACTGAGTATCCTCCTTAGTTATTCGTGGATGCTAATTACTAACTGGGTATATGATCACGTGGTAAAACCTGAACCGAGTATCGTCCTTGATATCAAGAAGTTATGCCACTTGAGCATCTTATTTAAATATAAGACTTGTCTTTTCTTCTCTGATGAATGGCAACAGGATTATGCTCTTAAGGTCATCACTGAGACTAATGAATCTTGGGCTAAACTTGTCAAGAGATCCATTCCTGCGGGAGAGCTTTCACTTGTGTAAATCAAGTCCTTGGAGTTGGAGCTGGATGTGATATTGCTTTTGACATTATTCACTTGCCAGAGTTTTGATATCTAGCAAGTCAGTCCTGCAACGTCACATTAATGTGTAAAAAAATTCCACCCCCCACCCCCACTTTGGAGTTGGAATAATCCAATGCTTCTACGTGATTCGTCTGTACATTTTCCTCTTGTCAACTACAGTGTCTATGGGATCGATTCTACTGTTTATCTTGTTTTGCTGTATGTTAAACAAGAATATGGGCTTGTAATTATGTACAGCGTATCATGTGTTACAGCCGTTATTATGATGAATATTTAAGAATTGGAATTTTCTCAATCTGTAACCACAGATCCCGAGTTCTTTTCACATACAACGCTGAGTAGCTCAAAATTGTGCTTTCAAGGATTTGCTAAGTTGACGCTCAACATAATAAAATATCCTATACTTCTGTACACGCTTCATCAGAGAAATTTTACATAGAACAACAGATCTTTCTTGGGAGTAAATGTCACAAAGTGATTGAAATTACTTGATCACAGTCAAGAAATTTTGCAATTTACATAAACGTTGAACCTACGACTTACCAAATAAAAATACAAGGAAAAGAAGACGAAAACAAGAAGATCCTTAGAACCAACAACTATGAAGAAGGGCTTCTTCATATTTCTTCTCTACGTTAGGACCGGTATCAGCTATAGAAGGAACCGTGCCTGAAACTTGGCTCTCTGGACTTCCCCTACTGGTGGTATTCACCGCAGAACACTTGAAACCAAAAGTGGAAAATGAAGAATGTGTTGGGTGAGGAAGAGCTGGTGTTGGAGGAGGAAGAGGTGGTGGAGTAGTAGTAGCAGTACTCTTCGTGTGGTAGGAAAGTATTAGCATTGCTGCTGATGGAGCCATCACTCTTGAAAGCAAAGAACCTTGACAACACTTTCCTATACATATACAAGAAGAAGAAGACATCCAAAACAGGCTAAACAATCTGTGGGCGTTAATTCGCTGGTTTATAAGGTGATAAGAATCACGTGTGCTGAAGACCATTTGAGTTGGTTAAAAATCAATGTTAGACAGAGTAGGGATTGATGAATGAGGACAATTATGGGAAGGAAGGAGGAGGCTATTATGGGCTTGCTTGTTCCAGCCCTTTTGGTGGCGCTTTGACTCTAAGTGGATGTGAACGGGATTGACTTACGTGGGTGATTGACACGTGGCAGGCATGGGGAAATCTTTCCATTACGATGTCAATTCAGCCAGTTGTTTCAAAAACATGTAGATTTCACTGCGACTTCTGTTAGAAGACTTTCCTGGAAAATTTACGAAATGCAATTCATGCATTGCTTTATATATTTTGTTCAATCTGCCTGATATTGTATACCATTTTCCTTGTTTATCTTTTAATGTATTAGACAATTACGCTATACACGTTTGGAAAAGAAAAGTGCAGAAAATAGAAAGGGAGAGCGAGAAATAAAATGGAAGAAAAATGAAAAGGAATAGATGTAAGCTGGACAAAGTTTTCAATGCTTAGGAACAAAACCATCATCATTGATAAGAAAAGAAACTATACATTTATTTTTTAAAAAAAACAAAAAAGATATGAATGAATATGGAAATTGCTTGCATCAGTCAAATGACAACCAGGAAAGAGATTTACACAAGAAAGAATCATCTCTACCATTATGTTCATCTTGGACGTGACCTAAACAAGTTAAGAAGAGAAAGCAAAAATCTTCACATTTGTGGTGGATGCTCATGGCATATCAGAAACTCCTGCTGTTTGTGTTGTCTTCTCTTTAGACAAAGGTGCCTCAGTTTCTTCATTATACCTATCCACACTGTGCATGAATATTCCTGCAATACAACAACACCAAAAAAATACAAGCTTCTCTTTGAATCGCATCTATGGAATGCATCAGGCCAATAATCAAACTTGCTCCAAAGTAATCAACTAAGAATCAATTAAGAGGGATTACCTATAAACCATATTGCAGCAGCCAAAAACAATATGGATGTCAGAATAAGAGCAGTCTTCCTCCAATTGTTGATATGGTCCTGAAGGGGACATAAGAAATTGATCGCTTATTAACTTTGCTTTTTTAAAATTATTAAGAAAAAAATAAAGCAAAGTGGTGGGGTATGATGGACATTGTTTCTTCTCCTTTTGTGAAATATTTTTCTTAATAGACACATAAAATTTGTAATCCATTTCATGCATCAAAACCTCCAACTATATTCCAACTTCTAAGTTTCAAGAGCCGATGGCAGTTGAAGCAATGAAGTCATACCTCTAGAACCCCCACTAATGGTGAGGAAGGCACATCACCAAATATGTGAATTGCAACCGTAGACATTGCCATGGATAACGGTCTCAGACTTGGTTTCACACAATGAAGGCATACATAATTGACAGGACCCTGCAAACAGAAGATAAACCGAGTACTCAGATAGGTTGGCTTTACAGCAAATTTAAATACTATGGCAATTTACAAAGAAAGGAATATACCTGAGTTGCAAAGACAAGTAGCTCACCCAATGCAAAAAGAGCAAGGAAAGCGTACATGTTTTTAAAACAGAAGGCACTAAAACAAAATATTGCTCCAAAGAACGTAGCTACTGAAAGAAGCTGCAAAGAGAATATGAAATTTATAGACAGAAAGCAGACACTAAGACAGAATATGAAATTTGGAGATAGATAGAAGTCACTAAGACTGGATTTAGTGTTTTGAGACCCAGACTGGCCCAGCTGAGAAACTGGAAACTTGACTAATAGCCATCCCTATTGGCTGGCTTGCAAAGCCCCTGCCTAGTCAATCCAAAAGAGCAGGTTAAACTTGGAACCCCAGCTACGTTCAACCTTTAAAATGTCATTTTCTATAGTTCTCAAAATTTCCATTTTTAATAACATTTTTAAACCCCAGCTTTAGTCAACTTCCTGGACCAGTTCTGAAATGAGTGCTTTATAGCTGAACTCGTAATCATGGATATAAAAATGCAAGAGAATTTACCTTAAAAGCATTAGATAGTGTGGAACTGATGAAATCTAGGATAAAGCCACCTGCAATAGTGCCTAAGATCCCACAAATAATTGTGATCCCTCCAAACATCATGTCTGCATTTTTCTGCCAAAGTATCACGCTTTTAGACAGGGTATCTATTAAAAATTCTAAACTCATTCAGAAATCTTTAAATACATGAAGCTATTATAGTGTGTCACAAAAAGAAACAAAAGAACAAAAATACTGGATGCTCTAGCTTATGAAGCTATAACTTACCATGTTATAGATGTTGTAACCGGCCTTGGGACCCCAGTATGAGTAGGCACCAATGACAAAATTGTATGCTACATAACCTGAAAAAATAGGGAACAGGATACTCAGGAATTTAGAAAAGAAAGTAGCAATTCGCAAGTAATGATTGTTGGATGTCCCATAAACAATATCATAAGTAAATTAATTAAGGAACTCTTCTGCCACAGAACTTGCATCCGGGGAGGCATCAAAGAGAAAGAAGATGCTAGGAGAACTTTTGAAACATGACATAGTTGTTTGCTCATAAGAGAAAAGAACAATGAGAAAGCTCTAAAGACTACTGGGAGAAGAACAATACCAAGAACATTGACAATGAAAACCTTCTCAACTAAAAGCACTTTCATGTCTTTCAAAAATCTTATCACCTGATTGGTCTTTGCAGATTCAGGCTTGGACCTGCAATAGTAACTAAATTCATGTGATACTGCAGCAATAATATGCAGTTGTTGATAGCATGAGATGCAAAACACAGTACTTGACAAAGTTAGAATATTTTAAACCACAACTTGTTTAAAATATTTCTGGTTTCATATGAGAAATTTTGACCACAGATAATTTATTGCCATAGAAAGCAACCCTCCGTTAGCAATGGATTCTAGAGTTTATTTGACGATAAGAAACCATAACATCTAGGCAAATACGTGAAGGCAATTAAGAGCATGTATAAAGCATCTAAATTTGTGGTAATAAGATAGGTGTATTAATTGTCCAGAGATCTCAGCTCAGCTTCCAATTCTTTTCCCTTTTTTCTCCATTCTCCTCTCCTATAATCTACAATTTCCTCCCTCAATTTCTTTTACTGCATGTCAGTCTGTGGACATTTATTTTACTAAATCTTCTCTCACAATTCATTTATTCTTCCCCTAATTTTATTTCTTTAATGTACTACATCTACATAAATTATGTTGGACATTATAAGCCTCACAATTAATTCCCATATAGATTTAATTTTCATATAACCAGAGACAGTGAAAATATACAAAATCAAATGAGAGACATTCTGTCAGCTAAGAATGAGAAACCTCACTTTGCACGTTCATTCATGCATTCAGACTGTTCCTTCAGGGGCAGTGCATCTTTAACTGAAACCTCTGGGCCTGTGCTGAGCAACTAAACTAAATCAATTATGCCAGTGAAAACAATTCAAGATTTACAAATGACTGCACGAAAGGATCCTCTTTTAGATTAAAATTTCATATCAAGAGAGCAAATGTTGGACATGATTCAAAGATCAAACAGACATTCTAGGAAAAGGAATTGTTTGATAAGGACTAGTAAATTGGCCATATCATGTCAACATAACGGCCTGAATGCAAAATATTTGATGCCTAAGATGTGAAATCAGGCTTTTCATTATTACTTCTCCATTGCACAAATCTTCAGCAACATGGCTGTATATCGGAACACCAACTTCAAATGACACATGGAAGAAATCATCCACTCTGACACTTAATGGGCACAAGAATAATCATACTCTAACAAATGATCTTATAGCAAAATAAAACTTTGTACCACAATGCAATATGTAAGTTACTTAAAATTTCTTGCAAATGTTTTTTGTATCAGGTCACAAAGTTCATATATAGTTCCAGTTCCGAGAAAAGAGCGCTGTAAAGATGAACAGCACCTTGGGTGACAGCTGTTTCTGCAGATGTTACTGCTTCCTTTGATTCCGCTGGAGGAAAACCTGCATCACAATTTGTTTAAAATGTCTGGAAAATGTATTTAGGTTTAACAAAAGGAAACCATGTGAAGAATTTTCACCTTTCAACTGCAAAGGTTTAATGCAAAAACCTAAAACAACAAATGGAACCATCAAAATGGCCTCGCCCCAAAAAGCAAAGCGCCAACTAAAATGGTTTCCAACCTAAAAACCAGAAGATAATTACTGTTTGGTATTGCGACCTTATGCAAATTCAACAATAGACAGTATTAGAAGGGATCAGAGCAAGTTGAAAATTAGTACAACATAACTTACCAGTCCGCCATAAACATAGCCAATAGCATATCCAGTTGGTATACACATATAAAATATTCCCAGCCATGCTGTTTTCTGATCCAGAAGCAGGGAGAGGGTCAGTATTAACTAGACGGAAATTGACTGAAGAACTATACTCAGTCTACTGGTAAAATGCATAGATCAAAAGTGAGAATTGGCTCAAGATGATCATGCTAAGGGCATGTGGTGAAGAAACATAGATTCAAAAGTGTCATTTTAACAACTTCACATAAAATATTGCAAAGAATTAGTCAATTGTGCTTAGTACAGTTCCTCAACATGGTAATCCTACAGAATTCACAGCACGCACACTCTGTGACCAACTTCTTTTCCACCATGTTTTCCGGTAGCATCTACCATGTGGTTTATAATTCAGGTTTCAAGCAACAAGAAAACATGCCAATGTTTAAACAGCAGTATGACTAGACACATTCAACAATGCCAGGAACAGTAATAGAGAGAAACCAAAGAGGAGGTGCTGACAACAGTTAACTGCCATATAGACAATGGACCCATATGAGATGACAAACATTAAAAGCTCACAGTATTCAGGTCTTTTATTATAACTTTTGAAGTATCAAAGAACATAACAATGATTTTTATCGAAGAGAACAGAAGATATTTCAGTATGAGCAAAGTTGCATATTTCTATACTCTTCTCAAATCAGAACAAACTCATGCTTCAAAACCATTATTGTTCTTCAAATGAAGCACAAGTAATTATCACATAGTCATCAAGCTAGGCACAGAACCTGTGGGACTGGAGCATTATCATCAATGAAAGGGGCTGCAAGGCTTATAAATGAAGCCTCCCCAACACCAACTAGCCTACAAAAAACAAAATTTGTAGAGATATGGTGAGAAGAATGAAGAAAGGTAATGGTTCTATCTCTATATGCCACTGTAGCAAGTAAAGATGTAGATAAAGAAAAGTAATTAACTTACATGCGACAAATTGCGATGAACCAGAAGTTAAAGGCACAGCCACAGCCAACCACAGCTGCTGTCCAAACTGATAGTCCAACACCAATAAGCCTGAATGGATTAAAGCTGCAAATTTTGCAAATCTTTAAGGGCTCACTCAAATATAAATGGGAAAATAATTTGTTTCTAAAGCAAAAGGTAAAAATAAAAATAACTTGTTTTAAATTTATTACAACAGATATTGAATCGCATTTTAGCATAGTAATGACATTTCTAGACATGCTGTTAGGATCTAGAATTTTATCCATCAGAAAGTTTCCTAGCAAGTTGTTTGCCACCACAGCATCAAGCTTGCAACACTGTTAAATCTCTAGTTGAAGGTTCTATTGTCTGCTCTATTGTCCTAGTAATTTTTGCTGGATCTAGTTGTACAATTCTCAATCAACTTTAGGGATGATTTTGTCAAGAGCTCTTTGCTCCTTTCTTGTAGTAACTAACTATCATACATGATAAAGAACTAGTCAAATCTAATATTACCTTTTGGCTAATGACGCAAATATTGGACAAGCCACAAGAAGCCCAACCATGAAAGCTGATGACAAAACTCCATCTTCGAAATTGTTCAAGTTAAAGGCCCCCCTGCATGGAACATAAGACAGAAAACAAAAGAAAAAGGCAAAGTTAAGTGCCTTTCTTGAGTTTCAAAGAAATGGTAGATTGAGTCCTCAAGAGAAAGACTATAAGGAAAGAAAATCCCAACAGCAATGCGTTTCACCCAGTGCAGACCCTTATATTCATGAGCATGAACCATGAATGACAAAATCACAACTAAAAGAAATTACTTGACAGCTACAGTAGGAACTCAGAAGCTGTATTCATTCTTTAAATGTTTTTAGCTTCCCAATCATTAGAGAGAATTTCTTTGCATGCAAGTACAAAAAATAGACAGCCTATTATGCGGGCATGAAGAGTGGGAAATGGAAATTTTTTTTTGTCCCAGTGACAGATTACCACATCAAACTATTAGCAAAAGGAACATCTAGCATTCCCACCTCTAACAATAAGAAAAAAAAAACGTGGCAACACGCCAATCACCAAAAAGTTGCAAGAAGTTTAATCTTTCTAATATTTCAAGTCTTACTGTATTCCACTGCCGCCAGTGCATTTACCATCTTTTGAGCAAGTTTTACGATTCCCATTGACGCCATTGCTAGCTATTGTTCCTCTATCCAAATAATTTAGCAAGTTGATCATGCAGAATATCAGTAGCAGCCTGCAAGTGTAATGTTTGGAAGTTCATTGTAAACCTACTAAATCAACAAGGAATCCAAACAATTTATTATGAGTCAAAAACAAATCCTTGCAACAGATCAGTGACAGCTCAATATCAGGCAGATTACACAAAATTACAATTATATTAAGATAGCAACTTCTCCCCATATAAAGTATGACCTTAGTTACAGTACAAAGGTATATGTAAGGAGATAAAACGTATATATGTTCCATTATTTTTGATTGGATTCTTGACATTGTTTCAGAGGATTTATGACAGAACAGGTCTCAAATTCTGACCTCACTGCCCTCACTTGTATGGTGGCTTGTTATTTGTGTTCAACTTCATATAAGGGCATTTCAAGCAGAAGGAACCCTCTTGTACTCGTCCAGTAGCTTAAACTTTAGAATTAGACAGTTAGCATCTCAGATGTTGAAGAGAAACATGTTTAGCTTCTCAAAAGTTGAAACTGACAAAGTGAGTTTCTCTGGATGTATTACACAGTTAAGGGACCAATTAATTAAAAAGACATCATTAAAGTGCATGTGCCAACTATGCATGCCAGTTGAACTCCTTTCAGAATGCCCACGCTTATTGCACGTCCAGCTGGATTTCTGCAGGCCAGTTACCAACAATGATCTCGAAATACGTGTCAGTCCGTAATTTACACATTGGCACTATTTCCCAAGAATAGTTTATAAGAGTTCATAATTCTCCAATTGAAAGCACCCTTAATATGAAAATGCTGGTATTCCTATATATATAAGAAACTTGATTATATCCAAAATTCACCTAACTAGTTCAAAGACATGAGTCAATACAATGATGCAGATCTTACTATGTTAAACAATTCTCAAGAAATTGATAAGAACAGGTGAGAATGGGAAAACGGGGACAGGCGGGAATGACCCAAAAGCGCAAAGGGACCCATTATTTCTTCTAATCCTCAAAAAATCAGCCAACCCAGAAACGCAGATGAGCAAAAAATCACAAATGCACACAAACTACGTTGTTTCAGAATAAAAGTTTACAACTTTATTAATTGAAATTGAGTAAAAAGGAGACCTTTACAGTAGATTAAAGCAAACGAGTAAAAAGTCACCTTTTTGGAGTGAACCATGAATGTGATGGTGGAGTCGGAGGAGGAGGAGGAACAGGCAATGGAGGAGTTGACGACATCTTTGAACCTCTTGCTATCTTTCCTGTTCGGTTTCGTTCCCCAGAAGAAGGTTTCCCTTCTGCTTGTCCCTCAATACTCATCAATCTATATACATATATTGATGCCTTTTGAGTGGCAGACGAGAGAAATAAAAAAAGTGAAAAAGAGAGAGAGAATATAGCGACATACACTCTTTCCTGATGTGTACAGATAGAAAGTACGTTCCTTTCACTGACGACTTGTTTTTGGTTTGATATTTTTGTGAGAGTAAGATAGGCGTCTTGACTGCTTTCATGTAATTTATAGATAGAAGAAGCCTATATGACTTGAAATAATGCAGAAGAGAGGATTAATAATATGGAATATGATAATATTCCATATATCTTTTCTTCCTCGTTCATTCTTTCTGTGCTTCATCATTGATTTGGTAAAGCAGCTAATTGACGGATCTTGACACATCAGCACATGATCCAAGAGAAGATCGCGTAGAATATCAATAAGCTACTGGTAAAACTGTCACAATCTGTTTGCGTTTGATCCTGCCACCTTAAAAATCTCAACTGCTTTAGGTAAGAAAACAGGGATTTGCTTTCACAGTCTTGCTTGTTAGTTCAAAACTGAACTATAATTTCTGTTTTTCTCTATTATTTAATATTAACTAATTTTAAAGTTTTAAATTATAATTGCAATCCTAATAATATCATTGTTATTCCAATTTTATCATCGTACGTAATGCCTATAATTATAGTTGAAATAATGAGGGCAAGTACTTAGCATATGAAATGCTTAAAGAAACCAAGTCTTCCAACTCCAAGCGAGATTTCTCTAAAACAAGTATACCCACCCACCCACATTGCAGAAAAACTGCTTTCTTCTTTGTGCATATATAATCACCAACTTTCACGTCAAAGCTATGGAAAAGATATGAACAAATGGAAATGCTTATTCTGAGTCATCATTCGGCTTTCAGAGAAGCAAAAACATGAAAAAAAATGATACTGTATTGATGTACCCTTAGCCATGTCTTCCACTTCTATATATGTCCTCTGATTCCATGTAATTCCTGATGGAATTTCCATCCACAACCCTCCATTTTATAGCAGAACCTGTGACGGAAGAGGCATAAAAAGTATTAATATCTTACCCTCTGGTTTCGTTAAGAACCCGCTTGTGTACGTTCGCATGCATGGGTTTCGGCTCCCAAGTCCAGTTAGCTAAGCAGTACTATGAAAATGTACTAACGCACTCACTTACACACACAAACACAGAAGCATCAGAGACATACGGTTGCTTGTACACTGCACCAAAAAGTGCTGTTTTAGTTGGTTCATTCCTTCCAAAACGGTGCATGTATGTTTTAAGAGTTTATATGGCAAGTTTAGTACTGTAATTAAGTTATCACGTGTGTCATTATCTGAATAAAGAGAAATGTTTTATGTTTCGAAATTTGGTGTGCTGAAAATAATAGACATGCGCCACGTTTTGTAATTGATTGTAGCTTAACTGATGTTATGTTATAATTTAACAAAAAGAACAGATCATAAAAAGCATTCAGAATCCAGGTGGTACTTGGTAGTACTTAAAGCTTGTCAATACCAAAAATAGTAACTCTCCATTGTATGACTTTTCAATTAGTTTGGATCATTAATGGAGGAAATTTTATTTTCTTTAATTGTTTAAATCTAGTATGAATCTCTTTCCTTCGTCCAAAGAAAGTGATATATAGATATAGATATAGATATACATACATATGTATATTTAATAGACCTACCAAATTGATTTAGCTGATATCACCTAATAGATTAATGGGTTAATTATAAAAAAAACTCAAACTTTTGTCAATTTTTTAATTATAGCTCTAACTTTAAACAATAACAATAAAATGTCTAAACTTTCAATTTTTTTTAAATTATAACCCAAACTTCACAAAGTGACAATAAAATGCTCAAACTTTCAATTTTCTTCAATTTTAGCCTAATGTTATCTGCTGTTCTTCCTTAGCCCTCAACCCTCAGGCCTTTATTTTCTGTTTATTCTTTTTATGTCTTAAACTACTCTCGCATTACAGCATATTGTATCAGTAAGCTCTTCGTTTTTAGTTCATTCTCTTGCTGCCCTTAGTTTGAGGGTAGTGAGACTGCGTAATATAAAAATCGAAAGGTGAGAGAGTCGAGCGAACAAACTAAAAACGAAAGAAAAATTGAAATCAAAGCATAAGGTCGTCGGAGTTGCGTAATTTGATTTAGGTCATTTTTAAATAATGATGTCGTTTTATTAATCTTTATTTGTTGTGTTAATTTTGGCTGACATGTATTAATAGTTAAGGTTTCTAAAACACGTAGCAAGTCACATAAAAAAATTTAACAGAAACACTAATGTCGGGCCAGAATTGAAAAAATTGAAAGTTTAAGTATTTTATTACTATTTTTTGAAGTTCAAGCTAAAATTGAAAAAAATTGAAAGTTTGGACATTTTATTGCTCATTTTTAAAGTTCAGGCTATAATTGAAATTTTTTAAAAAGTTTGGGTTTTCTGGTTAATTAACCTAGATTAATTAAAGAGTTTGGGTTTTAAAAATTAATATATAAAATAGATTTGGGTTTAAAATTTATTGGTCAGATTTGGTTTTAAAAAAATTCAAAAAAGGTTCAATATGAACTATAAATATATCATAAATTTAGATCAATTTACAATTTTTATTGACATAATAGAGTAAAAGGCACAATTGTTTTTGGTAAATTAGAAATGCTTTATACAGATAATAAAAAGTTATATATAGATCTAAAGAGTCCTACACATGAATCTCTTGACAAACCAACAGAGAGCCAATAGAACCTACAACATTCCTTGTCATATAAATCCTGGCAGCAAATACATTCAGCATTATCTATACAAATTTCCTGCCAAGCACCTTTTGTAATCTAACTAATCTAAACATAAGCACAATTTTACTATACTCCTAGCAGTATTCAAGCATCAGTTAGCAAACATAATCTACTTTCAACTCACTTTAAGTGGATTAATGTTCTTCAAGTGCACTTGTTCTCTGCCAAATTTTCTCATCTCTCCCAAGCTTCAGTAATAGAAATGTTATTAGTTCTTTTGCCCTTCATCCGTAGATAATGGTCCTTATTCTGCTACTGACTGTTGCTCTTGTCGATTCCTCTCTTTGGCACCTTTACTTGCTTTTCCAAACAAGGAATTGCCAGTTGCAAACTTCATTTCTGCCTTACCGAAGAAGGTTCTTGTATCTGTCTTCTCTTCTAATGTTGACACAAGGGTTGTTGAGCCAGTTGGCATTCCTGAACTATCAAACCTGCAGAAAATATGTTAGGGAATATAAACTTCATCAATTGCCTCCTCACGGTGTTTGAGCTGAGTTGTTCCATAACTTGGGAGATTACTTTAGAGTACATACTCCCAACATCCTTGGCTTCATCTTTGAAAGTTCTAGAGTTCCTTTCAGACCAAATATGGTAAATAGTAGTTGAGAGAAGGATAAGGAAAATATTAATGTCTGAAGTTTTGGTATTTGAAGCAAGATTAAACCAAGTAAGAATGGATTGAAGGTTTGACTGATTAGGTATGTGTAAATGAAAATGTAAGAGGCATCGGTCCCAAACAGATTTAGAGAATTGAAACTCAAAAAATAAGTGATCAATGGTTTCATTATCCGAGATACACAAGGAATAGTGGTTAAGAATTTGGAGATAGGGACGTTTGTCCCGGATTGTAACTTTTGAAGGAAAGCAAGCCAAAATATAAAAGAACACCTAGGCCTACTACTTTTAAACCAAACTAACTTATGCCAAGGAACTTTCTATAGAGGACGTCTCAAGAAATTATAGGCTGAACTATTAGTGTACTTTTTTGTGGAGCTAGCTAACCATTCCAAACAATCAGATTGAGAACTATTTGGTTGGTATCGAAGGGGTTCAAGGTTTCTAATGATCTCTATAGATGCCTCTTGCCATCTCCACTTATCATTGTTTATTACTTCAGAGACTCTTACTGTCATTGGAAGCTCCGAACCATTGATCTCTTTTAGAGAAGAGAAAGTCTTCAGAATTCCTCTTGAATGCCACGAATCCTGCTATAAAAGAGTAGAAATACCATTTCCTATCCTAAATCTGAATTGGTTTCCCATTTTGTCCCTCACAAATAAGATTTTCCTCCAATTCCAAGAACTATTGTAGGTAGGTTGGGTACTCCAGAAATTTTTCCTTCTCAAAATAATGGTATGCACCCATTTAACCCACATTGTCTCCCTATCAACAAACAGGTATCAAATCCTTTTCACTAACAGAACATGATTCCATGTAGACAAATGTTTCACCCCTAAATCTCCCTCCTTTTTCGGTCTACTAATGTCACTCTATTTAACCTTTGCATGAGATTTCGAATCCACCTTCCCAGCCTACAAAAAATTCCTAAGTTTAGTCTTTAGTTCTTAAGAACGGATGAAGGGAGAATGCAGTGGGTAGACCAGTACACTTGGAAAGATGAAAGGACATAAATCACCAATTGGATTATACCAGTATAGGAAAGACTTTTATGAGTCCATTTGTTTATCCTCTTATCTATTTTGTCCAATCAGGGTAGGCAATCTCTCCTAGATAACTGACCTGTTAAGAGAGGTACCCCTAAATACCGTATGGGGAGAGTGCCTTTCTTGAGATCAGAGATAAGTTCCGTTCGATGATTCAGATAGTTCGCATCAGGAGATGAAAAAAACTCACTCTTGGAATGATTCATTTCCATGCCAGAAAAAATAGAGAAGGTACACATACAATTAAGCAAGGTTTGAGCTGAAAACAAATCCACATGACAAAAAATTAAGAGATCATTAGCAAATAGGAGATGGGTGAGTTTAAGAGCTTTGCACCTCCAATGGTATTTGAAGGAAGGAATAGTATCTATACAAGCTTTCAAATGCCTAGAGAAAACTTCCATACAAATTATGAAGAGGAACGGTGATAAGAAATCTCCTTGTCTTAGGCCTGACTTTCCTCTAAAAAATCTTGAGGGGGTTCCATTGATCAAAATAGAGTAAGAGGGAGTGGTTATATATTCTTTGACCTAGTCTATGAACTTCAAAGGAAGGCCTATAGCTACTAGAGCATTAAGGAGGAAATCCCATTGAATAGAGTCATAGGCTTTTTGAAGGTCCACTTTAAAAGCACACCTCTTTTGAGGTGGTAATTCTTGAAAATCTCTTAGACCAACAGGATATTATCCCCTATTCGATGGTTCTTAATAAAGGCACTTTGATTGGGGCTAACAATTTGAGGAAGAAGCTCTCTAAGCCTATTTGCTATGATTTTGGCAATCACCTTATAGAGCGTGTTGCAACAAGAATAGGTCTATAGTCTAACACTGTGGAAGGGTGAGATTTTTTGGGAATGAGTGAAATGAAAGTGGAATTAAGCTCTTTGAGGAGTTTTCCATGACGAAATTTTTTTTAATGGCACTGGTAACTTCCTCCCCAATTATATGCCAGGTTTGTTTGAAGAAGAAGCTATTAAACTCATCTGGACCAGGAGCCTTATCGGAATTAAGAGAGTTGAATGCCTCTCTTATCTTTTGAGCTGAAACTTCAGCAACAAGACAATTGGAAAGATTTTCAAACAAAGAATGAGGGAAAAGGTTTCCCATAAACTCTTTGGAAGAGTGAAGAGCCTTTTTATCCCCGGTAGTACCTTGAAAGTATTCAAGAAACTGATCTTGAATCTCTTCTAGACCAATTATCTTGTTCCCATTTCCCACTACTAAAGAATGTATATTATTTCTGTTTCTATTAGCCAAGAGAGAATTATGGAAGAATTTTGTGCTCCTATCCCCTTCTCTGAGCCATTTAATCCTGAAAGACTGTCTAAAGAATGACTCTTGATCCTCTAATGCTTTAAATAATTCAGTAAGGGCCTCAGATTCCTGAGCAATCAAACTAGAAGACCTAGGCAAAAGTTTCATTTGATCCTGAACGTTATTAAGAATATCTTAGCAATTCTCAACTTTAACATCCACATCCCTATATCTTGTGTAAATTCATGATTTTGAGAGCTTTTTTAACCATCTTAAGCTGAGACACTACACAATACATCGGAGTACCCTGAACTTGAGAGGACTAAGCATCCTCTACAGCTTGTAGGAAATTGGGCTGGAAAGCTAAAAAAATTGAGAACCTGAAAGGAGAAGTTCTCTTCTGCTGATTAACAACAGACCTAACCACTAAAGGAGTGGTCTGAGATGTTAGGGTTTTGAATAACACAATAAGAACTAGGAAACCTAGTGCTCCAAGCCGAGTTTGTAAGGGTTCTATCTAACTTCCTAGCAATAAAGGAGTCTCTACTTTGTTTATTGTTCCAAGTAAAACTTAGACCACTGGAATTTAAATCAAACAAACCATTATCCTTAACAGACTATCTAAAATCACTCATCCCACTCATGACAGAGGAAGTAATAGGATCGACCTCATGAGGAAACAAAATAGCATTAAAATCCCCCGCAATAATCCAAAGAAGGTGACCTACCAAATGGTTAATGTTTGACAGATTAGACCAAAGATTCTTCTTATGGTTGAGGTTATTAGCCCCATAGACACACGTCACTAAGAAAGAAACAAAACAGTTCCTAGGGGACAATTCCAAGTGAATCAATTGATCAGTAGAGCTTAGGATAGAACGCAAAAAAAGATCAAGATTCCAAGCTAACACAATCCTAGCATTCGAAGACTGATCTACATTACTGTAATAAGTCCATCTAGGAAACAATGAGGAGCAAACATTATTCAAATAGGATGGTGATCTAATCCTAGATTCTATTAAACAAACAAAAGAAACTGATAATCTTTTAAGCCAAGCATATACTGCTAGTTGTTTTTTGGGGTTGTTTAGACCCCTCACATTCCAAAAAACCAATGCCATAATCAAAAGAACCAGAAACCAACAAAACATCCTACTTCTGTTTCCTCCTAGTTTTCCTATTTTTCCTCACTGTAAAGTCCCCCTCTGCACCTCCCATAGTTCCAGGACTATTCGAACCAATTTAGAAGTAAGAGAGGTAGGAATTATACCTATTTCATTTACAGCAGAAGAGTTGGAATCCTCAAGGTCTCCACTAGGTTCTTCTTACATCTGTTGATCCTGGTTCAGGAGAGAAGGACTCCCAACAGAGATTGCATCTTTGCCTTCTTGCATTATCATCTCATTAATATGTTCCTTCTGTTGAGGACCTTGCCCCTTGCATTGCACATTATAACTTTCTGATACTCTAATTACCTCATTACTTTGAACTGCCTTCTCAGAGATTAGTTCCTGTGTCCTTTGCTGCTGAGTTGGAATGTTTGATATCTTCTCCTTTCTCTTCTCCAACTCTTGTTGTAAACTAGTCTCTAATACTCTCCCTGTAGGTGCCCATTCCTTCTTCTGCACTTCTAGATCAGGCCTTCATTCATACTCAATCCTGATTTCCTTAAAAAGGATTTTCCCTTCCTTATTGTACGTGGCCAATTAGAAGGAAGATGGCCAACTCCTATGTAGTTCTAGCTCTACACACATTCGTGCATATACTATCTTAGATATCCTAGCTGTCTGAGAATCCATTAAGAGAGGATGTCCCACAACATTTGCTATCCTTTCCAACCCTTCAGTATTCCAGTATTCGACTGGAATATTGTGAAACCTAGCACACATTCAGACACTACTTTCTCAGAAATAAGGGCTTCCCTTGGATGACCTTTTCCAGCACCGAATTCAAGCCTATCTCTGAATCAAACTTAAACAAAAACTTGTTTGAGCTAGTAATTAACGCCTCCTTTAGCCCAAACTCTACCTAAGACTTAGATAAAGCTCTCCGAACCATTAGATAAGCTGGTCTTTTTCCTATGAAAAAACCTATCAAAGTTAACCTGAAATGTGCAGCTCCCTTCTTAGCTAACTCCGGAGGAGGAATGACGTAGATCTGCTCCTCCTTGATCTCTGGGGGGTAGTAGGTTAATGCATTATCTTCTGAGGAGTCTACCATACCTTCCGAAATAGCAGTCTTCCATGACCTGATAGTCCCTAATTTTTTAGGATCAATGGGTTGGGAAGAAGTTGCAGGGGTAGTTTCCTAAGGGTTGGTGGCTGAGGAAATTTGGTTAAGGTTGATGGAAAGGGGCGATTTTAGAGGATGATCTTTAGTATGGGGAGGTACGATGGTGTTTAGGTCGGTGTTTTGGTTTTAGATACGTTTAGGGATTTCTGATTTCTGGAGGGAGAGAGGTGCAGGGACTGATAAAGGGGAGAGAAGGGGTTGGGGATGTGCAGGGGAAGAAGAAGAAGCCATAGAGGGGGAGTGGAAGCTCGTTTGTAATCGCTCATCACTCTCATCCCGCCACAAAATTTCCTACGTAAGGATTTTTATATATCTTCTTTCTTTTGTTTTCTTTATATAAACAATTTGTTTGCAAGTTATAATTCATATTCATTTAAAGGATATTAGTATTCTAAACCACAAAGTAAATAAGATGATGATAATCTCTATTTAAAAATTTAAAAATATGGTTTACGACGTGCGGTTGTGAGAAAATATTCGTTTTTATTTTAGGTAGTTTAACTATAAAAATTGTTTAGTAAAATTAATTGTTTGGGCTTCTTTCTTGTTTTATGTACAATAATGACTAAATATAATTGTAGAAGTAATGACTATGATTAAATGTCTTCTTAATTATCATCTATGAAAACTCCTATGATTAAATTATTTAATTATATATCATTCTTGATAAACTGGTTGATTTATGGCAAAAGTGAGATGGCTGATTGATAGAAAACACTTGGTATTGTTGAATCAATAAAGATAATGATAATCTATGTTTTTAGTATTGAATATTATTTCATATAGAATTTGACCCAAAGAAATGTTATATGGTCAAAAGTACTCGTAGATAGAACAAATTATTAGAAATAAAAGGCAAATTATTAGAGAATCTAAAAAATCACATAAAAATAAAAATGAAATACACATGTAATGTAATGTCAGTTTTTGTAATCTTTTGAAAAAACAAAAGGAGACAAATAACTAAAGTTATTTTTTATGAATTCATTATCAAAATAATTCCATCTCACTAACAGATATAGGAAGTTTATTTTAAGATGTTCATTAAGATGACTTCTAAATTTTTTATTTGAAAATTATGACCAAAATTAAGGATTGATATAAAGCGGCTACTTATATTATGATTGATCATGATCTATATTACAACTGTGTTTTGCTTCATTAGGCAAAATTAGATAAAAAGTTCCTTGATATTTCATTTACTGTTGAGAAATGGTATTAAGTGAAAGTTATTCACAAGTTGTTGAATGTATTTTATGATGTGACATTTTTTCTGTTCAAAATATCTAACATTAAACGTTTAAATATATATTAAAAATTCAAAAACATTTGAAGGATAATTCAAAAAATCCTTCTCTATTTATGGATAATATGATTTATAAGATGTAGAAGAAATTTGATGAGTATTGATTAGAGTACTCTTTGTTCATATCATGTATTACTATTTTGGACTCTCAATATATAACAACAATAACAACAACCCAGTAAAAGTTCCGCTGATACATAAAGCCTAGGAAGGTCCAATAGTATACAACCTTGTCCTTAACTGATAGAGAAGATTTTACTGTAATTTAGCTTATTTCACTTTTGCTACTATATAATTTAAGATAATTCTACTACATCTAATTTTATTGAATAAATGAAGAAGGCCTTACTCATGAATCTTGAGTTTTACGAATGTAATAGAGAAGCTAATATCACAAAATGTTGAATCTTCTTCTAGTTGAAAAAACAGTAAGAGAAATGAGAATTCTCAAGAATTTTAATACAAAGAGTATTTAAAGTCAATGTTCTATCTTAACTCAACAATTTAAATTAAATATTTATTTGATAGAGTATGTTGACATTGATATTATTAGAATACTAGAATGTGACTTTTAAAATACTTTCTATTTTGGGCCTCCCCCGGGGAACTTGTGAAGAGCTACAAAAATTGATGACTTCTTTCTGGTGGGGATCGAGCAAGACTAACCGGAGGACTATACATTGGGCAAGCTGGGAACGGCTCTGCGTACCAAAAAAATTTGGGGGCATGGGATTTCGAGATCTCCATTGCTTCAATCTTGCAATGCTATGCAAACAGGCCTGGAGATTTATCGCCTATCCAGATTCGCTTCCTAGTAGAGTTTTTAAAGCAAGATATTTTCCTAATGACAGTTTTCTGGAAGCGAAGGATAGGGCCAATGCGAGTTTCATTTGGAGGAGCATTATTGCCGCACAAGACATATTGCGTCCTGGGGTTCGGTGGAGGGTGGGTGATGGGGCACTGATTAATGTCTTCAAGGATCCATGGATAAATGAGGATGGTAATTTTTTTTCATTTCTTCCCCCCAATCCAATTTGTAGGTAACATGAAAGTGCGAAAGCTTTTTAATGAGTTAGGTACGGGGTGGGACGTTTAGCTGTTTGCAGGTTTACTTATGCCTTATGATGTAGGACGAGTTTCCAGAATCCCCATTTCGATGGCAAAACCCCCCGATCGTTTGATTTGGCACTATAATAAGGATGGTGTGTATTCGGTTAAGTCAAGATATCACTTGTCTCTCAGATTGTGCAATGACAATGTTAATTTTGCTGGGGAAAAATCGTGGAATAAGCTGTGGAATCTGCCCATTCCTCCAAAAATAAAAGACTTTACATGGTGCTGTTGTAGGGAGTTTGTTCCTTGTAAAGATCGGCTAAGAAGGAAGGGCGTTATGCTTTCTCCTAAATGTGACGTCTGTGGGAACGATGAAGACATGACCCATGTGCTTTTTGAGTGTTCTATGGAAAAGGAATGTTGGGCTTTAGCAAACGTTAATGTTCAGAATATGGGGGTTGACGCTACACTTGGCCACATCTTAGACAACATGCCTGAAACTTTATTAACACGTATTTTATCAATATTCTGGAGCATTTGGTATCACCGCAAGCTTAGAGTTTGGCAAGGTAAGATAGTGCCTTCCAACATGATTGTTTTATTTGCTGATAGTTTTATGAAGGACTGGCAGGCGGCTCGCAGGTGTTTTGAGAGGATTAGAGAACCAGAGAATGCTCCCTACTCCAGTAGTTCAAGTTGGAGACCACCACCGGAAGAGTTTCTAAAATGTAATGTGGATGCGTCTATTTTCAAAGACCAGAATGTGACGGGTTTTGCTGTTGTACTTCGGGATGCAAGGGGCGGGTTTATAGCTGCTCTTTCCGGACATTACCCATTTTTGTTTGATTCGGTCATAGTTGAATTAATGTCCATACGGGAAGCACTGTCGTGATTAAAGGACAAACAAATTGACCATGTCATTCTGGAATCGGATTGCTTGTTGGCGATTCAAGCTATTCAAACTTCTTCGATATGTTTATCAGAGATCGGAATGTTTGCGTTTGATTGTCAAACGTTTAAGCGAAAATTCTCTCATTTGTCCTTTCAATGGACACGTGGGATTGCTAATAAGGCGGCTCATTCATTAGCACGGGTAGCCTTATTTCATGCAAACTATCATAGATGGGACGCTAGTCCTACTTTTTTATGTTCTATTTTATCGTTAGATCAATCTTTCTGTAATGTCGCTGATAGAGAAATGCCTATAGGTCTTGGGTGTATGGGGCAAGCCTGTCAGCTTGGGTTAGATTTTTAGCTTTTCTTTGTCGTCGATGATTATGTTTTTCCTCCAAATTTTTTTTTAATATTTCTACCGTGCTTTTAGAATTTGCATTTAGTTTGGCTGAAAAATGGTAAGTCCACCATAGAGCTCACTCAAATCAAATATAATAGAATCTTAAAAGTTAGATGATTGAAAAAGAACTTATTGTAAGTAATTTGTTTCACATAAATAATTATGATTTTTGTTTATATTTATTAAATTACTTATTATATTTTAATTATTTTTATAGGAAAAAAAATGACGATTCTTTTTTCAAACAATAAAGGATAATGATATGGAAGAACTTTAGTTTAGTCTGTTGTGGATGTTGTAAGAGATTATTTTCTTATTTTAGAACAAGTTTATGATTTCTTTACTTGACAAATAATTAATTATTTTTATTCAAATTTATGTGATTTTATATGCTAAGACATAAACTAATATTAGTTTGCTGCAATTATATTTTATTTAATTCTGAAAATTTTATAATGTATTAAATTTAGGGTTTCAAATTAAGCCCATTTCTAAATTGAATTTTAGTTAAACTCAATTCATCTTTAACCCACGTACATTCCTAGACTTTAGCCACCACTTAGCATTGATCTATAGTTTAAGTTCGGTTTGTAGAATTTGAAAAGGGTAATAATAGATGAAAGTTTATCCATTTTTTTACCCAAAAAAAAAAGTTTATCCATTATCACATTAAAATTATCTTGTTTATATACATAATCAAACATGATAGATCCTAACATCTATTAATTAGTTATATCTAAATTTTCTACTCTTTTCCATTTCATTATTATCATGTATCAAGATTACTCTTGTTTCTAGAGTTTACTTTATAACAAATGCCTTATCTATCTTGACTAAATATTAGTAATTCGTGCGAGCGAGGATTAGTTTGGGAATGAATAATTTAAAGACGTCTTCTTATAATTGAGACATATA
>JAOTAX010000198.1:34466818-34507448 GCA_025629825.1 Erythroxylum guanchezii | reverse complement strand
AAATCTCTTGTCTATGGAAGATTCGTCGATTTTACTTCTTTGAAGAATGATTGGATGAATATCGAACCTAAGATTGAAGCAGTTGGTTGGAAGAATTTCTTCAACATCCTAGAGACGGTGCATTTGAATGAAATATATGAGTTCTGGAAGAATGCAAAGGTGGTAGACAACACCTTGGTATCGATGGTAGATGGGTTGTCAGTAACAATCACACAAGATTCTATTGTGAAGGCCATTGGGTGTCCAAATGAAGGAGCAGAACTGTTCAACAATATAGATTGGATTTTTCAAAGTCATATAGACAAAGCCAACATTAATCGACAACTATATGGATGTAGTAATCCAGGAGTTAAGAAGTCTTCATCCCTCATTCCGAAGGCTAGGGTTCTTCATTCACTTCTTCTCCATTGTATCTTACCAAGAGCATGATCAAAGGACTTGGTGACAATGAATGATGAACATTTTCTGTTTCATCTACTCACTCACCAACCTGTTAATCTTCCGCTCTTGATTCTGAAGTATATGATAAAGGCTATGGAGGATTATCATTTGAAGAGTAGTTCTTTACCTTACGGTATGCCATTAACAAGGTTCTTCAAAGAATTTGGAATCCTACTTGATAGAGGAAACATAGTAAAGATGAATGTTAAGAGTGTCATCAATGCCTCTAATATTCACAAAATGGGGATCAAGACTGAAGCCAAAGAGGATGTAAATTTTACACCGAAAACACAGTTTAAGGGGGAGCTTTCAGTAAGACGAAGCAAGAAAGAAAATATTTAGTCAGAAATATAAGCAAAACCTCGATCATCCAGAAGAATATTAGTAGAGAAAAAGGTTGAACAATTGTCTGATGAGAAGATACAAGCCAAGACGTTTCCAATAAGGAAGGAAAGCAAGGTTCAACAACCAACTCACCAAGTGTCTTTAAAGAGGAAGGCTGAGATGCTCCAATCAGAAAGGCCCAAGAAGTCAAGAAGGTCACCAAGATTAATGACCTTATGACAACAAGAATAGAAGAAGCAGAAAGTTCTAATTCTTGGTGGAGATTCTGAGAGTAAAAAGGAGCAAGAGCAACAACAG
The DNA here is from genome assembly GCA_025629825.1 of Erythroxylum guanchezii. Taxonomy (NCBI): domain Eukaryota; kingdom Viridiplantae; phylum Streptophyta; class Magnoliopsida; order Malpighiales; family Erythroxylaceae; genus Erythroxylum; species Erythroxylum guanchezii. Next base: position 34,506,365 of record JAOTAX010000198.1, on the reverse strand, counting down.
TAGCCTACCAAATCAATTGTCTCTATCCCTCAGACTCAATCATCACAACTATCTGGAGAGACAGAGATAAAAAGGAAGTTAGGGGGCGTTTGGTTTGAGCACAGGGTTGGGTATGGATATGGGTATAATAGTAGAAGGGAATGGGAATGGGTATGAAAAATAAAAAATGATGTTTGGTTTGTAACTTGGGTTTTTGTATTAATACCAATAATGTTGTTTGGTTTGTTGCATTAATGGGAATGAAAGATAATATAATACCATTTTTTACATCATATTTAAAATGGAATATAAAGCATAAAACAACATCAAAATATGAGTGCTCAGACCACAAAACTTATTCAGAACAAAAGAACAAAAGAAGACGAAACTTATTTAGAAGAAGGTTTCTTCATCTGATATTCCACAAAAGACACAGACTGTTAAACAACAGCTAGTACCTTACAACCCTCCTCAACCGATAAAGAAAGAAGACTTGAAGAAGAAGGTCATAGAAGAATCAACACCTGATCGTAACATAGGTTCAATTATCATCATAGAACTTTCTAAATAGACAGTTAAGGCTCAAGTTGAATCTATAACAGTAAATGATCAAACGATACATCTTCTAAGTCCTAAAGAATGAAGACTATATAGTATTTTGCAAGATGAAAAAATAGAACCATATCTAATGAAGGTTACTAAAGTTCCTTATACAATCTATCTAGTAACAAGCAGAACAACAATCAAGATTGTGCTAGATGTACAACCTAGACGTACAGCACCAGTCATAAGCAAAGAAAAAGGAAAGAAGAAGAAGTTTCCTAAAAGATGCAAAGATGATCTCACATAATAAGAGATTCAAGTGGCAGTGAAGAACATAGACGATATATGTCATACAGCTCAACCTGTAGGTGTCTATGTACCACATCTTATATCAAGGGAATCAGGAAGTAATTTTGGCGCATCTACCAAAGACGAAAGTTTCAAGGTAGTTGGCACAATATCAGAAGGAAGGTACAAAAGTATCACAATTGAAGGTATCAATTTTAACTTAGAAACCTTTGGGCATTTACTTATTCATTTCAAACCCTTAGGTTTCATTTCTTCAGTTAAAACTATTTTACACCTTCTAGGGCAATCGATTTACAAATTACCCAGACCTGATGATCTTGATATCCCTAAAGGAAAGCAACCTTTCAAATTACCCTCAATTAAATTCATAGAATTAGACGATTCGCCTAGAAAACAATTTGTTTTTGAACACACTCATCCACTTAGTGAAATACTACAAGATGTTTCTGTTAATTTAGAGTTCTTGAAGAATTTCATCAAATGGAATGAAGCTAGTTACAAGCAAACAGAAGTTCAGGAAGCTTTAGCTGAAAACATTGAAGAAATTTTTACTAGGGTTGATGAACTAGGTGATGCAGTGGGTGATCTTCATGAGGAAATAGCACTTCTACGTGTTTCTATAGAAGAAGAACTCAAGATGATCCGCACTGATATTCGACAAATGTTTTCTGAAATTTTGAAGCATCTAAAATGAACTGTCTTTTTTCTTAATAACAAATAGGGGGAGAATAGTAGAAAGAATTAAAAATTTTTGTTTATCATTGTATATCTTGCTTTATTTTTGTCTAAATATTATCTTTATTTTCGTTTGACTATTATTATCTTCTAATATTATGATTATTTGTTATCATCAAAAATGGAGAGATTGTTAAATCAAGAAGACTTCACTTCTTCTATTAATTTTGATGAAAGTCAAATAATAATAATCATAGAAGTGTGTGAACTGTTTTGATGAATTTACTAAGTGTGCAGACAAATGTAAGCGGCACAAATCATCAAATCAAGACGATACTTAAGTAAGAGCTGAATAAGAAGGATCAGACGAAGTGCTTAGTTTAAGACACCAGACGAAGCATATGAATCTATGCAAGATGATGTAATTAGAGAATGTACCAGAATGTCAGTTAGTTGGAGTTGGTTACAGGACTCAACTAATAATCGTTTTTAGAAGATTCGATAAGCAAAATTCTCAAGAAGAACGTTGAAGATTTAGGTTATAAATATCAATATAGTCGTAAACAAAGGCACGATACAATACAAAAAGAGAAAAGAATTATGCTTGTAAAAAGCATACTTAAAGAAATTTTCTGCTCAAGTGCTCACGCAGTTAAAAAAATATTTTGAAGAAAGAGAGCAAACACATCTGTAACATGAAGCTCAAACAATATCTTTTCGAGAGAAAGAAAGGCTAGAGCCTGAAGAGGCTAAGGAAGAAAATAAAGAATACTTTGTGAAAGAGACCTGAAGAGGCTCTGCAAGTGTAGAAATAATACTTGTAACATTAAAAGATATAGTGAAATCTCAGTCGAACTCTGAGAACTAGACGTAGCCCGAGGTTAAGGGTAAATCAGGATAAATCGCGGTGTCATATTCTCTAACTCTTAACTCTTTAATTTTCTTGTTGTTAGAAGAATAGATACTACTTTTCGCTGTTGTGTTACTCACCAAATTAAATGAATTGTTTTTATAATCGTCTGAATTTGTAAAGAAAATCAAGAAGTTTTTAAAGATTAATATCTTAAACAATTTAACACAATTCAACCCCCCCTTCTTGTGTACTTTACATATTATACGTGAATTCTATATTAACAAGTGATTTACTTTATATAGTCCATATGCTTCTATTGTTGGAAGCTTGATATATTTAAAAACTGCACGAGACCTAATATTAAGGTATCTTCAAGAAACAAAGGATTATAAAAGTAGAAAATCAACATTTGACTATTTGTTTTTACTAGTAAAAGGAGTAATTTCATGGAAAAGTACTAAACAATTTACCATTGCTTCATCCATTATAGAAGCAGAATTTGTACCTTATTTAGGTCTACAATTCATGTTTATGGATGCAAAAGTTTACTTTAGGGCATGGGGTTGTCAATACCATTATTAAGCCACTGAAAATTTATTGTGACAATTTTGCAGTAGTTTTCTTCTCCAAGAATGACAAGTACTTTAGAGGTGTTAAACATACGGATCTAAAATATTTTACCGTAAAGGAGGAAGTTTATAAATAAAATATGTGTATTGAACATCTTAAAATGGATTTTATGATTGCGGATCCCTTAACTAAAGGCCTACCACTAAAGATATTTAAGGAACATGTTCATAAAATAGGTCAGGCTTATACTAATTATTGTTTATTATAATGTTTTGACACTCTTGAGCTCAATAAAATTTCTTATTGGCAATGTTCTTATTTATTATAATTGTGTACATGTAACTGTTATTAAATAAAAAATAAAATTGTCTATGAAACATTAATATGAACCTTTATGATATTTATATATCACTTCTGTTAATTGATATGTTGTTGTGGTATATGGAAGGAAATATGCAAGTTAAAGCGTATGCCAATCATAACCTGCATTATGTGGTTTATAATGTTAAGGTAAATCATGAAAATACTAAGAGATTTATTTATGCAAGCTTAATGTTTACACTATTAAAATAAAGTTTGATGTACTAGGCCAAGTGAGGGAATGTAAGCATATGGCCCCCAATTAGTGCTTATATTCTAAATATATTAACATCACAATTAATATAATTAAAGATTCCTAATTAGTCAATATTTTCTATTTAATAGTAGAATAAGTCTCAACTGTTTAGTTTGGTCACTTAATGGAAACACCAAATTAAAAGTTATAGATATATAAATTGGTCCTCTCTCTACTAAGTAGTGTTATAGACAATTTTTTATAAAGTTCTGTAGCCGCAAGAGAGTTAAGAGAATTATTTATTTAAGATCATAAAGTTATAAATGTTAATTTTGATTTTATTTCAGAAACATCATGTTTTTACAAAATATGCTTATATAAATGATTAGGGGATCTTAAGAGAGATTATAATATAATATTCTTTCATCTTTAATAACAAACTGATGAATGTATAAAACCCTATTCTTAGTTAAAGCATGAAGCTAGAGTTGCTTCTCGAAAATGAAAGTGTTTGATATAATGGTGCGAGTACTATACTGTATTGAGCGATACCGACTGTACCTACTGTACTAGCTAAAAAACAATATGGTATTAGGTAATGTCATACAGTAAGTTGATATTGGTTGGTACTTGAATACGAGTGACTTATAGGGACTGAATTGTAATTTTTTTGAAACTTTAGAGTAAATTGTAATTTTTAACAAATTAACCTAAAATTTTAGCCTATCCAAACCCTACCCACCCACTCCCAGTCACCTGTGCCTCTGCTTCTGTTTTCACCACTCAATAGTAAACCTCTCTCACATACGCCTCGTGCGCTCCTTTCCTCGCTTACCACCTCACCTTGCCAATCACCTTACCTATACCTAGCCTCGCCTATATGGTCACCTCTCGATCCCGCCTCTGCCATTGTCATCTTAACCTCACTGAAATTGAGTGGAGCTGCAAACTTTAAACCTCAAGGTTGCAAAATGTAAATCAACCTTAAACAATTGAACTGTGTGAAGTGTGTTGATTTGTGTTATATTATGTTAATTGTCGAGTGTTGAGTTAATTGAGTAGTTGTGTTGTGTATGAGTGACTTATAGTTATGACTTGTGAGTTTAGACTTTGTATTTTGGAAATTGCATTTTTGAAAATAAGGATAGTAGATAGTTGAATACTAGAATGGATATATGTATTGGTTTTATATGAATTTTAGAAATTGAGGAATGAGATTCAATATTTTATATAGAATTGCAATATTTGGAATTTAGAATTTTGGATGTGTTTTGTCATTTGTGTTGTTTGGATTCTAAAAATTAGGGATTCAAATCATTCAATATAAAATTAAAGTTAAAGTTTGCGTTATTGTTTGAAATTTGAGAAATATTGAATTAAATATTGGTCTTTATTATAAATTGATTTTGTAATATAAAAATGTGTTATTTAATTTAGGTTAAATTATGTGATTATATGAATTAAGTTAAAGATATGAGTTTATGGTAGTTAGATGTAATCACTAAAAGTATTACAATTGTGAGTTTATAGTTAAATTATATAATCATAAAAAAATGAGTTATAATTACAATTTTATGTAATCATACAAAATAGATTATAGATGTGAGTTTATGCTTGGATCATATAATCACACAAAATGAGTTATATTATGACTTTAGGGTTGAGTTATGTGATTATATAAATTGAATTATAGTTGTAAGTTATGGTTGAATTATGTAATCAAATAAAATGATTATAATTGTAACTTTATTGTAGAATTATTTAATTACATGAAATGGGTTATAATTGTGAATTATGACTTTATGTTTAAATTATGTAATCACACAAAATGTATTCTAGTTGTGAAAGTGTAGCAATTAATGGATATATTTGATGTTTGGGTTAAGCAATGAGAGAATTTCTTGGATAGAATGTGCTTAATCATCAAATTTTCTTAAGGAATCATTTATACAAGTTTATAAAGGTCACTTGCATGTATATATCGTATGATTGTGGAGAAATTGTTGTTGTTCTATTTCTTCATGTTATTATACACAACTTGATTTTGATATGAAGTTATTAAGTTAATTTTAATATATGTCTTCAATTATTTTTACAAATTAATGGAGGGAAGTTTAAGTACACCTGATAATTCATTCGCTTTAGTATAGGAAGATTCGATGATCCAGCTTAAGCTTATGTTAGATTGGTTCCTAAAATGAAGAACTATACTATTTGTTTGTATTGTAATAAGCATTTGAAGGTGGCTGAATCACCAGATTAAAGAAGCATTTAACAGGGATCAAAGGTGATGTGGAGCCTTATAAGAAAGTGAGTCATAATGTGAAATGACAAATAAAGACTTTACTTGAAGAGTGTCAGCATGAGAAAGATAGAAAGCAAAGACTGAACTATGAAATGAGTAGGGGAAGTTCTTTTGTTGTTGTTCAGGATGATAGTAAGGATGTCAAATATGGTAATATTCCTACCCAATAAGAAGGAAATATTGCACCTGATGTTAAGAAAAGAAGAAGATAGACGTCTATTTTTTTGCACCATAAACAACTCTTGGAGCTTAATCTTCAATCTATAGTGCCTTACAATCTAGATAATAGACTCATAATATGGCTATGGCAATGTATAGATGGTGGTATGATTCAAATATAACATTCAATGCTGCCCAATCATATTATTATTAGCCTGTGGTAGATGTTATTACTTTTTACGGTCTATGATACAAAGCTCCTTCAATTGATGACTACAGAGATAAACTTATGAGCAACTGTGTTTATGAAATAAAAAGTTATTTAGAAGAAAGAAGAATGACTTAGTCTACTTTTGGGTGTTTAATTATGTGTGATAGTTGGACAAATAAAAGATAAAAATCTATTATCAATTTTTTGATTTATTATATAAAAAGGACAATGTTTTTGATGTCTATTAACGCATATGATCTTATTAGGAATGTTGATACTTTATTTCAAATATTTGATAAAGCTGTGAATGAAGTTAGGCTAGAAAATATTTTCCAATTCATTAATGACAATGATTCCTCTTATAAAGCAACTGAAAGAAGATTGCAAAGCAAGTTTAATTCTTTTTATTAGACTCCTTGTGCTGCATATTGCATTGATCTATTGTTAAAATGCTAGGTATTTTTCTATTATTTATAAGACTGTGCAGAAAGCAAAAAAGGTGACCAAATTCATCTATAATCATGCATAGATCATGAATTTAATGAGAAAGGACTTCACCAATGGTAGGAATTTGTGTCATCCTGCTATTACAAGATTTGTAACTATTTCTTATTACTTCAATATTTTATTATGATGAAGAAGGGATTGAGACAAATGTTTACAGGTGATAAGTAGGTTGAATCTTAATATGCTAAGTTTAATGCAAGATTGGAGGTTTTTAGAATTATACTTGAAAATAATGAATTTTAGTCCCAATGACAATTTATCATCTAAGTTTGTGAGTCTTTGGTGAGGGTACTTTGTTTGGCTAATAATGATGAGAAGACAACAATAGGTTATTTTTATGATGCCATAGAGAATGTGAAGGAAGCAATCAAGGCCAATATGAAAAATATAGCTTCTTTGTATACACCTTATCTTACAATCATCAATGAGAGATAGGAAAGAAAACTTTACTCTATGTTGTTTATAGTTGGAGCATTTTTTAAATCCTAATTTCTATTTTAAACTAAGTTTTATAAAGAAAGTTGAAGTTAATAGAAGAATATTATTAACTATTATAACAATTGTTGTCTATGAGATCATACAAGATCTCTTAAGCTCACAAATAGATATTTATAAGAATGCTTCTGTGATTTTAGGATGCCAATTGCTATTCATCAAAGAGACAAACTTAATCTAGGTTTTTTTTTTCACTTTTATCACTTTTTGAAAGTTAATCATCATTTTATTTTGTTTATAGTGCTATTTTTGTTGTCTTACAGTTGGTTTGTGTGACAAATTCAGAAGTGTTGTTCCATAATTGAAAAGGTTTGTAATTCAAATTTTGAGTCAATGTGAGAGTGAAACAGGGTGTGAAAGGAATTAAAGTATGTTTAAATTCATCCATTGGTAAAAAGGTCACTTTTGACCCTAAGTTTTTCACCAATCAATAAGTTTGTTCCTAACATTTGGAAAACGTTAAAGTTTGACCTCACCCTAATGGAAAATTCAAACGCCTCTATTAAATGCCAGGTTAGCGCCGATCTGGCACTTGTAAAATAATTTTTGTTGACTTTCACGGGTTGCCTGTGCCACATCAGTGCTCCCTCTGCCACGTCAGTGCTAAAGTGGCAATGTGGGAACCAAATTTTAATTAAATAAAAGAATATTTTATTTTATTTTTAAGTGTGGGACTTAACTTTTTAATTAAACCTTAAACTAAATTTAAGCAGACAAATCAAATTACTAGTAAACAAAGCAATCCTACCTTTTATGTTTTGTTTACCTTTTCTCTGAAATCCCTCCTACACTCCCTCATTCCTCCAGGCCTCCCTTATCGTATTCTGTTTGAGAGTTTGGAATCGTTCACCATCTGGAATTTGTCAATGTAAGGAATCCTTTACCTTCTCATATCCTTCTCATTCATTGCTATCATTACAAGGTGAGGAGGCGCTGGATTAGGAGAGTATTTGTTAGAGTAACAGCATTGTCGTCTAACAGTCACTCTTATTAGTGAGTGTTTCTGATATTTGTTTTAGCAATAGATGGGTATGGCATGTTTTGTCTGTCGGATGGGTTTTGTTGTGTTCACCTTCTGGAATCCATCACCTTTTGTATAGAATATATTGTTTTTTCATTTGTTCTGTTGTATTATTTACATAACAAACGAAAGAATAGACTTCTTGTGTATATTAATGCTTTCACTGTTTAAATTACCTCTGTTGTGATGAAATGGGTGGGTCATAAATTTGCTTGGTTTTGCCATAAAATGCTTGATATTGAGCATTTTGATTGCATCTATCATTAGGGGTAGGCATATGAATGTCATATTAATTTTGTTAAGCATATTTGTTGTCTATATGAATTCAAAGATTGCATTATAAGATTATTCACCTTAGGCTATGCTTATTAAGAGAAGTATTCATTCCATCCGAGCTAGATTTGAGGGGAATGGCCATGTTTGTGTTGGTCTCTATTGGTGCTTTGAGAGACTATTGTATACTTGAGATCCTATGATGCCTAAATTATGCATGTAGTCCAAGAATAGTTGATGTTTGATATTGTTGCAATTTGGTGGCCTTTTTTTTTAGTGGAGACATTTGATTGTGTTTACTATAATTCTCTTAAGCTTCTTCGACCAATATGTAATAGAAACACTTAATCAAAGTTGTATTAATATGCCTACCCCTGATGTAACCAATATGCAATAAAAACCTGCAAGGCAATAGTTAGTAGTAATTAAGTGTTCTCTTATTATGTACACTACTTGCATATACTCAATGTGCACACCATATTAACAGTCCTTAGTTTTGATTATAATAAAAAGATTTCAGTTAAGTTAATAATAGTCGTTATATGGCTCATGGGAACTAATACGTAGCTAAAAAACAACTCAAGCTTTAAATTATTAAGTAAAGCAGCCCTAGAAACATGTTAGATATGGTTACAATTAGTATATAGGCATATGTTTTTAATAAGTTTTAGACAAAAGATGACTAACTCTACACAAGTAGATAGGCATCTATAGTGAGTCAACGGTGTTAAACTGAAAAAAAATGTTTTTATGTATTTATTTTCATGTCTTTTTGGATAACTCCAACTCTTATCCTTTTATTCGCCTTTATGACCATGAATTTAGTTATGAGATGCCATCCAAACATATACTAACTAATGTGAAGAATGCAAAATCAAGAGTAAGAAAAAGAAGTAAAACCTCTTTGTGTTGTTCAATTGTTGAAATTAGCTGCTTACCTACTACATTTTGTTCTTTAAACATGTTGCTGATCTTTCCATGTGTTGTCCAAATTACATATATTGAATTTCAAAAAGTTTCTCGCAATTGAAATTCATTCAATTTTAAAAACTCTCTCGCAATTTGAAAACGTTTGTCTTGAACTTATTTTATATAGGCATTGAAATAGTTGGAGTGATTGTTGATAAACAGATGACACTTTACTGTCAAATTATATGTGTGTTCACATGACATAGTCAACAGAATGCATGTTTACCCAATCATATATTATCTTATTATCATCTTTTAAGCATGCAGATGGAATCACTATCATTGACTAATACAACAGTGAGTTCAAAGTCAAGCAATATCGTTTACTATTATAGGCTAAAGGCCCCATTAAGGACTTCATGAAGTGATCATAATCCTGGCTGAAGGTTTATGGATGCCCCAAGTATCAGGTGATAATTTATTGCTATTTGATTAATGAAGTTGAATGTTAAACTTGCGTTTAAAGTTTTTTTTAATGAAATTGAATGTTTTAGGTTGGGAGATGCAATTTTCAAATGGTACGATAAAGAATTTACTAAGAGAGTCATTGAAGTGATTCAAAATTTAAGGAGTGAATTATCAATGTTAAAGAAAGAGGTTCAAAGAACAACAACAAAGGAGTTTGAAGAACAAATGAATCTTTTAAAGGAGGATATACATTTATTGAGAAAAGAGAAAAAAGAAATTAAATGTATGTTAATGAACATTGTAATAGGATTAGTTATGGTTGCAATACTTTTTATTTGTAATTACGTTATAAGGATATTGTATTGAATTTCAACAATGTAATGGTTATCAAGTATATTACGAAAATTTTGGTTTTAAATATATAACTAATATACAATGGGAATGTTGTATAACAACTCATAATGAATATGATGTATATGAATAACAAAATTTGAATATGAATTATGTAATAAAGAAAAAATAATACTACTATATATAACCAATATACAATGGATAAGTTGTATAATAACTCATAATGAATATGTCATATATAAATGACAAATTAGGTATATGAATTATGTAATGAAGGGAAAAAATATTACTATGTATAACCAATATACAATGAATAATTACTTTTTGCATATATTGTCAAATATGAAAAAAAAGGCAATGTAAGAGAGAGAATGATATATATATATATATATATATATATATATATAGAGAGAGAGAGAGAGAGAGAGAGAGAGAGAGAGAGAGGTTACGTAATAAATCATATTGATTTTAACAATATTGACATTGTATGTAAACAACAAAACCATTCATATGTATACAACACAAATATTTACATTGTATGTATACAACTAATCGATGTTTGCTTCATTTGTACTTGACTGTGTAAGATTATATTGTGATGAAAAAGTTAATGAAGTTTTACTTCTACTTGCTTCAACTTGTAAATGTTATGAAGTAATACTAGAACATCCTCTAAATCGTAAACCCTTTGGCTGAAATGATAATTGAAATGTGTGTAGGTCAACATCTCCAAACTTGTTTATATTGGCATCTGTAGGTAGGGATGGCAATGGGTAGGGTTCAGTTCGGGTATTACTCAACCCATATCTATATCCATTTTTTATGACTCAACTCATATCCATATTCATATCCATCTATTTTTATGATTTACTACCCATATCCAAATCCATTGAATTGTTTGGATTTTTGGATATCCGTCAGATTGTATAGCACATAAAAATATAACTTCTAAATTGAAAATATAAAGAGCAGATTTTTGCGAACGCTCTAAATCAAAATTAATTTAATAATAATAAGTCAAGATTTTGATTTGTATGTCTTTAAAAAAACCATAAAATTGGAATAAAAATAATCATAATGTCTAGTGCAAAGACAAGTGGACAATATATATTTTTCACAATCAATAACTAGAAAAAAGACTGAAACATCCAAAGCTTCAAATTGTCTTTGCGTGAACTCCACAACATTCAAAACTCCATCTCTATATCATTTGCATTATTATTATCCTATAAGAAAATAAAATATGTTAACAAATAAAGTCAAGTTATAAGTTAATTTAATATTTTAAGTATAAATAAATAAATGATGAGAAATAAAATGAACTACCAAATCAATTATTTCACCCGATTCCTTTTCGCTTGCATCAGCATCATCAAAGATCGAAGCAATCGCATGTGAACTTTATAAAGCAGAATCTGTAAGGAAAATTCAATATGAAAATTGTACATGTAAGAGGTTTCAAATACAAATGTTGCAAATATTAATAAGGAAATATATATTACCTGAATAATCTCCAAGCATCCAATTTTGCAAGCACATCAATGCTTCAACAGTATTAGCATTGAGCGATGTGGACTAAGAACCTTACCACCCATGTTAAATGCACTTTCTGAAGCAATGTACAAACAGGTATTGATAAAATATCTCGGGTAATCATCCTTAGTGTTGGATACTTGAATTCTTGCTTCCAGTAAGCTAAAATGTCAAAATAGTTATTTTCAAGCACTGTATCTTCCTCCAAATAATGGTCCAGTTCAGATCTTAAGTTTACCCTTCTTTTATTTGATTTTTTATACATGGAAAAATTATCGCTACCTCCACAATCTGCTTGATGTTTTTCAAGATGGGTAGCCTCACATGAAGACGATGAAACAACTAAATTAGTACATGTTGTAGAGTTCTTTATATCCAAAGCATATTTGTCTTGATATTCCAACAGTAGTTCATAAAGCAAGCTCTTCACCCTCTCAATCTTAATATTAGTTTTACTTCTATAAATGTCACTAAAATAAAACTCAACGCAATCTATCTTATTTCTTGGGTCCAAAACATAAGCAATAGCTAGCATTCCATTCACATGAAACCAATATGCATTGTACTTTTCGACCATATTTAGTGCCATAGTTCTAAAAATATCACAATCAGACGACATCCACTTAAATAACTTCAACTTAATTTCATAAACATGTCGAAAGAACAAGTTCGCAGTGGGGTACTTTCTACCAGAAAAAGGTTCAGTTACCTTGTAAAATATTCTCAATTTGTCACAAATAATGTTTGTCAACTTCCAATCTTCATCACTAGGTAAAGTAAACTTAAGTCGATTATTCAAATGTTCCAACTTCTTAAAAACACCTTCATATGGCAAAGCTATCTCAAGTATCAAATAAGTATAATTCCACCTTGTCTTACAATCAAGAATCAACTTTTTAGAAAATGAAACTTTCAAAAACTTGGCTGCATCCTCAAACTTCTCTATCCTTTTAGGAGTTGATGCCTAAAATAAAATACAATCACGAATTCTTTCTAACCCTTCACCCGTGAAATCCAAACCATCATTGACAATCAAGTTTAATATATGAGCGCTACATTGCATATGCAAAAATTTTCCATTTAATATAAGAGAATTGGCATCAAGCTTCTCATGTAGAAGGTTCATCATTGCATCATTTGTTTTACAATTATCCACAACCACAGAAGAAATCTTGGTTTCTAGGCTAAACTCATACAAACACTCCTCTAAAAATTTCAATAGAGTCTCCTTTGTATGTGGGCATGGCACAAATATAAACCTATAAAATAAAATGATAAAAAATTTATTACAACTTAAATACAGAACACATAATGGTTCTCTAAGTAATTAATATTCAGCATGTATAAAGGAACAAATTACTAAACATGCAAATTACTATATCTATATATGGTAACCAAGATAAAGATTAAACAAAGTATTTGCATATAACATCTTTAAAAAACTTGATATTGTCAATAAGGAAGGAAATATGTTAAATCTAAGAAAATTAATTACCTTAGAATTCGATTTCTTAGAACCTAATCTCCATCAATGAAGTGCTCGGTCACAACCATGTATCCTTTCTTTTGGTTGAAAGCTGTCCACATGTCTGTAGTGATAGCAATCCTGGACCCATGATCCTCCAACATTTTTTTCAAGTTTGATTTTTCACTTAGAAATAGTTTTAGGATATCATTTCTCAATGTATTACAAGATATCATCCTAAATTCATTCTTTAAACTTGCTACAAATCTTCTAAAACCAATGTGATCAACTATAGACAAAGGATACTCATGCATTACAATCATATTAACTAACTCTCTTCTTGGGAACTCCTGGATAAATTCATAGGTTTGCAATGTTTTTTTCTCATCAGACTTAGTCCCACTCCCAATTAATAATGTTTTCTGGCCTCCAACAAGTCTCAAATGTTTCTTTGGACAATACTTGATCAAATGCTTACGCAGATGTGAAGCCCTGTTCGTACCTTTAGCAAAAAGCTTCCCTTTGCAATGCTTACACTCAGCCTCATCAACACCTTTCACAGTCACCAAAGTAAACTCTAGCCACACAAGAGAAGTACACTTCTTACTTTTAGTTGCACCATGATTACCAAAGTCCATAGCTGCAAGCTCCTCTTCTTCATGAGGTGGACTAGAGAAATTCTTTGTTGTATGATTCTCAACTCCTTCCATCGGTTCCACACTTTCACTCATAGTCACGGAATTAGCTGGATTTTTGATAAGCAACTCGTCTCTGACAGTGACAAACGACATACAAGCTCTTTAAACAGACGTGAGACGATGATCTTTGGTCTAGTGATGCGTCTCTGTCTCTTTGAATAACAGATGCATGAGTATCGTTTTAATGGTTGATGACGTTGGTGGTTGATGATGTTAGAAATAATAAATGGTCTTTGATTTACCCCACTCTTTGATGGTAAATGATGATGAAGCAACTCAATATTCACTCTTCTTTGCTATTTAAATGATGTTGAGTGGGTGGCTGGGTGCTTTCTGAAGAGTGAAGAGTCTTAAAAGCATGCTACACCTGGAAAGTCCCTGTATGTGTTCTTAAAGAAATCTTTTCTGGTTGAATTCTTAAAAGCACGCTGCACATGGAACATTCTTCACATTGTGAGTGCCTTTTCAAAAGGCTTTACAGGCTCAACAAATACATTAATGTATTACCAATTAATATGCAGGCTTATAAATTATATAAGAGTAAAGTGAGATATTAAGTTATGTATTGAAAAAAATGACTTAATAAAAACGGATCGGGCATGGGTATCCATCTGTTCGGGTTATTACTAGACCCATATTCAAATCCATATCCACATCCATTTAAAATCCATTTTTTAGGGTCGGGTAGCACAGATATTAATCGGGTTGAAAACCCATTGCCATCCCTATCTGCAGGTATACCAACCTATAAAATGGAAGAAAAAACATTACAAACACACTTTGTAATTATTTAAAGTTAGACAAATTGATAGAAAAACACATTGCTTATAATATTCCTTTGTTGACTCAATACAGCATTATCATAAACCAAATTCCCATCGTTTAACTGTAGTTATAATGAAAATATCGTTGTCAGTCATTAGTACAAATAATAAGTAATATAAACAGGAAACTAGTATACATGTGAAGTCGCCTATGTTCTAACCTGATTAACATAATCATAAACATTAGTAACTGCATGTTTATTGAACTGTATTCATATTATTGAAGTAACATGTACACACCTGTGAAGAAGCCTCATTATGTTGACGTAAGGAGTTGTTGTTACATTTTCTAGAGTTATGACCTTGAAGACAACATTTTGGATATTTATACACTTGCCCTTTCATCCATTTGTACACCTTCTCCCTCTAAATTCTCATCCATTTATGCACCCTCTCCCACCACATTCTCATATGTTTGTGCACCTTACCCCTCTATGTTCTCATCATCATTATCAATAGCATGGAAAGGTGTACATGATGAGTTACATATACATCAACAATCCCATGTATTTGCGTTAGGTTTGCTAGGCTAATATCACTTTCATTTGAGACTATAACTTTCATTGACTTCTTAAAGTTTAAAGCATGTTCTTTATAATATGCCTTATCAATTTTATCATACCCTAACTCCATTCTCATCTCATTTATTTGTCTATTACTAATAAAGTTAACATCAACTTTATCAAATATAGCAATCCCTACCAACATATGTCAATTCATGCTCTGGCATAAAATTTTCACCATAGAAAAGCCTTATACTTTCATATTTGGCCATTAAAACCTATAATCATAAGCATACATGCAGGTTAAAATTTAAAAAAACAATGTAATAATTATAAAAAACATGTTAATTATCATAAAAATATAAAAGCAATGCAAAGATTGTAAAAAAAGGTTGATTATCATAAAATATAAAAACAATGCAATGATTTCATGCAAATTTAGAGACTTAAAGACATTAAGGTTGGCTATAATGAGACATTAAGGTTGGCTATAAGAGGTTCAAATTCAAGTGATGACTACACTATTAGAGAAGAAGAAAAATTGCAATATAAATTGCCTAAGAAAGCAATAAGCATTCAAAGATTTTTTCATAGAAGAAAAGCCACCTATTATTGGTATTTTGGAAACCAAATTACCGCTACAAAATATAGAGAGGATGAGATGCTTAGGGTCTCAACAAAATTTTATAAGTAACATGTTCATCATCACTATGGTAGAAAAATTATGGCATAGTGAATGAACATTACAACACTGTGTCTTTGTTAGTAAACATTGGACCATTGAAGGACGTATTTAATTTAAAGGCTCTTTAAAAGAGTTGTTTGGAGAAAAACCAATAGGAGGAAGAAAACTTACCATCTCCTCCCTAGTTTCAACATTATCATGGAATGTTAGAGGGTTTAATAGCCTCTTCAAGCATAATTCTCTACAGAATTATGTTTATAATTTCAAACCTTGTTTAGTTGGTTTATTAGAAATAAAGTTGTCGAGAATAAATCTATGAATCTTAATTTTTGTGGAAGCATTGGTAAGTCATCTCTAATTGTCAATGTCACATTTATGAAAGAATTTTAGTAGCTTTTGATCCAGATATAGTTGAAATCCTCTAGTCTTTGTGTATAGACCAACTAATTCATTTACTAGTTAGAATGAAACAGGTGAGAATTGCTTTGTATATGCTTCTAACCATTCATTTTACAGAACTGCTGCGTAGAATAACAATGGTAGAAAAGCCACCTATTATTAGTATTTTGGATAGTGATTGAAGATTACAACAACAGTCTCTACAGATTTAAGGCAAAAGGCAACTGCAACATCAGGAACTACAATGATGACCTGAAGAATAGCGTAGAGAAACTTAAAATAACAAATTTGAAATTTAAAGTAGTTTGTTTATATAGAGTAATAAGCAAAGCTCTAATTGACACATCAAATAGAAATTGGATAGGGCAATGGTAAATGTTGAATGACTGGTTCAGTACTCAGAGAGAAATGTTGAATGTTTAATGACTAATAAGTAAAGCTTGTTTTATGTTCTCTAAGTTCTCTAATCTTAACCCAATCAAAATCCAAGAGATATACAACTCCAATAAAAGGAGCATATGTAGATTACAAAACATCCAAAACAAAACAAAAGTACAAACATTACAGGTCCTTATTGGGGACCAGAAGGCAGCCAAACATTTGAGATCACACCTAATAATAAACTAACAACAACATCCATTATCTAATATACACCAAAAATGACCACATTTGCATCCCACAAGAAGCAAGCATTCGAAACACACAAAAATATCTAACAGACAACAATAATAAAATCTAACATACCTCATTTAACTCAACATACTTCGATGTTCACAACTTCTCTCGAGGATTGTTGACCACTATGTTGCGCGAATGGTGCTTCCATTGACCAACTTCACCGTCGATGACCAGCAACGATGTAGAACGATAGTCTATTGAAAACGATGGAGAAATGATGGAGAACATTCCAAAACAATGTCGTATTCACATGAAACAATGTCGTATATATGTTTCATGAAATATTAAATTTTTGTTAGCTAAATCTTTGTTAAGTTAATATTTGTTTTATTCAACTAATGATATGATTAAATCTTGCTAGGGTTAACCCTCTTAAGAAAATAATCAGTAATTTAATTTGTCTGCTTAAGTTTAGTTTAAGGTTAATTAAAATATTTCTTTTATTTAATTAAAATCTAGGTCTCACCTTGTCATGTCAGCCCTAACGTGACACAGCGGGCCACTAAAATCAATAAAAAAAAGTATTTTCCAAGGGTCAGGTTAGTGCTAACCTAATACTTAAAGCGAAGCATTTGAATTTTTTGTTAGGGTGGGGTCAAAATTTAACGGTTTTCAAATATTAAGGTTATAATTGTTCACTGTAAAATGTTAGGGTCAAACTTGTCGATTAATAAAAAACTTAGGGTCAAAAGTGACTCTTATGCTTTCATCCATTCTAAAAAAATGAATAGATTTGAGCATAAAAGATTAAACGGCTTAGTCTTTGTTTGATATAATTTAAAGCTTCGGGAAAGATATGCTATTATCATTATTAAGTTGGATATTTTTTTTAATAATTTAATCTTATTTTTTAAATAATAATTCTTTATATTGTCCTTAATTTTATATTTATATAATGATTAAATGATCTTTTTCTCATTATTGAATGACTTGGTCTTTGTTTGATACAATTTAAAGTTTTGAGAAAGGTGTGCTATTATCATTATTAAGTTAGATATAATTTCTTAATAATTTAATCTTATTATTTAAATAATAATTCTTTATATTGTCCTTAATTTTATATTTATATAATAATTAAATGATCTTTTTTTCATTAATTGTGATTATTATTTATATGTGAAAAATAATATTAATAAATAAATAGATTGTTGTTATTTCAAATTTCTATTATTATGATTTTTGAGACAAGATTGATGTAAAATTATAAAATATATAATATAATATTTTTAAAAACTATTTTACAATTTTAAAAAAATTCAAAAACTACTTTATAAATTTAAAAAATTAACCAAAATAATACTCGATATTAACCAGTAACAATATAATACTATATCAAAATCAAATATAATACCAATAGTGGTACAATATTAATAACTTTGGTCCTGTCTGTGTGTAATTTGCACAGTGGTCCGGGCCTTACGTGTGTCCTAAACCTAAAGTGCCTCCAACACTATGCAACACGAAAGTGATAGTATAAATTATAATATCAAAAGAGTGCAACTTAAAAAAAGTGAAATCTTATAATGGAACCTAAGCTGCGGTGAAATTAATAAAAATAACTACCCCTTAAAAAGAGTCTTGACAAAATTCATGAATTTCTGTAATCATTATACGAGTTGAAGCCTACACTGAAAAATGGTAGATAGTAAGTAACAGGGGACCAAATCTCCTGTTTCGATTATGGCGTTTCTATCATGTTCCATTAAATCTTATCTACACATTTATGTAGAGACCACATAAATATATAAATAAGATTTAATAGAACATGGTTAGAACAAAATAACTGAAACAGAAGATTTAATATGAAATACCGGGATTAGATCTCCTATTAATAATAATAATAATAATGAGATGATGTCAGACTAAACAACTTTAATGTATCACAGTACTGGTCTACCACGCATGTAACTCAACCTATGCATGGTTAAATTCAGTTCTAAGGTTCCCCAATAGTCTCGTAAGTTGATAGATCAGTCTCAACTAGTGGACCATTTTCCACAAGGTCACAGTAGAGAACACCCTTGCCACGTAGATCCTCTGATTCTTGAAGTTCCTCAACGTCTGATGCTTCAACAGCATCGTCTCGGAACACCACCGCAGGAGTTGCATCGTTCTGATTTTTACTCGAAACTTTGTCTTTGGATGAGCTTGATGAAGTAGGTAATTGCGAGCCGACTGAGTCAGCAACCCGTACCTGAAGAAAATATATTATATTATCTGCAATTGCATAAACTGATTGGCAAGCAAAGATCCTAAAGAGATTCTTCATATCAAAGACTAGTTATCTTGAACCTGCAATGGTTTATTGATATCAAATTCTTCCTCATCATTCCTGCCGAGTGCTTCTTGAGCCTGTGATTCCATCGAGTCCCGAAGCAGCTGACTCAAAAAATCGACATCATCAGACATGACACCAAGACCTTTGAGAAGCTTAGAGCCAAGTTGCAAGCTCGTCTGCATGGAGGTACCACAATTTAGTCAGGATGGGTAGTATAGACTTAAAAAAGGAAACAGAAAAGTTCCAAAGTACCTCAGCATTTTCCAGAATAGCATCTGTTGCACCAGCTTTCTTGAGATCCAAAAGATGCACAAGATCTTGAGCTCTGGCATAAATTGGGACCTGCACTTAATAAGAAAATTAGTGCAACATAAGTGATTTCATACATATAAAAAGCTGTGAAAAAAACGAGCCAAACCCATTAGTTGAATAGTGACATTCCAAGTTTTAGTACTTGACAAATAGTTCTCTCTTATTAATAACCATATATCCACCATATTCTGCCTCCTGCTACAATTTACTGAGAACAATTTCACTTTCCATTCTTTACACAGAATCCCGCAAACTCCAAAAACACAGAATTGTCAAGCAAGAATATTACTGCTGGGAAGGTAGCCCGTAGCCTTTGAACTGCCTCAGTTGTTCTCTTCCTTTCTGTATACATAATCATGACCGCCTTCGGTGAAGAGATACCAGCTGATTGCAAAACTGCTGGGCGTGATCCATCCCCATAAAGGATTGGAAAACCAAGTTTCACAGATGCCTGTCAGTGTGATGGTTAAAATTTTAATTCAAGGGCATGATCTTTTCATACGAGAAAAACGCATTGGCAGGTAAAGATTTAACACCACAAAACTACCGGGAAAGATTGAGCAGACCAAATCATAAGTTGGTATATCACTTTTTTATGTGCGGAGAAAGCGATCATTAGATTTAAATTACATAAATACACATATGAAGACAAGTTGTATAAAAAGAATAAGACAATAAAGTTTAGCCTTGGTTCAAGTAACATTTGTGAAGCAGAATGGCTATAGAAGACGTCAGTAATATCAAACCACAAAAAGAAAGACAGATGTTAACATTATACTACGTTTTCGAAATTCAACCAATAGAAAATAGTCATATACAGTTTATTTGATCCTGAAGTAAATATAACGTCTAAAGTTTTTCTTTCTTTCCTTAACTAAACAGCAAACACACAAAAATTAAAGAAAGTCTGATTTGGACAATACTTCTCAAGAGGAGAGAAGATCTTTTGCATCATAATAAGTAATCAGATCGAGTCAAAGTAAAGTATTCCTGACCTTCACCACGGAAGGATTCAAATCAAAAGCTACATAAGGCCATCCTGGGTTATCACCATCCCCTCCAGAAGCCAATGGTGTTGACAAGAAATTGGCTAATACCTGCTTGTAGAAAATCAGAACATTACAAAATCAAGCTAGATTTTTTCAAGCAGATAGTTTCCAATAGATCAATAGTTCACCTGACCCATCTGATCAAATCCAAGGATGACAATAGGCTCTCTAATATTGAAATTGACCATCTCAGCAGTTCTCTGGAAAATTCAATTAAGCATCAAGGCTAGGAGACATAAAACATGACCAATATGTCCATGACAAATCCAGATAACAAACCAGTTGCAGATTAAGATAAATGAATTGAAAATTTGAGAAACTGGTCCACGTGATTTTAACATTATGTCCTATGTCAAAGTACCTTCGCAAGGCTTGAATAAGTTGCTTAACTTGTAGTCATAATAGTTCTATGCTCCATATCATTGCAAATAAAACATATTTTAATTAGAACCTAAAGAGCTGTGTTCAATAAAGATTTGTTCAAACTCAGTTCAAGACTAGCCACCCCGACTTCAAGCAACTTTTCATCTCGACTAACCAAGCCCAAGAATGATAAAGCAGCTTAGCTTGTTTGCAAGCCTAATGAATCCACAGAAGTGGAAATTGCTAAACATATAAGCACATAGGTATGCATAAAACTAGAGATAGACAGCATGTTATGAGAAAATCCAATCTTGTTAGTTGGTTGCACTAAGACACCAAATCAAGAACTTAAAGTTGTGGATTTACATCCTCTTTGTCCAATTTGTCGTCAAGGAATTCAGCAGCTCTTCGCCCAACTTCATTTAGGAATGGGGTCAATGCCATTGATAGTACAACAACAATTATAAGCAATTTGTTTAGCTCAAGAGGCAGCACTCCCAGCCTGTTCCAAAAAAAATTGCATGTCATAAGCAGAAACTAACTTGCAAAACTTTATTACAAACTACATTAAAAATGAATAATATTTGAGACTGACCTGTTAGCTAAAGAAAAAACTACAAATGCAAATTCGCCCCCTTGTGACAGTAGGAATCCTATTCTAACACTTTCTTGTAGAGTTAGTCCAACACGAGGACCTATTGCAGCTATGATCACTGTCTTGATGGCAATTAAACCTGCCAAGAGTGAAAGCACATTTGGCCACTCTCTGAGCAGGAGCTGCATAGGGAATATTTGGATTTAAATTACAGGGAATGTGGAATAATGAGCTTGCTCATAAAAGTGGAGAAACTAAAGATACTACTCATAAAACAAAAAGTTTTCAAGTTCACTTGCCACATATGATTCAGAAACCATCTCCAGAAAATATCAAATTCTCAATATCTCTGATAAACAGAACTAAAGAGGAGTTCAAAGGTTAAGAGAAACTATAGTTACCTGCATGTCAATGGAAGTCCCTGTAGTTACAAAAAATAAACCAAGAAGTAAACCTCTAAAAGGCCTTATGTCAGCTTCAATTTGAGTGCGAAAATTTGTCTCAGCCAACAATGCCCCAGCTAAAAATGCTCCAAGCTGCATGACGATCTCAACTTCACTAGTTACTTGTGCTTGAAAACAAATCAAGTTAACCCAGTGTCTATCAGAGGTTAGAGAGGTTCAAACCGTGTCACTAAAGCCCAACTTCTGTGTCATAAGTGAAGTTCCAGCTACTGTCAGCAGGCAGAGAGCAACAAAAGCCTCTGAACTCCTTGCTTCTGCAACAACCTGAACAACTTAATGAGTCTTTCACAATCTTTATATAATATCAGTCAGTCCAGTTCCCTTCAAAAGATTATTATTGCACTAATAAAAGAGATGCACACCTCAAAAACTCGCCTTAGGAGGTATTTTCCTCCAAGAGAAAGTAATCCAAGTCCACCTAAAGCCTTTAAACTTTCTTTAGCAAGCGTTGGCCAGATACTTTCCTCAACAAGATTCTGTATGATGTTGACATATAAATGAGTAAGCAATTATTATCATTAGAAACTTCAGTCCCAGAATTAGCTGTTGAGAGAAAAAGAAAGGAAAACAGAATTTTCTTGTCCAACGTCAACATTCAAGAAGCACTACAAATGAGTTCACCCCATCTACTGAGAAGAGTAAAAGATGTATGTATTTGGTTACCTGGCTCTCCAGTACAGGGAGTATGACCAAGAGAGGAACAACTGCTATGTCCTGCAAATTTTTGGATGAAGATTTTAGATACCCACAAGTCAGTACCTGATTTGCATAAAGACCCTAGTAGAATTTGCATATACAACATCACAGCAACTATAGGGGTGTGTATTAGTTAGTTATGTTACAAATAAGAATTCATGCTTGAGAAATTAAACCTGTAAAAGAAGTATTCCCAAAGTTGCTGAGCCAAATCTTGTTGGTAGCTCCCCTCTCTCTGCAAGGAGCTATTAAGTATGTTTGATAAGCTTCATTATGTTCTACTGAAATTGATAGCAATCGTATTGTCATGTAACAAGAAATTAAACTAAAGTAAAAAGTTAATAGATGAATATATCCATTTCTGCATTTAAATTTTTTGTTGAAAAGCTTGAAAGAATTGCCAGCCACAGTTTTTCCCCGTTATGTCTGTCTTCAGAGAGGTGATCAAGAAAAAGTTACCAAGAGAAGACTTTGCTTCACCATTAACACCTAGCTCTCCTATCCATTATCTGTTTTTCTTCCACTTTCCTATGTCATCTTTTTTACTCAAGTCAGTAATCACAAACAATGAAATTAGATCAAGGCCAAACCTCCAAATTTTCTAATCTCAAATTAAATCTAGCTACAGTCCATTGGCAGCAAAATAAACTGCCAATCATAGACAGAACAAGAATCTCTTACATCAAATGCAGAATACGTGTCCAATGTCGAAGATCCAAATACCTGCAGAACAAACGCTGACGAAGACAGTGATAGAGCAGCACCAATGACAACAGCTTCATCAATGCTTCTAATGTTGACCTGAAATTCATTTGAAGCAAATATCAAACAATTTCAGTTCTATGTAGAGGCCGAAATAATCTTTTTGTGAGGTTTTCAACTTCAGGATCAAACATATAAATTGTCCAAAGTGTTTCATTTGACACCCATTCTGACTTTCAAGTTGCTAGAGATTGCATATGATACATTTAGCAAGAAGCAAGGTTATCTAGAAGATAGAATACTCACCAAATCAGGCCTAGAGTGAAAGAGGAACTCCAAGATTTTTGTCCCAATAGCTCCATTAGGTGGAAGTTCAAACGCTGTGAAAGCAAGAGTTGATAACACAACCTTCAAAAGCGTGGGGAAATAGTGAATAACTATAAGGGAGTACGAGATGCACCAAGCACCTTGCATATCAATTACTGCATCTGACTTCTTGAAAGCTAGAGAACAACTGAAAAGAAATAAATTCAAAATGCATCAAAGAAACCATTATGCTTCCATTTTTTCTTTTCATTTTACCTGAGTCAATCCCATACCAAAGGCAAATTTGGCAAGAGCTTTTAGTCGTGCCAGTGAAAGCTCCAAACCCATCTCGAACAGCTGAAACAGAATGTGCACGGTTCCAAAATGAATGCTTTGAATTCATGGTTTATAATAACTCTAAATTAAACTTAGGGAGGGGCATGGAAATCAAGGGCAGTGCAGATTAAAGATTTTACAACACACTTACCTATTATTCACAGATTTAGTTCTTGTCTAAATATTGTTTCCATTTACAGTGTTACGTTAAGGCAAGACGTGGGTTCTTCATACCCTCTCAAAGAAATTTGGAAAAAAAAAAAAAAGAAACTAAACATGAGACAAATTCTTAGACCCCCTCCCCACAACACATACAAAAAACAAATTTATCTAAACCCATAAGAGGGCCAAAGGGCCACAGGTAATGGCCTTCAAATACTTCAAGGGGATCTGATGACGGCATTAGGACCCCACAACTTGATCACAGGCAATGCTGGTTATTCCATTTTGTTTAATTACAGCCAATGTGATGAAAAATTTAAATGAAAAGAAGTAGCAGCAACAGCAGTAATCAAAATCATTAAATTTGATTCTATTCAGAGAAGATTAACAATGCCTATAAAATAAGCACTAGCAAACAGAAAAATATGATTGAGAGACAATCCATACCAGAAAAAGGATTCCCCATTCTGACAGAACTTTAACATCAGTAAGATTTCTGATGAACCCCAATTGATTAAGTACAATTCCAGCAAAGAAGAAACCAAGAATCTGAAATCAATCAGCAGAATAAAGTTATGACATGAGGTGCGGGATTGCAAATAAGCAAGACCTACAAAGTTATAAATATATGAGAAATCATATATGCTTATTACAAGATTTGCAACAAACAACGATCACTGGTACGAGAAAAGAGTGAAAAGAAAAACGCACAAAGTTTTCTTACAGGGCTAGCTCTAATGATCTTGAACATAGGGACAACCACCACAGTCACGGCTAAAAATGTTAAAGTATCCATTCCTAAGTCGTTGATGACATCCATTGCAGTAGCAACATCAACTGCTGCTAGCAGTCGACATCTGTCCCCATGGCCCAATCTGCGCTTGAAGATAAAAAATCCTCTCGAAGCAGACTTTGAAGGAGTTAACAAAGGTGAGTGTTCAATGACATACTGAGAAACGAAGCAGCAACTACTTATTCTGTGACTCACAGCACGTGATGTGATATGCGTGGTGTGTTTTAGGGAATCTGGACTACACATAAAATGCACGGAAAGACTAGATAGACCTTTAGACCAAGCTCTGGCCACTCTTCTTTGTTTGATAATGACATGTCCCTGTAAGTTGGCAAATAAATGGAAGATTATCGTTGCAACAATCCTCTTACTAAAGATAAATACTAAAAACCGTCAAATATCAGAGATACTCTGCAAATGGGAAACATCTATTCAACTCAAGGAGCACCTCTAAAAAGGGTACTATCCGATCCAGTAATAGTTATCAAGGGAACTTTCTGATGCTATGAAAGTATAATAGACTTTCCACTGTTGACAATTTAATAGTAGGTGTTATCACCAGGTGCCAGCGACTTGATCCCAATAGAAACATGGCAAGGAAAGGTAAAGTAGAATCAAGAACCAAAGCTCACCACTTTGGACTGGTAAATTACATCCTTCGTTTACAACAAACTGCAAGCAAATATAGAATTTCGTTTCTCCAAAACAAATAACCAAAAAAAAAAACAAGAAAGGGAACAGGGAAGTGGGGATTGAACAAAGAATAACCCACTTAAAGATGTTGACCAAAAATAGAAGTCTGAAATCGAACTAAATATAAAGGAACTTACTTTAGGACTGCAGCAACAAGCCATTGACTCCAACATGATGAAATGGCTCTACTAACAAAAACTGATCAAATAGGGGCAAGAGAACTTCAAGTGCATTTGCTTGGTCACCAACAAGCGCTTATAAAGCCCCAAGACTAGATTTTTAACAGAGGGGTAGAGATACAAAAACAGATAGATAATTCCCAGCACTGGCTTATCTCCTAAGTATGTTCCGGCGATAGGAGGGGGAGGCCAACAAGTGACCACAGGTTCAAGTTCCTGTACTCCCGGAAGGAGATAAAGTGAAAGAGAATTTTTTTTCCCGTTTTGTGGAAGAGGAAATGGAAACGTTAACATTGGCTTCGCGCTAAAGAAGCTGACCGCTGAATATCCACCTGGCGGATAGGAGATGCTGACTGTTATTATCATGATGAATCATGGTGTTGTATTTTAGGATATTTTCACGCTCTTTTTTCTTTTTTCTGGTCGTTAGCAAAGACAGAAGCGGTTGAATTCTCAGCCACCTAAGCAAGTTACGTGGAGCTCGATCAATTCGGTCGAACCGTCACGAATAATTTGTTCTCTTTCGCATGGTAAAATAAGCAATTGCTTGGCTAGCGCATTCCTGTCTAAGTAAAATTTTGGGAAATTTATACTAGATTGACCTTCGTATGAAATTTAAAGTATTGTCGGATTGAGTTTGAAGTGGACTTTACAGAGGTAATCGACATCTTTTCCTTCTTAGAGTACCGAGCCAGCTCCCACAATTCTACAGTCCTAAGTATTTATGAACTGTTTACTAAGAATTGGATTGTTATTCATCGTCATATATATTAAAAAAGTAACAGATGCGTCGACTGACTTGTTAAGTATGCGAGTCATTTTGATATTAGCGTCACTTACTTTGACACCACATGATCCTATTAGAGAATTCTTCGAAAATTTGTTTCCCTCGTCTAGTTGTGTAATTTCGGTTTAGCTTCCATTTATTAAAAAAAAAAAGTAATCTTTTTATGTGATTCTTGTTCCCTCTCTCTCATACATCATCTAACTTGTCTTTTTCCAAAATAACTGCAAAACTCTTCATATCTTACTCCAATGGATCATTCTTTATCAGAGAACTCATTCATCAAAATTAATACGGTTAATTTGTAAAAGAGAATGGTAATACTAATAAAAATAAATATTGTGAAAAATAAAAATAAATATTATCACTATAATTATAATGGTTAGTTAAAAGAAATAAATGATTGTCATTATTATTGATAGTAGTTAGTTTGTAAAAAATATTAAAAAATAAATATTAATTATATTTTAATTAATTAATTAAAATAATATAATTAATTAATTAATTACAATATTTTAATTAATGAATAAATTAAAAACACAACCTAATTAGAAATTATCACATTTTCACACAATGAAGCATTTGCCTTTCTTCTTGAAAATCAATTCCATCCCTTTAACTTAAATAGGTTTAAAAAAATTAAGATTCTTAATTATTCTTTGAATTTTAGATTGTAAAGTTCTTAAGTATTTATCTACTTGTATCAATTTATAAATAAATTTAATTTATTTCATAATCCTTCAAGCTTTAACTTAATTCATAAAATTTACCATAATGCATAAAATAAAAACACATCAGCTTTCAAACATATTCATAACTATTATTAAAAGAAACAAAAAATAATGATTTTAAATTAATAAAAGAGCATTTAGAGGTTTCTTTGAAAAGTCACTTGACCTTTTTTATGGGAGATTATGTAACTTATCACGAATACTCTCAGTTATTTAATTGGGTCACCGTTTGAAATGTAGAGTTACCCTGAAAGCTCAATATTATTGTTTTTATTTTTTTAATAAAAACAAAAACTTGTTTAATTATTAATGTCAATGTAATTATATTTTATTACTAATCATAATTACATATTAAATAAACTTAGAGATAATATATTTAACTAACTAAATTTATTTTAATATATTATATAATATTTATTAATAAATTATCAATAAGAATTATCTTATTTTACTAAAATAAGTAATGTATAATTAAATCAAATTGTATTTTAAATTTATATATTTTAAATTTAATTATACTTATTAATAGTTAATAATTTTATTTAATTTATAAATTAAATTAAATTATTCATAATTTTATTAATAATTAATATATTAAATTATTAAGTAATATATATTTAGTTGAAAGTAAAACAAATTATAAAAATATAAACAAAAAAACTATTTTGTGGTTTTTATAAATTTTGAAAACTGGAAGAAATCAAAATCAAAAATAGAAATAAGAAAACCAAACAAACTGATTTTTTAAACCAAATTTGAAATAAACATAGAAAACAAAAAACATAAATGGAAATAAACAGGCCCTAAGATTAGCACACATTATATTTTTTTATAGAAAATATAATTATTCTTTAAATTAAAGCATGGAGATATATGAACAAAGATGTAGATGCTTATTAGAGAATAAAACTTGATTATAAGGATCTCGAATGGAACATTACTTGTATAAATGTGGATTTTCTCATTAGTATGGTTGTGTAATTAATTTTTAGACTTGAGATTATCAAAATATCTCATATAGAAATTACAATATTTTCAAATTACTTATAACATATTATATTTAGGTAGCTTAATCGATTTTACCTAGATGTAGTATGAAGCATATGAAAATAGTTGAATAATTCAATAAAAGATTCATAACTCTAAAATAATTAAGGAGAATATTTTACTATTTTCGATTAATAATGCATAAGGAATTCTTTGGTAGAGTAAATTAATATATGAAAATGATATTTTTAAATATCAATTACTAATTAGAAAGAACGAATATGGTTGGATTTAAATAAAGTAGACACTAAGTCTATCCTATATGTCCAATTGAAACATTAGATAATGAATAAATTAAATTATATGTTATAATCATATACAGATACCAACTCACTTTGAGGTTCATAATATTTGGATAATCATAACATATTAGTAGATGTCAATCTTAATCTATAATTATAAATTTTTCAATTAGATAATTAAAGATAAATTAAAAGAAATACTATAATCATAGATTAAGATTGACATCTACTAATATGTTTATAATTTATAATAATTACCAACCAGAATGGGTAACACGTAAAGAACAATTAAAGAGCAAATTTTTAATTTAAATTAAATTGGACATAATTTTGAAGTTTAAAAAATTTTAGGAATCAAATATGAGATATTTGATTTTATTAAAATTCAATTATTCATAATTAATAATTTTAGTTTAATAAAAAAGAATGTCTTTTTTATAACTAGAAAAAAGACATCAAGAAACTAGCACTCCTATTTTTTTAATCTCTAACATAGTTTTCTCTTTTTTTTTTTGACTATATAGATACAATTAGAGGTAGTTGACCATATATGAGGGCAATTTTACAAGATTATGAATTAGGTATGTCTCAACCCTTTTATTTATAATTCATATTTTTCAAGTTATTCAATTAAAGAGATCTTTTGATAAATTATAAAATTTTTCTGCTCCACTCACTACAACAAAGTTGAGTTTTTGCTACATTTTTTAGCTATGATTTTAAATCCGTCATTAAAAGTTAGCTTTTGGCGATAATTTTTTAAAAAGTAGCCAATGCCTTTACGTTTTATGACATTTTACCAAAGCATTGTCAACTTTGGCGATGCTTTGCTGGAACTATCCCAAAAAGCTTATACTTTTGTGACAGTTTATTGTTTTTTTTGCCCTAGGGCTATCCTAATAACTTTCTTATTTTATAATTATGAATTGATTAACTTTAAATTGATCATTTTGTGAATGAACATCGTATGGAGAAAATCAAATTTAATATTATTTACAACAATTGTAATTTCTTAGCTAACAAAAATGTCAAATCATTTCAATAATTTATGAAACTATAAACTCAAAATTAATCAATACTATATATATTAAAACTTTTTATTTTTCTCTTTTAAATTATATAGTTTGATAATTTTTTATAATGTCACAAAAATTTCAAATAGTGTTAACATGAAGTTTGTAATATAATGATATATAATTATTATAGAAAAAACAATGATGTATGGTAAGTAATATAATATAATGATATATGGTACATAATACAAGATTTTAATTAGAAGTTTAACAATTCTTACAGACAAAACAATAAATAAAGTTTCAAGCTTTTTTCTTCGAAAAGAAAAAGAAATAATTATTTTTTTGAATTCTAAATGAGATTTGGTAAATAAGGTAAAGAAGTTCTCTACGTCTGAATTCCCAAGAAGGCTCCTTGCCCCTTCAAAGCATCAATTGAAGCAGTTAAAAATCTTCCCTTAGGAGTTCGTTTATTGATACCCTCTTCCAACGACTTCCTGGTTTTAATTAAATTAGCAGAAGATAAAGTGAATGATTTCTCAGATGTAATATGGATCACTGAATTAGATGAACCATATGTGTCATGCATTTCACCTAAGGAACAAACAGTATAGAACAATCAAAGCTAAATCAAACGGTATAAAGAACTCAAATTCGAACACAATTATAGCCAATTGAATGACCCCATCATCGTTACAATGAACATACATAGTTTTTGCAATTGACGACTGTTCCAAAACAATCGATTTTCCTAATCTTACATTGAGACATTGCCACCACCTCCATTTCCATCTATGTTCTCTTGAAAATTCAAGGAGGCTTTGCAAAACACATAGTATATACAATCAGACGCTTATCTAACAGCTTCCTAATATAAAATGAGACATAGGTGATAAAGAAAGAGAGTTAATTCGGATGATACTAAAAGCCTTAAAGAAGAAGATCGGCCATTAAGGTAAAGGGTGATTAGTCTTTATTGAGGAGATTTGTTGTGTATCGTTTTGTTCTTCACTGGGGATAATTTTTGCCAAATTCCTCTCATTGGAGCTCATTTCTGTGATTAAAAACTAATCGTTACGTCGACATTTTGAGTTAAATTTATGTTAACAGTTATATTCTGAAAAGTCAATACAAAAAACAAGTCATAAATATAATCAATAAAAAAGCAGAGTGTACAATTTAATAAGGAAATGAAAAATTATATGAAGTTATATGCAATATAACAAAATATTCATATCGAAACTTTTTTTTATCCACCCAAAAATCTCCTGCACAAGCACATTCTATGTTTGTCAGTCACCGTTAAAGATAAATAAAACCCAGAGAAGATGGTATAAATTAATCAATGATCTGATATTTTTAAGAATATAAGACTTATTATTTGAATGTTCCAACATTATACAATCTCAAATTTTGTGATCTATTAATTAAGACTACTTTGTATGATAAGGTTCAGAATGTTAACTTTGTATGTACTATTTTGGATCAATGTTTCTGTACTTCATTATGTTTTAAATACTAACATGAGATAAAAATTAAGAGAAGATAATTATAGTACTATATTTCATAAAAGGACAAAACAATCTTTAAAAGCTATAACATAGATGTTTTAGATAAAAAATAAATCTATAAAATATGGTTACCTATTATGAAATGAGTGGTCCATTTAAGTGCTCGAGGAATATTAGTAAATATAGTGCTCGAGGAATATTAGGAAATATATTTGAAGTAACTAATTCATTTTCTATTATATGTAAATGTGTCTTAAAATAATCTCGAAGTGAATGGATGGGTTGTTGAACAATGATCTAGAAATTTCAATTAAAAAACAGTTTTGTTGCCTCATCTAGTTACAGGCTTCACCTAGCATAATTTACAATTGATTTCATAAGTGAAGGGGGATTTAAATAAAAATAAAAGAATCTTATAATTAGTTACAAGATGGCACTTGATATCTGAACGATATTACAAACTCCCTTTAGATCCCTGAAATTAATGGTTCACATTTAAAAAAAAAAAGAAGTGCAAGTTAGAAGATTCTTAAAATTCTAGTGCAGTTCCATCAATACTTCTATTTCAAGATGAATTGAAGTTTCACCAAGTCTAAAAGAGAAAGAATGGAGATCTGACAAAATTACATCAATAATAAACAAAGCGATTTTTAACATTTGGGACAAGCTACACATTTTTTGAATTTCTTGAATCCAGTCTTCAAAATAGCATCATAAGTTAGGCGATATCAACAAAATTAGGATCACAAAGTTACATAAAGAAGGATATTTAAATCCTTTTTATTATAAATTATATGAAACATATGAATTTATTTATTGGGTAAGATGACTAAACTACCCTTTAATGAAAAGGGAAAGCGTGTGAATAAGTTACTAGAGCTTATACATTCAGATGTATATAGACCTATGTCTACATGTAATAGAGTTGGGTACTCATATTTTATTACATTCACAAATGATCATTCTATATATGGTTATTTTTTATTTAATGAAATAAAAGTCTAAATCATTTTAAAAGTTCAAAGAATTTAGACTTGAGATTGAGAATCAAACTAGTAAAAGAATTAACACACATAGATCTAATTAAGGTTATGAGTACTTAGATTATGATTTTCTTGGTTACTTAAAAGAAATTGGATTATCTCACAATAGACTCCACTTGGAACTTCACAATAAAATGGTGTGTTTGAGAGAAGAAATCATACTCTATTAAATATGATATGTTCTATGATGAATCATACAATCTTTCGTGTCTCCTCTTGGGCATATGCCCTTAAAACTGTTGCTTACCTTTGAAATAAAGTTCCATCTAAATCTATTGACAAAACTCCGTATGAGATATATAATGGTAGTAGTTCACGTGTAAAGATTTGGGGATATTATGTATATGTAAAGCATGCACCATTTAATAAGTTTCAAACTAAGTTAGACAAATGCAAATTTATGGGGGTATATGAAAGAGAGTACTTGATGTCAATTTTACCATCCTTATGACTAACAAATATTTGTTTAAAAACATGCTGCATTCATAAAAAAAAAACTCTTTCTCAAAAAAAGTAGTGTGAGTGAGTTAGAACTTATAGAAGTTCATGAACATCAAATGCATATCTAGATGGGATAAAAATCCCAAGTTGATATATATAATGTACAATCAAAAGCCCAAAAGACAAATAATTCATGATACACTAATAAAATGTGTCGTCTCCCCTTGTCTATATATTAAAAATAGGAAAGACAATGTATTGCTTATAGATGATTAGCTTATTAATTTTAAGGAAACAATGTCAAACATTAATTCTTTAAAATGATATGGAGCTATAATATCTTAATAGAATCCATGTCTAATTACCAAGTATGGACCTTGGTGCACACTCTCAATGGTATTGTACTTATTAAATGCAAGTAAGTTTTTAAGAGAAAATTGACATAAATGGTAATGTACACATATACAGAAAAAGGCTAGTAGCTAAAGGTTACAAACAAAAATAGGGAGTTGATTTTGATGAAACCTTTTCTCTAATAGCTATATTAAATCCATAATCATCTAATCATTTATAGCTACAAATCATGGAAAATAGATTTCAAAACAACATTTCTCAATTAAAATTTGTTTGAGGATGTTTATATGATATAACCTAAAGGTTTTGAATCCATAAGGGTCGTATTAAATCCATAATGATCTAATTGGTTATAACTACATATCATGATTATGAAATCTAGCAAATAAATTTCAGAACAAAATTTCTCAATTCAAATTTGCTTGAGGATGTTTATATAATACAACCTACAGGTTTTGAATCCAAAAGGTTTTCTAATTAAGTATGCAAGTTGTAAAATTCTATTTTATAAACTTAATCGAGTATTAAAAAGCTGGAATATCTGTTTTTAAGAGAAAATCAAATAGTTTGATTTTATAAAAAATATAGATGAACCATGTGTTTATAAGAAGGTCAGTGGGAATGCAATCTTCTTCACAGTGTTATATGTATATGCCATATTGCTAATTAAATATGACATAATAATTCTCCATTATGCAAAAAAATTGATTGTCTATGAATTTCTCCATGAAGGGTGTGGCAGAAGTAGCCTATATTTTTAGAATAAAAATCTATAGAGATAGAACAAAGATGTTTTTGGTTTATCTTAATCGTCGTATATGGATGAAATGCTAAAGAAATTTAGCATAAAGAATTCTAAGAGGAGATTATCAACTATGTCACATGAAATTTCTCTCTTATAGAGTATATGCCTAAAGACATAAGAAAAGATACATAAAATGGATTGTATTATATATGCTTCAACTATCATATCAATCATATATATGACGGTATGTATTAGATTTGATGTCTTTTATAATTTCAGTATATTGAGCATATTTTAAGATAATACCAGTGATGGTCACTGGATGAATGTGAACAATATCTTAAAGTACTTGAGAAGAACTAAAGATATTTTCTTAGTTTATAGAGAAGCTGAACTAATAGTTCAGGGTATTCATATTTGAGTTTTTAATATGATCTAGATGATAACAAATCACAGTTAGGGTGCATCTTTTCTCTGGATGAAGGAGTGGTAAGTTAGAAAAGTTCCAAACAACTAATCATTGTTGATTCTACAACCTAAGCAAAGCACATTTCAATGTCAAAGGTGATAAAGGAAGTATTTCAAATTAAGAAGTTCACCATCAAACTTAAAGTGTTTTAGCATTGTTGAAACATTAATATTATATTGTAACATCAATAACAGTATTGCATATGCAAAGCAAATAAGGTCTCATCAACAGTCCAAACATATACCAAAAAATGTTTACTTGATCAAGGAGATAATGGAGTGAAAAGAGATTGCATTAAAACGAATTCTCATTTAAGAGAATCTTCTAGATCCTCTTATTCAGTCATTCTCTTAAAAAAAAAAACATGATAGACATATGGATGGATATGCTATTAGATATGGATAACAATTTAAACAATGCTTAACCTTTTTAAGATTTTTTTCAATTTAGTGTCAAACTTTTTAAAATTTTCAATTTGATGAATAATCTTTTAAAACTTGTATAAAACATGTTAAAAAGTTGTTTATATTGAGTTGACGTGTCTACCAAATGTTACATAAATTTCCATCTATTAGTTACATTAGTCAAATCAATATTTTACCTAATTTATAAAAATTTTAAAATGTTAGTCACCAAATTGAAAATTTTGGAAGATTTGACACTGAATTGAAAAAAAATATCTTAAAAGGTTAGACACTTTTAATTATGTTATCCCTATTAGATACATAGGTAATTGACTTTAGTGTAAGTAGGAAATTGTTAGAATATACTCTTATAGCTAATTGATTAGTTACAATTTAATGCATGACATTATTATTTTAATAAATAAAGACAAAATTTATATTTATTTATTTATCGTTAATTACATATGATGCTTAACACCGAATAAAACCTCTTTACCAGGTAAGAGTAAGCTGCATATTACCGGACCTTCCCAAACCCTGCATATTATTGGACCTCCCCAAATCCTGTATATTAGCGGGACTTTCACTGAGTGTTGTTGTTACTACATATTAGCAGGACTCTTACTGGGTGTTATTGTTGTTGTTGTTATTATATATGATGCTTAATGGGAAAGATAAAATCATTGAAATAATTATTATGCAATTAAAATTATGATGAGATCTTAATTAGGAGATTCAATTTGCAATTATGTATTATTCTTAAATTGTCTTTAATTGTAATTTCTTCGAGATAGGGTATTGATGAAATAATAAAACTAATACATGTTATGTTTCTTTCTTATGAAGAAAATCATTGATCTCATCAATTTTAAGTATAGAGAAGCTTAAAAAAATTATGGGTACTTATTAGAGAATTAGTTCACTGAATTGGCCTAATTATAAGGATCTCGAATGGAATATTACTTATGTCACTATGAACTTTTTCATTATGATTATTGTGTAATTGATCTTTAATATGAGATTTCCAAGGCATCTCCTATAAGAACTACTATGTTTTGAGACTACTTATAAACTATTCTATTCAGTGTAACTTAGTCAGTAGTACTTGAATATAATATAAACTATATGGAGATAGCTAAATATGTCAATACATTATTCGTCACCCTAAAGTAATTAGAAAGAATATTCTGTTATTGTTAATTTATAGCGATCTAACAATTCTCCAAATTTAAAAAATATTTTTTTAAATATTAATTATAAATTAATTACTAATTAGCAAGTATGAACATAATTGAATTTAAATACAATAGACATTAATTTCATATTCTGTCTATTTTAAACATTAGATAACGAAAAGACTAAATTATTCGTTATAATCCTGCATTAATAAGTCAAACCGCTTTGTCATTTTTAATATTTATATAGCGACATCAATCTTTATCTATGATTATATATTATTTTATTAAAGAATTAACAAAAAATTAAAAATAATCTTAATTTATTTATAATATATTGACAATGATTATAATTTATCTAATTCTAATTAGTCACAATAAGAAAAATAGAGGTTAGCAACGGAAATTACCGACGGAATGTGTACAAATTATGTCGGTAAGCTTATTTAGCGACGGAATTTACTAACGGAAAAAAGCGTCGGAAATATGACTCTCGGTAAATTTAGCGACCGAAATTATGCATACCGTCGGTAAATTTACCGACGGTTATTTCATTCATTCGGTAAATTTCTGTCAGAAAATTACCAATGGAATTTTTTTTCCGTCGGTAATTACCAACAGAATTTTTTTTTGTCGGTATATTTGCTAAAAATTATTTTTTAAAATTTACCTATTACCTTCTATATCTTAGGCAAGACATTCATCAAGACAAGGGAAGTTTGGCTAGTGTTTATGGACCCATCTAAGCTTTGCCTCGGTAATAAACTATGTCTCGTGGTTAACTCCCTAAACTTGGTCAGAGAAATTGTTCGAGCCCAAGATAAAATCTTTGCGAACCACAACCCACCTCGCCCTGCTAGAATCAGAAATTTATCATTACCATTTATAACTTAAAGTTATTTTCTAATTACAAAATACACAAATAAACGAAAGTAATTAAATACCTAAATTAACTTTCATCCAATATATGAAAAAACACATGACAGTAGTTGCAAAAATACCTCCACCAAAGGACACGACGACAATGGCCAAAGAAGACAACTCCGACAAGTAAAAAAGGAGTTCACAACAGAGAAACCGGAGAGAAGAAAACCGAAAAGGAGACGCAGGAAGAAGAAAACGTAGAAGGGAGGGGGAGAGATGTCGAGTGAGCTGATATTTAAAAAGAATTTATCGACGGAAATTTCTGCAGGTAAACTCAAAATTTTTTTTTCCGCCAATAATTCCCGCCTTTTTACTGACGGAACGAAAATTTCTCTCTAAATTTAGCGACGGTATTCTTTCCGTCGGTAATTGTTCGTCGTTAACTTGTAGTGATTACCGACGACTATATTTTTCCGTCGCTAATGTCCGTCGCAATTTTTACCGCGATGAATTCCCTCCAAATTTAGCGATGATTATTAGTACCGTCGCTAAATTAATCATTTTAGCGACGGAACTATACTTTCCGTTGCAAATTTCTCACAGTATATTTTCCATCGCTAAATTTCCGTCGCTAATCCACATTTTTCTTGTAGTGTGTGAGCCTATCGATCTACCTCAGTCGTGAAGCTGGTAACATATTGAGGCCATAATAGCTCTTGGTATGGGTACATTCCAATCTTCAAAGTAAAAACAATTCTTGTGTAATGATGGTGCCGTCTTATTCCAATATCTCCATGTTATATATATACAAGTAACGAAGCAATAAGGATAACTGACCCGAACCCAAGTCACTGTAACAACTTTTATTTTGACACAATACTATGAATCCTTGATACAGAGCGGTCCCATCTCTTGAAGTGACTGGTTAAAGTCGACCTTCAATGGGGAGAAATGGCAGGAGTGAACTTGACTGATATGCTATTGACACAATGGCGCTCATTGGTGGGTGTTGGAAACCCTTCACCTTTAAATACATGGCCCAGGTGGCCACCACAAGCCGCACAAGTAATTTCAATCCTCCTACCGTCCGCGTCCGGCTAATAGCAAAGTCTCAATCTTGTCAAAAAGAAGTTGCCAAAAGAAGTTCATAAATACTAAAGCACAAAAGCCAACAAATATAAAGGAGAAGACTCACGTTGCGGTTTATGGCTCCCGGGAGACCCTCATAGAAAGCTGGCCAACCACAGCCTGAATTAAATTTGGTTGTTGACTTATAAAGAGGAGTACCACATCCTGCACAATTGTAGATACCCTCTTCAAAGAACTTGTCATATTCCCCGGTGCCAGGATACCTGCAAAGCACAAAATAATGTGAGGAAATACATACAACAATGGATGAAGCAGTCTCAGTTGACAAAGGTTAACTGAAGCACAAAAGCGCTGTCACTTTGTGTTTTGCTTCAGTCATCCATTAAACTATTTAGGAATCAAGGCAGCAAGAAAGCGGATCCTTAAGGGTTCAAAATCTGCTCGGAAACATTCTGAGCTGTCCCAAAGATTTCTCACCCAAATATAGCATGAAACAGTTGTTCCTAAACGAAAAGATGCCTGTTAGTCATCTTTTAGTACTACCACGTTGGATAATTGTTTATGCCCAAAACTTCTAAATGTAGCAGGTTCCCTACTTGCGTCTGGATAGTTCCCTAAATTGATGCTCACCGTACAAAAGCATCTCACAAATCAACAACTCAATTAGCCGAGACCTCTCCATTCAGTAGTTTTTACATCCGGACCAGTCTTCTTATTCTTAAATCTTTCATGTCACTCACTACTCCTCACTCCATTGCCTATAGCAGCCATTGCAGCCAATAAAGCAGTCATCTAAGTTGCGGCAGGTGACTATGATTCAATCCAAAATGACTGATAACATTAAAAACAGCATCGAGGAACTTGGCTTAGACACAACAAACAGCATCTTCTTGTCCAAAAGGTAGCTGACGATATCTTTCAAACTAGTGTCAACTAGCAAAGTGGCCAACAGGCCAAAGGGATTTTCTCTTTAAGAGAGACCACTTTATTTGAAGGCCTAAATGCATCAAAATTTGTTGTCACACAACTTCTTCTCAATCCCCGCCCTTCTCCTCTTCCTATAATCAGAAGCCTTTTCAATCCCTTCATTCTTCTGATGGTTGCCGCTAGAAGATTTAAATCTAACGGCATTCAGTAAGCAATAACCTCGTCCCATTGAAAGACCGACTCCAAGCCAGCCCCTTCTAGTCATAGCATACTATATAGCCTGCCTATGAAATACAGGCACTAAAGCAGGTAAGCTCCTTGAATGTTTCAAGACACCGAAGCCTTCTCTCTGAAATCGTTCCTACTAAATCATAAATCTCATACGATCCCACTAAATAACCGTAGCAACCCTAGTGCGATAAACAGAACAAACCTCTCCTACAGCTGCCTTTTTTTTGCCTAAGAGAAAAAAAATGCAAAAACTAAATTATGTAGACTTCTAGTCATCGCAGTTTGTTCAGTTTGCTACAAACATCAGGACTAAACTGAAATGATCCATTTCAGTATTGCTCCAAAAATTTTTTTCAAAGGTTAACAGGCTGTTTGGAACACAGTGAATTGAAATCATAAACGAATTGGATTCAATTACATTAATAAAATTAGAATTGAATTCAATTTATACTGTTTGGAACAAATCCAGTAATATTAGAATTGAATTCAATTATACTGTTTAAAACAAATCCAGTAATATTAGAATTGAATTCAATTACACAGTTTGGATTAAATTATTAATAAATTAAATAATTTAAAA
>JAOTAX010000198.1:34423886-34461991 GCA_025629825.1 Erythroxylum guanchezii | reverse complement strand
CCCCCCCCCCCCCCCCCACTTTATTTTATTATTTGAAATTATGAAACTAGTGTTTAGTTCTTTAAAGATCAAGCATGGTTCCACGACTACTAACAAAAGTTAGAGAATTGTAATTACTTTTGAGGGCTTTGAAAACTCGATAAAAAATTGGTGCCATTATCGGGGAACTATTTTAGTTTCTTAGTTTCTTCGCATTATTTTACAATTTACTGCTTCCTTTTATCTTGTATGACTCACATTTCTCAAACAGGTGAATTACAATAAAATCCAAAAATTGAGAAGACAATGCGTTGTTTAAGGAAAGAGATTAAACAAGGAAGCGATCATTCTCCTTCAGAAGTGAAAGTTGAAATAGATCTCACAATTAGTGAAGAATCTAATTTTCAAGAAGCAAAAGAAAAGAGGGCAAATCTTAACATTAGAACATTGAGGGAGTTAGAGGCACCAAATTTGAATCAATAACCCATATCCATACAATTTTCAGATGTTGAGGTAGATTTCGAATTGATATTTGGTTTGATTCATTTACTTGCTATTTTTCGTGGTTTGACAGGTGAAGATCCGTATAAACACCTGAAGGAATTTCATATTGTCTGCTCTGGAATAAAGCCATAAAGGGTGACTAAAGAATAAATTAATCTCAGGGCCTTTCCATTTTTATTGAAAAATAAGGAAAGGTTTAACTATATTATCTTCCCCCTAGCTCGATGAAAACATGGAATGAGATGAAATGAATGTTTCTGGAGAAGTTACTTTCTGTATCATGAGAAGCCAATATTACAAAGGAGATATATGAGATTAGACAATTTACTAGAGAAACATTATATGAATATTGGGAAAGGTTTAAAGAGTTATGTGCCAGTTGCCTATACCATTAAATTCTTAACCAACTTTTGATTCAGTACTTTTATGCAGGATTATTACCAATGGATCAAAGTATGGTCGATGCAACTAGTGGATGAGCTTTTGTGAATAAAACACTTGAAGTAGCTAGACAATTGATAGCAATTATGACCGAAATTCTCATCAGTTTGGGATAAGGATGGATGCAGTTGTTAAGTGCGTGAGTGATGTAAGTAACGCGAACCTTAAGGACAAAATTTTAGATTTAATTGGTCTAGTTCGTTAAATGGTTGTAGGTCAATTGCAATTGATAAGAGTGCGTAGAATATGTTCATTCTCTAGACATCCTATAGATATTTGCCCTACATTGCAACAAGACTCCCTTTAAGAAGTTAACATAATAGGGGGCTTTCTTAATCAACCTCAACAAAAATATGGTCCTTATTCGAATTACTACAATCCAGGATGGAGGGAGCCTTAAAAATTGAGCCATGGAAATCATGGAGGGTAACAACAATATCAACCTTACAATTTTAATAAACAACCTCAAGCCCCTACATTTACTCAACCTCAATCTTCAAATTCAGGTATGTCTTTTGATGAAATTGTTAACACACTTGCTACAAACACTCAACAATTTCACAAAAACAAGAGCAATTCTTCAAAACTTAAGAAACAAGATCACTCAATTAGTCACCTCTATAAGTAAATTGGAAGTGCAAGCATCAGGAAAACTACCTTCCCAAACAGTGGTGAATTCTAAGGAGAATATAAGTGCAATGACTTTAAGAAGTGGTAAGGAAATTCAATTTGGATCTTCCTTACTAATGGAGGTAGAAAAGAATGATGAAGGAGAAAGAAAGACAAACTTCTAACCCGAGAATTAATAAAGGCAAAAAAATGATTTATCTTCACCAATATCAATTAATGCATATGAGCCACCTTTTCCTAGCAAGTTTGCTAGACCAAAAGAAGAGGAACATGAAAGAGAGATCTTAGAAACCTTAAAAAAGGTAGAAATCAATATACCACTTCTCGAATCCATTAAGAAAGTTTTGAAATATGTAAAATTTGTGAAAGAACTATACATAAATAAAAGTAAGTTGAAGGAAAAGGAAAGAATAATTTGGGTAATTATGTATCAACTGTGATAAATAGAAAATTACTAGAAAAATGCAAAGATCCACATATGTTTACATTTTTGTATGTTATTGGTAATAAGAAAATTGAGCGGGCCATGCTAGACTTAGGTGCATCTATTAATGTTATGCCATGCTCAATTTATCGAGCTTTAAATTTAAATTCTTTGTAAGAAACTAATGTGATTATTTAACTAGTTGATTGTTCGTATCTGCGTTCTATTGGAGTTATTGAAGATGTTTTAATCCAAGTTAACGGTTTGGTATTTCTAGTGAATTTTTACATCTTGAAAATGGACGGAGATAGTGTTGAACATTTAACTTTGATTTTGTTGGGTAGGCCGTTTATGGAGAGGGTTAAGATGAAAATTGATGTGGATGAGGGTACTCTTTCCATTGCAGCACTGAAGTAGTTTAATGATTTCCAATATGTTTTTCATATAGATATTGTGGATTCAATTGTGCAGGATATGTTTAAAGAAGAAACTATTGAAGATGAGTTGGAGGTTAAAGCTAAATCGGAAGTTAACAAGCAAGTTGATGAAACTTATTAAGTTGTAGAATCATTATTAGCAATGCTAATATACTTAGAAACTTTGACTATTGAACTTACAATAACTCACAAGAAAATGTTACCTTCTGTTTTGCAGGCTCTGAAGATAGAATTGAAGACCTTTCATGATCATCTAAAGTACGTATATTTGGGTGAAGAAGAGTCATTACCTACAATCTTCTAAAAAAAGTTGACTACATGACAAGTAGAAAGGCTACTAACATTACTTAAGGAGTACAAAATTGCAATTACGTTAAGAAAAAGCCCCGTCGAACATAATAATATTAAATAATTGCACTTTTTGGGAGGCAACCCAAAATGTGATCGTTTTTATTAGTTTTGTTTTAGTTATATATAGTTTTCATTTGTTTGTTATTGAGAAATTAGTTTATTGGCTTAAGGGGAAAATAAGTCTTAAAATTCCAGAATACTAAATTTCATAAGGCGTGATCATGCCTTATGTAATTCAGTTGTTAGAATCAAATACTCAAAATTCCAGAATACTAAATCTCACAAGGCGAGATCACGCCTTATGCGATTTAACTTTCTATAATGGAACCCTAAAATTTTAGAATACTAACATTCATAAAGCGTGATCATGCCTTATACTTGTTAGTAGTATGTTGATTTTAAAGAAAATTGTAAATTTTATTTATTATATTTAT
Organism: Erythroxylum guanchezii; assembly: GCA_025629825.1. Classification (NCBI taxonomy): domain Eukaryota; kingdom Viridiplantae; phylum Streptophyta; class Magnoliopsida; order Malpighiales; family Erythroxylaceae; genus Erythroxylum; species Erythroxylum guanchezii. Next base: position 34,458,791 of record JAOTAX010000198.1, on the reverse strand, counting down.
TTATTTTAAAATAATAAAAAAATATATTATATAAAAAATATTATATAATTTTAAAAAATATTATTCTCATTATTAATTTAAAAACAAAACAACAAAACAAAATCTTAATTCTTTTGTTTCTTTTTCAGTATCCATCCCAAGTTTTGTCTCCCAGCAGTTTTAAACACCCCAGCCAACCATTATAGGCAGGTTTAACCACCAACATCCACTATTATTATGCTGATGTTCTATTTATTTTCTATTTAATTTTCCTTCCTTTTTATTAATTACTTTTAGTTGCTTTACTTTCAATTTAATTTAATTTATTATTAGGTTGTTTTTGTTATTTTTTAGATTAGTTTTCTATTTACCCATTGGAAGCGTGTTTGAGTAGTTAAAGCATGATAGATGAAGAAACAAAAAGGACAATTCCGTTATATGTCATGTGATAACTCCATGTCTACCGACACCATAATACATCTCCTTTTAGATGCTCACAACTCAGGGGAGTCTTCCACTTTATGCTTTATTTTTGTTGATTATTTTTGTGATACATGAGTATCTTATGCATACATTAGGAACAATGTATGATTTAGGAGCGGAGGAGCAAGTGTTTATATTATGATGAACTTTGTGACTTTGCTTGGACTTATGATACTATGATTTATATATTAATTATTCCTCATAATAGCCTTAAATTTTTCTGAATTGTTGTTTAAAAATAGTGCTTAAGTTAGGATAAATTTTCAGTTTAAGAAAAAAAGCATGAGAGAGACAAGTATAATTATTATTTTCATTAAATTATTTTAAGTATCTCATTAGTTTTGTTGAATGAAAGTATGCAAGACTTGATATATTTTTGACACTTACATGAGCTTTAAGCCTAAGAACATTCATCACACTTGTGATTATACATATCTTGTGAGATCCCACATCAGTTGGAGAGGGGAAAGAAATACGCCTTATAAGGGTATGGATACCTCTCCCCCTTAGACGTGTCTTTCCTGGTGGGGGAAGAGCAAAACTGTGAGGGGTTTGGCCTGAAAGGCAACTTAAAGTGGACAATATCTGTGGGTGGGTAGTCTGGACTGTTACAAATGGTATTAAAGCCAGTACCCGAAACGTTGTGCTAGCATAGGACGTTGGGCCCTAAAAAGGGCTGGGCCCTAAGGGGGTGGATGATGAGATCCCATATCGGCTAGAGAGGGGAAGGAAGTATGCCTATAAGGATATGGATACCTCTCCCCCATAGATGTGTTTTCCCGAGGGTGGGAAAGCAAGACCGTGAGGGGCCTGGCCCGAGGGGCAGCCCAAAACGGACGATATCTGTGGGAGGATGGCCTGGGCTGTTACATATCTTTTCGTTGTGTGTTATCAAACATAGCTTGTTTATACTAGAACTTACTTTTAAATACATATTGAGACCACATTTTTGATCAATTTGTGTATAAAGGTGCTAAGGGCCGTTAGGATAACAAAATACCTTACTTTTTATCCCTAGAAAACTACTTTGAGCATTACCTTTCTTTTCTTTCATAATAACCTTGTTACAAGCCAAACTTACCCTTCTTTTGTTGATGTCCTTAATAATTTTGAGCCCCAAAATTGAAGATATTGTTTAAAGTTTATTTGCATAGGATTTTGACTATTTCTATAAAAAGTAAATTAGTTGATTCATGTTACATTGTTTTGATTTTTTATTTTCTTTAATAGAATGGGTGAGAAGTATATAAATAAAAATAAAAACAAAATCTCCTCTTTAATGTTCTTGTTTATTAAGAAAAGGGAAAAAAAGAAAAAAAGAAAAAAAGGGTTATTGAAAAGGATGATATTTGAATTAAGTGAATTTTGGATTGATTTAAGTTTAAACTTATGTGGATAAATTTGAATAATTTCCTTCAATTTACTTAACCTGAAAACCTTTTTTTAATACCTTAACTAAGCCACGTTACAACCCTTATTAATTTACTTTGATTTATACACTAATTTCATTTTTTTAAGTAGTGGAAATATGATTCTTGAGAGAGTTTATGGAAATACCTCGCTATGTTTTAATTTGAAAACTTAATGAACCCTAAACACTTTAAGTGTATAAAGTGAAATCCATGAGAGGGTGTCAAGTCTTATTTCATTTAATTTTGATGGAATTGATGAAATATTATGTTTAAAATCTAACAATGTGTCATATGAGTGCTTATTATCTCGATTGTTATTTTATCCTAAAACTTCAATGTGAATTAGCTTTTGGATATATTTAGATAACATGACAGGAGATAAGTGGTTGTTAAGAGAATGATTGATGCATTAAATTGATGTATGCTTGAGGAGAAGCATTAGTATGGTGTGAGGGAATTGGATAAGTTGTTATCTCGTTAAATTAATTGGAATTATCTCTTTTGTTTTGGATATGTTTTGGTGCTCAAATAGGAAAATTAATGTTTGTTTTGTTTTAGGAGATGAAAAGTAGAGATTGCATCAAACTGGGACATTATTGGTGAAAATCATGAATTTTGGATAAAGTGGACAAATTACTGCAATTGATAAGGCAAGATCACGCCTAATTCCAAATTTACTTGATGAGTTAGGGTTTAACTAAAAAACTTCTTTGTATCCCTTTTATGTAGGGATTTGAATTTGTTTTAGATAGACGTCGTTGTAAGATAGGATTATATTAGGTTTATAGTAGGAAAACAATAAAAATGGTCGTTCTCCACTTCTCTAAGAACAATAAACCATTTTCTTCTTACTTTTCTCTCAGTTCTTTATCTTTCTTCTATTTTTAGAGTGGGAACCAAAGTTATGTGTGGCTAAACTCAATTATTCTAATTCAAGGGGTTTGAAACTCTAGTTGTAACCTTGTGAGGTTTGTACTAAACTTTTATTTTTGTTGTAATTCAAGTATATCATGCTTTGAGTTTTTATATTTGATGAATGATTAATATTGATTAATTTAATGTTGATTATTCTATTGCTATCTATGAATTCAATGATCCGTAATTGTCATGATAGATTGGTACAAGTAGCAAATAGGTTATTTATGAATTTGCATATTTGACTTATGATAAACAAGAAAACTATGTTAAATAGTTTTAGATATCTCGATTATTTAATTTAGGATTTAGTCTTTTTCACTATGCTTATTACTATCATTTATTTTATATAGAATGCTATCACACCCAATCAATGGATGGTAAGTTTTGGTTTGGATGATGAGTTTGAACCAATTAATTTAGGAAAATTTTAGACTTATTATAGCTATCCTAGTATGTTTTAGACAAACTGCTTGAATTGTGACACTTATTCTTTTTAAACCAATGATCAATGAGACAATTAGATGAGATCTTTCCCTTGAATTGGAGTTAGGTACTTTTGAATTACTCATTTTTATATTTAATTGATTTAATTTAATTTATTAATCAAAAATCCCCAATTTATTTTATTATTTGAAATTAAGAAACTAGTGTTTAGTTCTCTTCATGTTCGACCTAGTTCCACGACTACTATAAGAAGTTGGAAAATTAGAATTAATAGGGCTTCGACAACTCGATAATCTATGCCACAATTTCGCTTGAATTCTTCTCCTTTTGGTATATGAAAGCAATTATCACCTACAAACATAATTGAAGTAGAATAAGTACTATAAATACCATAAAATTCTCGAATAAGCAAAACATATTAAATATGGGTATATAAATATAGTCAATTAATTGTTTATCACTTACAATATATGGACATTAACTGAGAAAGATCATTTTATGGGTAACTAGTCTCATAATATCCCCTATAGTAAAACCTATAATGTATTTTAACAATAATAATAAGAGGGGAAGCCAAGTCTTATGGAGCTTGTAATAAGATTTTGTACTCCATTTGTGGCTAGTATCCAAACAAAAAAAGAAATTATCCTAACCTTACCTGGAATAATTAAGTTGTACTAGATTCCTTCAACAATATTTAAAACAAGAAAATTCAAGTTTTAAGAGCTTATAATAAAAGCTATTATCACAACCGAGACCCGTCTCTAGAGGATTGACGCCTCTATCCATAATCTAGAGATTCAAATTGAACAGTTTGTTAAACTTGTTTCTGAAGGGAAGTAAGGTGCTTTACCTAACAACATCGAGTTAAACTCGAGGGAGCAAGTAGATATGATAAATTTGAAAAGTGAACATAAGATATAGGTTGAATAGAAAAAGAAAGAGAAAGAGAAAGAAGCCAAGGAGGAAGAGAACGATAAGGAGCCAAAAAAGGAAGAAAAGAAAGAAGATGAACCAATAATTCTTACTGAGCAAACTTGACATAGATAGAAAGGTGAATAAATTTGTGGACCTTTATTTGAATAAGAAGACAGTCAAAGAGTTATTGGTGATTAATTTAAACAAAGAGTGCCTCCACATATTACCAATTGAGAAAGATAAGATGGATAATTTATGGAAACTAGAATATGAGGAAAATTAAAAAGTCTTGGATTTCGAAGTGGGTGGAAGCAAGCTACTGGTTACAAATCTAGATTAAGTGAAGGGATTAAAAAAAAGGAAGTAGGAAGCTGAAAAGGACTTATAAAGATGCACTGGCTGAGAGGCAACGTAACACTTTAGGTTTCTGTTTCATTTTAATAGAGTTATGAATATTTAGCATTAGTTTTAGAACGTTTTGTTTGGTATTCAATTTTTGTTGCTTATGTTTGTAATTTTAGTAGTTTTAAGCTTATAGTCTAATTTTACTACTTAAGATGATATTTGACCAAGTTTTACAACATTATCTTGAAATGTTAAATAGGTATCAGATTTCACTAACATTAGACTAATATGAACGACATTGGATAATGCTTGTGAACTCTTATTACTGAGTGAGTATCAGTTATCCTTAGCTAAGTCCCATTTTTTTCATTATTTTCAATATTCTTACGTTGTTTAGTACATTGACAATAGTATATAGAAATAAATATAAAGGAAGGACTTAAGGGTTATGTTATCAATTTTGTTAAAATTAGCTCAATAGGAACAATTTTAGAAAAAATTATTTTAAAAGGATATTAATCAAGATGATTCTTTATGAATTTGGTTGTTATTGTGATTTGATTTGTTTAGACAAATAGTTACAAACTTTGATGAATAAGTTAATTGTAGTTTGCTTTATTAATATGGAGAATGGATACTTGATTTTCAAAATGATACTTCTTGTACATACATTGAATTAAAGGTAAATTCTTTTCAAACATTTTCATTATCCCATATGAAAAAAGAAAAAGAAGAAAAATGTGAACAGATGAACATTGGGTAAATTCATTATGCTAGCTTCAAACCAAGTAAAATTGTTGAAGTTAAAGAGTGGTATTAGTAGCCATTTTAAATGGTGACTGACCTAAATGAGTAGCTGAAAGTATTTACGATAAGGTGTTTACTCTCATGTCAAAAGATTAAGTGACCTTTCAAACAGGTCCAAAATGTTTTGGGTTATTTAAATTTGACATTTTATTTTCTTTAAATAAGGGTATCAAGATGTTTGAAAGTTATAACATTTTTCTTACGTATGTTTATTTTATACATTATGTTGAATTGTGTGGATTGAGTTAAAGTTTAAAGGATTATGAAGTGAATTGAATTGATTTATGATCTGATGTAAGTAGCTAAATGCTTAACAATTTGAAGAACTTCACAATTGAATGAATAATATAGATTCTTAATTGATTTGATTGACTTGTGAAATGCTTTCCTAGAGTTTCTTCTTATTTAAGTTATAGGTAATAATATCGATTTGTTTGGGGAAAAATAAATGCTGGAGAATTTGATATATGCTAATTGCATTATATTTTTACAATTGTTTAAGAGCATTTAGCTAATATTTTGAAAATTTTTATATGATTTCATAATTAATTAATCTTATACTTTTTTATAAACCTTATTTTAGCTCTCTAATAAAGGAGTGAGTTTAGGAAATTTAAAGTTGAGTTAAAGAAATTTTGGAGTGATTTTGGAGGAAAGTGGTTTAAGCATAGCCCCATGTTTAGTAACTAAGCACCAACACGGTATCATATTTAAACTATGGAGCTTAAAGGTACATTTTGCTTCTTCAATAGCTTGACATATAAGGAACATAAACAAACATGTCCCCTTGTCCAATCCATGTTACAAAAGGATTCTCTTGGTTTTTTCAATAAATTGGTCATATAAAGAACATGGCATGGACATGGACCACTGTTACTAAAAAATAATGACACCTATATGGCACTCTTTCTATACCATATTTTAATAAAGGAATGCTAAATGTGAAACAAAATGGGCACAAACTTAACACAGGGTTCAAACAATTCCATGTTGCTAACTCATGTTGGTTTTAAATTTTGCTAAAACTAGGGTTTTTTGGAGGTGATAAACACAACATGGGATTAATATGGTCCCATGTTGGTTAAATTTTTGGAGTTTCAAGATAAAAATATTCAGGAACGCAATAAAGAAGGGAGAAAGATCTCTAGGAGGACTAGATATCAATTATAAAGCAAAGGAGACTGAAGAGCACATTAAGAAGAAACAATCTTGAGAAGAACAAAATTTCATCAAGACTCAATCAAGAAGCATTAAGATTCGAGAGCCATAATATCTCATTCTTCTGTCTTGTTTTCTTTATTATTTATTGTTAATTTACTTTCTTTGATTCTGAACTAAAATAGTATATAAATTAGATGGTAGACCCCAAAATTATGTTTTGAATTGATTTCCTTAATTTAATAAAAGATTCTTGTTTATTAAGAATTGTTTATATTTATTATGTTGGGTTGAAGTAATGAAAATAAAAGATTTAACATTTAGATTCTTAAATATGATTGAAGAAACAAATACAGAAGGTTTTATATATAGCCTAGGTCACAATATAAATAATGTGGGTTGAATGGAGTCCTAGATATAAGCCTCATAATCTTTAGGAGTTAGAATTAAATCTATAAAGGGAATTCATATATCGTATTAATGCATTTTTAGACTAAAGGATAAGGATTGTATTGTCTTGACAGTGAGCAGTTGTAACTTTGAAACTATTATCGATCCAAATAACTAGAGTTAATTATTAAATTAAGATACATTTAAGTATGGACTTGTTTTAAAAGGGATTTTTCATCTAGACCTATTATATCTACTGATCATTTATTCTTATCTATCAATTTAACTGATTATCTCTTATCCGTTGATTTAGTTTAGTTTATTTTCCTTTTAATCTTATCACGTATTATGTTAGATTAAATAATAGAAAGATGATCATTTTTGATCGTTACAGTCTTCATGGGATTGACCCTCCACTCAACTAAACTATACTATATATGTACAATTGCCTTAATAATTCTTTAGTATTGTTCTTATGTTTTGTTTCATTTTTATCACATCAACAAGGAATTATGAGATCTATAGTACCATATCTATTAGTAATTTAAAATATTCATGTGGCATCTATGTGGATGAATGATAAGTGGTAATTTGTTCATATTTTTAGTTTTATGTTTAGTTTATTTTGCTTTTTTATTTAAGATTTTTTATTGCTTTTGGTACTTAATTCGTTCCTATTATGTTTTTAGGTTATAATTCAATGGGTCAATTTGGACCTATTTTGGACCAAGTTATGAAGAAGCTAAAAATCAACATGTTGTTGGACATACCCATTGACATGTTTCATGCAAAATAAGTGGTAACAAAGTTTTTGAGACGTATACAGTAGCTAAACACTTCTATTTCATGTGCCTTATTCATATTTTAAGCCTGTGTTCTTTTCAAATTTAAGGGATTTTTAATCACATAGCCACTAACACACCTATGTCTGATGCTCGTGTCCAAAACCTAATTTTTAAACTATAAAAGGCAAATTTAAAAGGAAAAGTAAAAGAGAGGCTTAAGAAACACAAATTGATAGCCTAAGATGATAGAGAGAACATAGAACAAGCAAGGAAACACATTCAGAGTGGATTTTCATCGATCTAAAGTTGATTTCTTAAAGATTGAAAGATATTTCATTATGGTTTTCCTTTAGTTTTGATGTCATGTCGTCTATGATTAGGAACTAAAACTTTGTTGGTACTTGGATTAAATGAACCTTAGGATAAGCCTTGTAATGATCTTATTTTAATTTAATTCATTCTTTAGTTTCATTGAGATTCAATTATATGTTCTTAATTATTCTTGAATTAATATTACTACCATGTTGATTCATGTGTGATTTCATGTAATGGAGAATGAGAAATCATTTGTATGAATAGATCTAATAAAATTGAAATGACTTGCCTGCAAACTTAAAGATATGTAAACATAGATCTTCAAATTAGGATTAAACTAAATAGTGAATTCATAAATCGATTAATACAATTCTATGAGTTTTAATTAGAAAGAAATTTCAATTAATCAACCTAGGATTAGATGTTAATAGTCTTAAGAAATATAGTAGCATAATTGATAAATCTTCATGGTCCAATGAACTATAGATTAAATTGATAAGAAAGATAGTAGCATAATTGATAAATCTTCATGGTCCAATGAACTATAGATTAAATTGATTAGTGAAATCATAATTTCATAAGAAGTTTTAGGAGGATTCAAATTCTAGGTGCCATTGTCTTTGATTGTTTCTTATTTTAATCTTCATTCTAATTAGTCAATTGTATTGACTTATTTTAGTTTTTAATTTTGAATTTGATTAATTATAAGCACCATAAATTATTAAACTAAATAATAGAAAGATGATAAGTACTAGTAATTTTAGTCCTTATGAAATTGACCTATACTCATCAGTACTAGCTATAATACACCGCATACTGGCGGTTAAAACTAAAACAACATCATCAATGACATATCAATATCATGTGTATGATATATCAAATGTCAATTGTATTACTATGTACTAATATGGAACAATGATGTGAGATGAGTGATTACAGATGAGCGATGAATGATTACAGACGAGCAGAGTTTCATAGCTTCTGAGATTACAGGCGAGCTTCCATTCCTTCTCCATGGCTTCTTCTTCCTCCCCTATCTATCCCCGAACCCCTCTCTCCCCTTTACCCATCCCCACATCTCTCTCCCCTCAAAAATCTAAAATCTCTAGAACCCCAAACCAAAACACTGATCCAAACATCATCGTGCCCACCCATCAAAAAGACCCTCCTCTGAATTCATCCCTTTCCATCAACCCTAACCAAATCTCCATAGGGACCAACCCTTAGGTAACTACTCCCGTAACTTCTTCCCAGCCCCTAGACTTCAACAATCCAGGACCATCAGGTCATGGAAGGCAGTGGTTTCAGAAGGTATGTCGGATTCCCCATTAGATAATGCATTAACCTACTACCCACCAAAGATCAAGGAGGAGCATATCTACGTCATTCCTCCTCTAGAGTTAGCTAAGAAGGGAGCTGCACAATTCAGGTTAACTCTGATAGGGTTTTTCATAGGAAAAAGACCAGCTTATCATGTAGTTTAGAGAGCTTTAGTTAAGTCATAGGTCGAGTTTGGGCTAAAGGAGACTTTAATTATTAGCTCTAATAAATTCTTGTTTAAGTTCAATTTAGAGATAGGTTTGAATTCAGTGCTAGAAAAAGGTCCTTGGCATATCCAAGGGAAGCCCTTATTTATGAGGAAATGGTGTCTGAACCGGGGGGGGGGGGGGTAGAGAGGAAGAAGTGGTTAAGATTGCCCCGGAATACTGAAGGGTTGGGACGGATTGCAAGTGTTGTAGGTCACCCTCTTTTAATGGATTCTCAGACAGTAAGGATGTCTAGGATAGTATATGCTCGGATGTGTGTGGAGTTAGAGCTACATAGGAGTTGGCCATCTTCCTTCCAACTAGCCACCTACAATAAGGAGGGGGAAATAATTCTTAAGGAAATCAGGATTGAATATGAATAGAGGCCTGATCAGCAAAAGCAGAAGAAGGAATGGGCACCTACAGGAAGAGTGTTTGAGACTAGGTTAAATCAAGAATTAGAGAAGGGAAAGGAGAAGCTATCAACCATTTCAACTCAGCAGGCAACAACATAGGGACTAATCTCTGACAAGTCAGTTCAAAGTAGTAAGGAAATTAGAGCACTAGAGATTCATAATGAGCAATGCACAGGGCAAGGTGCTCAACAGAAGGAACATACTAATGACCTGACAACTCAAAAAGAAAAAGTTGCAAGCACAGATGGGAGCCCCTCTCCTTTGAACCAGGATCAACAGAAGCAAGAAGAATCTAGTGGATATCTTGAGGATGCCAACTCTTCTGCTGTAAATCAAGTAAGTACAATTCCTTTCTCTCCTATTTCTGAATTGGTTCCTAATAGTCTTGGTATTATGGGAGGGGCAAGGGGGGACTTTACAGTGAGGAAAAGTAGGAAAATTAGGAGGAAACAGAAGTAGGATGTGTTACTGGCTTCTGGTCTTTTGTGAATATGGACTTGGTTTTTTGGAATGTGAGGGGTTTAAACAACCCCAGAAAACTATTAGCAGTTCATGCTTGTATTAAGACATTATCAGTTTTTTTTTGTTTGTTTACTGGAATCTAGGATTAGATCTCCTTCCTATTTGAATAATGTTTACTCCTCATTACTTCCTAGATGGCCTTATTATAGTAATATCGATAAGTCTTCGAATGCTAGGATTGGGTTAGCTTGGAATCCTAATAGTGTTCAGTGTTTTAACAGATCAGTTGATTCACTTGGAATTGTTCCCTAGGAACTGTTCAGCTTCTTTCTTAGTGACTTGTGTTTATGGGGCCTTAACCATAGGAGATTTCTTTGGTCTGATCTTTCAACCATTAACCATTTGGTAGGAAACCTTCCTTGGATTATTAGGGGGGCGGGGATTTTAATGCCTTTTTGTTTCCTCATGAGACTGATCCTATAAGTTCCTCTGCCATGAATGGGATGAGAGAATTTAGACAATGTGTTGAGGATAATGATTTGTTTGATTTAAATTCCAGTGGTCCAAGATTTACTTAGAACAATAAACATAGTGGAGAATCCCTTGTTATTAGGAAGTTAGATAGAACTCTCATCAACTAGGTTTGGAGCACTAGGTTTCCCACCTCTTATTGTGTTATTCTGAACCCAAACATGTCAGATCATTCTCCATTAGTGGTTAGGTCTGTTGTTTTGCAACAGAAGAGAACTTCTCCATTCAGGTTCTCGAATTTTCTAGCTTTTAGCCCAATTTCCTTCAGACTGTAGAGACAGCTTGGTCCACTCAAGTTCAGGGTACTCCGATGTATTGTGTAGTGTCTAAGCTCAAGATGATTAAAAAAGCTGTTAAAATCTTGAACTCTAGCCAGATTGGGGATGTGAATTCTAAAGTTGAGAATTGTCAAGTTATTCTTAATAACATTCAGGATCAAATGAGACTTTTGCATAGGTCTTCTAATCTGATTGCTCAGGAATTTGAGGCCATTAATGAGTTATTTAGAGCTCTAGAGGACCAGGAGTCATTCTTTAGACAATCTTCCAAGATTACATGGCTCAGAGAAGGGGATAAGAACACCAAATTCTTCCATAACTCTCTCCTTGCTAACAGAAACAGAAATAACATACATTCTTTAGTAGTGGGAAATGGGAACCGGATAGTTGGCCTAGAAGAGATTCAAGACTAGTTTCTTGAGTACTTTCAAGGAACTATAGGGGCTAAAAAGGCTTTTCACTCTTCCAAAGAGTTTTTGGAAAATCTTTTCCCTCATTCTTTATCAGAAGATCTTTCCAATTCTCTTATAGCTAAAGTTTCAGCTCAAGAGATAAGAGAGGTTTTCAACTCTCTCAATCCCAATAAAGCTCCTGGTCCGGATGGGTTTAATGACTTTTTCTTTAAACAAACTTGGCATATAATAGGGGAGGAAGTAACCAAAGTCGTTCAAAAAAATTTCCATCATGGCAAACTCCTAAAAGAGCTTAATTCCACTTTCATTTCACTCATTCCCAAAACAACCCACCCTTCCACAGTGTTAGAGTATAGACCTATCTCTTGTTGCAACATGCTCTATAAGGTGATTGATAAAATCATAGTAAATCGGCTTAGAGTAATTCTTCCTCAACTTGTTAGCCCTAATCAAAGTGCTTTCAATAAGAACAATCGAATAGGGGAAAATATCTTGTTGGCTTAAGAGATTTTCAAAAATTATCATCTCTCCAATAACCAGAAGAGGTATGCTTTTAAAGTGGACCTTCAAAAAGCCTATAACTCAATTCAATGAGATTTCCTCCTTAATGCTTTAGTATCTGTAGGCCTTCTTTTGAAGTTCATAAATTGGATCAAAGAATGTATAACCTCTCCTTCTTACTCTATTTTGATTAATGGTACTCCCTCAAAATTTTTTAGAGGGAAGTCGAGCCTAAGACAAAGAGATCCCTTATCACCATTCCTCTTCATAATTTGTATGGAAGTTTTCTTTAGGAATTTGAAAGTTTGTATAGAGAGTAGTCCTTCCTTCATATACCATTGGAGGTTCAAAGCCCTTAAACTTACCCATCTCTTGTTTGCTAATGATCTCTTGATGTTTTATCATACAGATTTGTTTTCAACTCAAACCTTATTTGATAGTCTGTGTATCTTCTCTAATTTTTATGGCATGGACATGAATCCTTCCAAAAGTCAGTTTTTCTTATCCCCTAATGTGAACTATTTGAATCATCGTATGGAACTTATCTCTGGTCTCAAGAAAGGCACTCTCCCTACACGGTATTTGGGGGTACCTCTCTTAATAAGTAGGTTATCTAGGAGGGATTGCCAACCCTTTTTAGATAAAATTGTAACTAAGGTGAATCCTGAAGAACTTCACTTCTCCGATAGAGATCAATGGTTCGGAACTCCCAATGACAGCAAGAGTCTCTAAAGTGACAAACAATGATGAATAGAGATGGCAAGAGGCATCCATAGAGATCATTAGGAACCTTGAGCTCCTTCGGCACCAACCAAATAGTACTCAACTTGACTGTTTGGAATGGTTAGCTAGCCCAACAAAAAAGTTTACTAATGGATCAACCTACAATTTATTGAGACCTCCTTTACAGAAAGTTCCTTGGCATGAGCTTGTGTGGTTTAAAAATAGTAGGCCTAGGTGTTCTTTTATCCTATGGCTAGCTTTCCTTCAGAAGTTATAAACCCGGGACAAACTTCCCTACTTTCAAACTCTTAACTACTGTTCCTTTTGTACCTCGGATAATGAAACAATTGATTACTTGTTTCTTGAGTGTCTATTCTCTAAAACTGTTTGGGACCATTGTCTCCACCATTTTCATATACACCTTCCTATTCAGTCAAACCTTAGATCCATTCTCACTTGGTTTACTCTTGCATTACATACCAGAACTTCAGACATTACTTTTTTCCCTATCCTTCTTTCTACTATAGTCTACAATATTTGGACTAAAAGGAACAATAGAACTTTTAAAGATGAAGCCAAGGATGCTGGGAATGTGTACTCCAGAGTAATCTTCCAAGCTATGGAACTTATCAGCTCCAACATCGTGAGGAGGTAATGATGAGGTTTATTTTTACTAACATATTTTCTGCAGGTTTGATAGTTCAAGAAATCTACTGGTACAACAGTTTCAAAGAGAAGACAGACCAAGGTCCGCTACCTATGGATGGAAGGAAAAGAATTAAAAGCATTCCTATTACTGAAGGTTATGAGCAAATTTGGCAGAGAAAAGAGCATTTGAAGAACATTAATCCACTTAGAGTATGTTGATAGTAGATTGGTTGTTTCGAGGTTGCTTGACTTGCAACAGGCAGTAGGTAAATTGTGCTTCTGTATAGCTTAGATAGCTTGCTAAGGAACAATTGACAGGAAGGTTGTTTTGGAATGTTGATGTAATTGTTGACAGGAATTTGATCATAAGGAATGTTATCGGTTCAATTGGCTCTCTGTCTGGTTATCAAGAGATTCATGTGTAGGAATCTCAAGATCTGTATATAACATTTTATTACTTGTATAAAGTATTCTAAATTACCAAAAAAAAAATGATGATGTGATATGGTATATATATATATCATCATCATTGTGTTGACATAGCATATCGCATTTGTATTTCTATTAACTCTATTAATGAAAGGAACTAAATTAAGAAATCATTGACAATGTTAATTGAAAAAAGAGTAAAGGTACCCGATTAAGAAATGGAGTATAAATGAAAGACAAAAAAAATCCGGTTTTAATTTTTGTTATTAGATAAAATATCTTATAATTAAGTTAGAAAATTGGTTTTATACGGAAAATGATGATATATCATGTTTACCTTTTTTATTTTATAAATTTTTATTTTTCTCTTCATTATATTTTCAAATTATTTCTCATAAAAATTATATAAGCAGTACATGAATTAACTAAAAACTACAGTATCTTTTGAGATTTCTTGAAACCAAATTTCACTTTAAATTTGTTAAATTGAATTCAAATTTAGGTATAATAAAAAGTATATTAAATACAAATAATAGGAGTAGCTCAGTATTACGAAGACTATTAATAATTTATAAGAACAATAAAAAGACGATAGAATAATCTTTGATGACAACTTTGCATACATGCGTTGTTTGCATATATAATATTACAACACTAACCTTATAGATTTATTATTTTATTAAAATATCATTGAAACATGTATTAAATTATTTAAACATTAACATGATAATTATCAACACAGAAAAGTTAAAATTATCTAAAATAATTCGGTAAAAAATTATTTTAATTAATGAAATTAGTTGTTGACAATAAAAATATATCAAATAAAAATTATTTTTGATAATTATTACAATTATTTGTTCTTTTTCTGTATTTTTGTGTATTAGAAAAAATATTCTCTTTCTCAATTTATTTCTATCTTATTCTCTTTAGTTATTTTTAGAATAATGTAATTGCTAAATTAAAATTATCTCGATATAAAGTAACATTTGTTCTGATTTGAAAGAGATTAATAAGGTAATTTTTCTATTAAAAATGACATAATGAAAATAGTTAAACCACCATACTTTACAACATATCATAATATCTAGCAAACATAGAGTAAAAGCATCTACAAGATATACTAATTATTGACTCGTACATACCATTATTATTATTATAGTGATAAATTGTTTATGACTTTATCATTAGCTTTGTAATAGTATTTCTCCTATAACTAAACGTGGTTAAAAAAAATTAAGCTATGTTGTAATTCCTATATAAAAGAAAATGTTCACATAAGTATCAAACAATAGCAAAACCCAACCTACGATTGGAAAGGGGTGTGCAAATACACTATTGAAATGTCTACATAAGACACAGTGGAAGACTTTTTATGATGAAACCAAAAGTGATTATATTGATAATAGTTTATGTGGAATCTTTAATGGTTAGATTTTAGAAATAAGATTAAATCCAATCATTAGCATGATGAAACATATAAAAGAATGGTGATAAATACGATGCATTAACAGAGGACATTTGCTTCCAAATGGCGTCATAACTTTTTTCCTAAGATCACGAACAAGTAGGAAGAGAACAAGTACGAGAGCATTAACTATTGACTGTAATGGGATTGATGAACATGAAGTAGAGCGTGGAATGAACAATTTTTCGTCTGAAATTGCAAGATGGAACTTATACATGTAGAGCTTAGGAATTAATAAGAATAATATGTCCTCGTATGGCAGCAACTATAATAATTTGAAACGATTTGGAAGCAATCATTGAATCCAAAAGCTGTAGTTTTTTCATGACTAGCGATTAAACACAGACTTCGAGCAAAAGATCGTTGGTTTAGAGATTGTGATCCTATACGTGTCCTATGCAAGCTAGTGATCGAGTCGCAATCAACTTTATTTTGGGTTTACATATACAAAAGCAATCATCTTTATTTTGAGTTTACATGTACAAAAGCAATATGGAGCATAATCATGGCTATGTTAGTTCTCTAGACACACCTTTGAATAGGGGGAGACTTTGAACATGATCATAGGGTGCACGAAGCATGGTTTCTCAGATGGAGTGCTTGTGAAGATAACCTTCACAGATGTCATCTATGCAATTTGGAGGAAGAGGAATAGGAGAATATATAAAGGAGTGGAAGAGGGCAAACATCAGTTAGGTGAACACATTGTCAACGACACTCGTGAAGCTAATATTGCTCATCATTGACAAAGTTCTATTAGCCAAACGTTGAAAAGAACTTGGATGTTGTAATTTGATTTTTGTGTGTATCTCTACGTTTAATGTTACTTATGAATTTTAGAGTTGATGAACTAAGACCGAGTTTCATTGTAATGTCAGTATATAGCTTTTGCTAGATTAATAAAATTCCTTTATTTTCCGAAAAAAACTATAGTAATTTGAATACGATTGACTATATTGATAAGTGCTAAAATAATGGACAATTTATGCAGGTGTATAAATACTTCCTCCGACATTTAGAAGGTGAAAGATTTTAGGCTTTAATCTAAAGTTGTGACACCTCCTATAGCAAAGAGGATGCCTAGTCACTAAAAAAATATAAAGAAAGAAAGGTTTAAATAACTAAAGATAAGAAAGATGGCTAGGCATAAGCCGATTGTGAGAAGTACTAAGTGTGACATTCAAGGAAATAACCAAAGAAAGTGTAGATAAAGGGTATTCCATTTAGTTTTAATTATGGATTTATATAATTAAAAGTTTCCCTTAACATATTAATTATTAACTAACAATGAAATAGGAAAAAGGCATTGTTGAAAATAATCAAGAATCTAATAAGTAAATAAAACAATCACCTAAAACTTATAAATATATGAAATAACCAGTTAGAGGAATTCAAAATGAATTGCTTATAAATAGAGGGACAAAGGAAAAGATCATAAACTAATGATCATACAGAGCCAAATTCATATTAAAATAAGACATAACAAGGTAGTGGTAGATTGGATGTAAGAGAGAGAGAGAGGAAGAGGAAGAGAGAATGTAAGAAGTAGAAGAAGAGAAAGATGAAGTGTTTCAAAGGCTTAAGCTTATATTGTACATTACAATGAAGCAGTTAGTGCAGTAGAATATATGAAAGGGGTCCATATTTTGCAGCTTTAACTATTGATTGATGAACATGATTATGTTTACTAATTGTTATTTTTTAAAATGTAATTAGGAATATTACAATTTGGAAAAAAATTTGGATAGGTTATTTTTGTCACTAATGTTATTGTAATAAATATAATATAACAATTTTATTAATTCAATGTTTAAAACTTCATTTTTTGTTTCTTAATTTTAATGTCCTCATCTCACGTAAAAAGCTTAATTTGGATGAATTTTCACAAAGGAAAGGTTCATAATTGTAATTGAACCATGAACATTTAATTGATAATTATATCAAGTTAGCATTTAATTATAACAATGCACAATGATGGATTATTAGCATCTTTAATAAGCTTGAAAACTAAAGGCAATTTTTAAAATCTCTTATCCATAATAGAACCTTGTTATAAAGCTTGTCCACAAAATATAAGCAATACTAAGATGTAAAACTAAATATTAGCTTATAATAAATTATAAATTTTTTTAGCTAACACCAAGTTTTAATATCCGCTTCAACTTAGACAACTCCTTTTTCACTTTAGCCTTTGATCTTATTTTAAATTGTTCTTGATAAAATTTACTTGGTTTTCCTTCCAAAGTACCAATTTTATAAACCAAGTAAATTTTATAATGCAATATATTTTCCTTCATCTTCTTATTATTAATCTTTAGGGAATTAATTATAAGATTTCCATAGTTTCCATTTTTTATCACACCAAAGAAAGAATCCCTTCCTACAATTATAGATATAGCATTTCAATATCAATTCAAACATATTAACAAATCACCTCCTACAACTTACCTCATTTTTGAATAACCATTAATCTTTTATCAAAAATTTCAATAGTTTATGAGGTCCTCGATGGACTCTTCATTGCAAATCATCAAAATCTCTGTTCACCGTTCATTTGTCTTCTATTCTAGCTCCTTATTGTTGATACTGATGAATCCATATTTTTAATTATATTTTTAAACAAGTACAATTAATAAACAACATTAAAAAATGTCCCTAATAATGCAACCAATTAATAAACAACATTAAAAAGTCTTTAATAACGCAACCAATTAATAAACAACATTAAAAAGTCCTTAATATCGCAACCAATTGTCAACTAACAAAACTCACTACTATATATATCATTGAAGATGTCATTTGACAATCAAAGGGAGGTTAAAAAAAACCAGTAAACACTACATAATTCAAAACATATAAAAATCCCATTTAATATACCATTACATTAAAAAAAAAACCACTCATAACAAACTATTAGTTGGAGTTTCATTGTTTGTTTTTGCATGTACTTGACATAGCTGTAGCTAGCATAGGTAATATGGGTCAATCCCACAAGGATTATTAGTCAACTACACACTATCCACAAACTTAACAAGATAAACCAATGATTATAGATGGTTGAATGAGAAAATAAAATAAATAACAACTCTAAAAAGTAAAGCAAAGCAATGATCAAGAATATATCAATCAATGAAATAACTATATTTAGGCCAGATTTACCCTAGACTCTACTATATTCAATTTTCCTTTTATTTAATGAATACCTCTAGTTTCTTGGACTAATAAGAGTTCCTAACTTTTATATATTCTCTTTAGAGACATATAATCCTTATTTATAGCTTAATTAATCAAATTTTCTTGTAAATCTAAATAACCTAGGAATGCTTTAATTTGCCCTATGGTTTCCCCTAGACTTTACTATATTCAATTTTCCCTTTATTTAATGAATACCTCTAGTTTCTTGTACTAATAAGAGTTCCTAACTTTTATATATTCTCTTTAGTGACATATAATCCTTCTTTATAGGTTAATTAATCAAAATTTCTTTTAAATCTAAGTAACCTAAGAATGCTTTAATTCGCTGTATAAACTCTCTTGATAGGTTTTACCTTAACCCATGAAGATCTTGTAGCTTTCTCTAAAATAGTTCACACTTAACTTCGTTATCCGTGTTGTGACCTAAATAGACATCTCATCTCTCAAATCTTAATGCACGAATCAAGTCTTTCACTTTTGCTCCTTTAATTCAACTAATATATAAAAACATAGATAAATTACAAGAGAAGTAGAAATTGAACCAAGTGAGGTTCCAATTGATGTTTTGATGATAAAAAAACATAATTATTACCAAAGTGTTTATTATTTTGATGAAAAGAAATTTTAGAACAAAATAAAGCTATAAAATTAAAAAGATAGTGTATGAAGTTAAAAAGGTAAAGTTGAAGTTTGCAACTGATGAAATGACGATCATAATAAGAACAAAAGAAGATTAAGGGTCGTCAAGGTCGTTTCACATTTTATATTATTATTTGGAAGCTCAATTTGTTAATTTGATTATCCAAAAGGCTCACTATACATAATCACTCATCTTACTTCACTATATGAGTCTTTACATTCATCAAGAGGCATTGAAGCTTTTGATTTTAATATAAAAGCCAATTGATCTTTCAAAAAAACTTTGTGGAATATTTTGGAAAGTGTTTTAATCATATTTGGATTAAACAAATTAGTTTTAAGCATTTGAAATAGTTAAAATCATGTTTTTGGGGTGATTAGTCGACCTATATGGGTTAATGGTTAACCAATATAGGTTAAAGTTGTTAAAATTGATGTACTTTGAGTTTGTACCAACTTTGGATGATATATTTATCGACTAATGTGCCATATTGGTCGGCCAATATGTGTACTGGTCGACCAATGTTCCAACGACTAGTGAATCTGGTATTGCAAATGCATACTAGTTGATTAGTATGCTAAACTAGTTGACCAATACACTATATATAGATGTTGTAATAGCTAGTTCTTTACTCCAATAGCTATTTTAAGTCCCAAAAAACTATAAATAGGTGTTTTCTCATTGGATTTAGAATTAAGAAGTTTTGGGGTGTTGTATACTCATAGTACAAAGAGTTTTTCAATTATTTGAGCATCATTGTGTCATATCTGTATGAGTGAGTCATTTTTTAGTTATCAAGTAAATAAGTGAGATATTTTTGAGTAACTTTGTTGAGGTGATGAATATTATACTTAGGTGGTAATCCAAGTGTTATTGAGGTTCCTCTTCATCTCGGAAGAATATTGTAAGAAAGTTTCCTCTTTACCTTGAAAGATTGTACAAAGGTTGTTCTTCTCCTTGAAAGAAGAATTATAGTAGAATTCTAAGAAGAGTCTTGAGAGTGGATGTAGGCAAGGGTTATTTACCGAACCACTATAAATTTGTTTGCACACTCTTTTGCTTATCCTCTTTAATTTATTCCTTAATTGTTTAATTAATTTATACTAAGAAATTTTCTCATCCTTGTTTATATTGATTGTTATTAATTAAGTACGTTGGTTAAAATTTTTTTTGAATTTTATAAGCACCCAATTCACCCCCCTTGGGTGTCATTAGAAATAGAAATTTATTAAACTAAAGATCAACCAAAGTGTAATACATCCTAATTTTATCCAACCTAAATATATACCCCAATCTAGTTAATAATCAAACAAAGAATATCAATACAACAAAAACAAGATAAAGAAATCATTGTTCTTAAATCTTCAAAGAAATCTTGTTAAAATCTTGCTATATCTTAAAAGATTAATGTAATTGATGTAGAACAGTTTCAAAATGACTTAACTATCTTTTTAATAAGCTACATATTCCTAATTATGAGTTTGTGTAACTAACTGTGTTCTCTTGAAAATTCTCTAAAAATCTATAACGCCAACATGAGACCTATACAGGACCATGTAGGGCATTTTGTTCTTCATCTAAGGGGCAACAAAGGGGTGTGTAGGGTGAGTAGAAGAAACATAAGTGACCATGTAACACCCAAATATCCCCTGAGAGGATATATAGATGCCACACAAAACAGAACTAAAACATGCCAAACAATCTAAAACACTTCCAGAAACTCAAGCAAACATACATAACATATCATTAGATGTTGTAAACAAAATATATCAAACATATTGTACTATTCCAAATACTTGCCATAAGATCCAAATCCATCCTGTATTAAGGTTATTACAAACTATGAAACAAAACACAAAATACGACATGTCTCATTACATTAAAATATAACTTAAACTTAAACACAAATATACATTTTCCAAAACAAAACACATCCTTCTTTGGTCACTGCAGTTATCATAGCCTTAGATCTTCTTATCAGAACTTACATGAAGGCAAAACCATCGTTCTAAGCATATAGGTTAGTGGGGAATAACTAAACAAGATATAAACTGACGATTGTCTTTAATAGTTGTCTAGCATTTACATGTACAAAATCAGATCATATCACTAACAATCTTTAATTGTTCATATTATAGAGCAATTCAAACATTGTGTGTCTTAGAATAGAATATGATTCATCAATACAGAACAAGACATATATATATCATAACAGAATGTTCAAGAATCAGAACAGGATATATTTCTTTCATATTAGAATATAACTTGTATCAGATTAAGATATGTCTTGTATCAAATCATAACTTATTTTGTATCAGAACATAACTTGTTTAGAACAAAACTGAACATGTATCATAATACAAAACATGTTAGCCTGCTAATATATTTTTACAGAAGTGGGTAACGGGACCAGAATAGAAGATACCCTGATTGGTATCATAGCATAGAAGAGACTTATGTCTCAAAATTAGAGGACACCATAGTGTCGACAATCAGGGGACACCGTAGTGTCAATAATTAGGAGATACCTTAGTGTCAAGTTACAGTAGCAGATGCAGACCCTTCTAGGCATGCCTATTTACCTACGATTAGGACTTGACAATTTTTAAAACAAAACACGTCACATTTTAGAATTCTCATGTGAAAGATATATTGCCAGACATATAACTCTATTCCACTTTGCTCAACTTGAACATATTCATTCACATTTGATCAAACTAAACATGCCTTATAAACATAAGCATTTGCAATGATGCACAATACATTAAGTAATTACAGTTTACATGTACTCACCTAGGTTCCCAATTCACAAACATTCATAACTAACATATCACTTATATCATTTAAATCACATTTGTGTTCATAAGTATACTTCATTTCTTTAACAACTTATAAGTTCCAAATTAGATACTTTGTTATCTAATAACACCTTCCTTAAGTTATTACTTCAATTAAAAATCCAAATCTTATTCAACCTTTAATTAACTTATTCCACATCAAACTAGGTCCATTTTACACCTTAATTAAGTCCAACTACACCATTATAAAGTACCTTAACCTTATATAGTCCAACAATTGCCCAAAATCAATCTTTTCTCCTTCCTAAGTACTTCCCACGATCGTGGGAATGAGCCATATAAAACCCAAGATCGTGGGATGAGTGAACCGAAGGTTCACTCACCCACAGCCTTCATTTTGCTTCCAAATTTTACTCCTTCATACTCCATTCAATACACCTTCACCAAAGTCCATCAATTTCACTTCAATTCTACCTTATTCATGGTTCAATCCTTTATCAAATTCATGTCCAAATTCAATTCAAAAATCATTCATTAGACAACTCATAAATCATTATCTTATATGCATCAAAACCAAGACAGAATTTGCCAAACAAGGATCATTTTCCAGCACTCAATTATCAACATCATAACACATTTCATGCCAATTCAATTATCATAAAACTTGTATTAATACATGCTATCAAGTTTAGAATTCCCTTACCTATTTAACTTTAAAGAACAAACCAAACTAGCCTTCCAAGCAACAAGCACAATTCCAAAATCCAAGTGAAACTAGGATGTTCTTAACACCAAAACAATAATAGCATAGAAGATGACAAGGTCTAACTTCCTTAATGCAGCATCTTGATGTGGTAATTAAGCACAACATAAGCCAAACACTCAAGATTGGAAAAGTATGGTGTTTCGGTGGTGAATGAGCAAAGAGAAGGATGAGTTACAACAGAAATCAGCTAATACATAAGGCCATGCCATGTGTACGATGAGTGTCCTTACTCTAGGGACATTTATCACACAAAGACACAAACCACATGTCCTTCAATGGAATAACCCACATTTCATACATAGAAATGAGCCACTTATCCTCCATTTAAGCTACCAAATGTCACACTTCTAATAATCCATTTGTCACTTAATCAATGCTTTTAAATGTCATTCAATTATATTGCCATTTGTCCCTTATTTACTTATGCCAAATGTCATTAAATGAATAGGCTTAGCATCCAAATTTTCATGTATCAACTTGTCTTGTCACTTGATAATTTTTCTAGTCCAATTGTACATTTTAGTACTTCAATTTTCTAATGGTATCAATTAATTCCAAGTCACTAAGTATGATCCATTAAACCAAAAACTCAAGACATATACAATTCACAATCATATCACAATTTCAACACCTATCACATTTACTTTCATGAACATGTAACATTTCAACTAGGGTATAATTTGGGGCCTTGCAGGCCATCTATAAACACAAGCCTTAATATGGCAATGTGTAGGTATTGTGTTTATGTGCTCCTTCTTTAATTTTTCTAAAATTCCTCCAATTCAGTCTAATGCTTCTCAAAATTTGCTCTTTTTCGTTGTATTAGCAAAAATAAGACCTCAAATGACAATAATTCTCAAATTGAGTATCAAATCCTTAAAAAATTATATCAAATACAAACAATATACCATGAAAATAGTGCTAAAAATAGCGTATTTCTAGCATCCATAAAACTCCCTTACACTTAAGCAATGGTCTATTCTTGAGCAAACCAATTTCTTATTCAATCTCAAATTAAAAAATTTCAAAAAAGTGTTATATAAATCAATCATATCATTTGAATATTTTCCAGTACTCATTCAATTATAAAAGGTTAAAATGTTATGCAATTAATTACTTGCATCACTTTACAAGTTGTTTCAATTTAATTCATGATTCTTCAAACTTTAACCCAAGTCATACAACTCAATTCTATGCACAAAATAAACATACACAATATAGCATACTCTAACTTTCAAATACATTCACTCCCTTTCATTAATAAGACATAAATTTAAATAAGAGTATTAAAAGCTTGTTTGAAAAGTCACCAAATATTTTTATGTAAGAGTATACACCTTGTTATGAATACCTTTAAATACTTAACTAGGTCAATATCTCAAATGGTTATGACAACCACTATTTAACTTTGACCTTTTTATTAGTATAAAGTCAGTGGATTGAAATTATTATGCTCATTTATTCATTTTTTCTTTAAGATAATAAAACAGTTCAAAAGAATTCACATTCATACAAGTGTATTTTCAATGAAAAATATCATAACAATCATTAAGTATTCATTCTCCAAATTCATAAAGCAAATTGAACTCATTTATTCACCAATACTCATAACTAGTTCATAAGCATTCCAAATCACCAAAGCAATCTAATTCATAATGAATTATCTTAAATAGTATGTTCTTAAAGAAAAGCAATTTCTAAAAATTACTTCCTTTTAAGAAAATCAAGAAAATTGATAAGCTTAAGTATATTTTCATAATCCTGAATTCCTCTCCTACACTTAGAATAAACATAGTGATCAATGTTTTAAACATGCAAGGTAAAAATAAAAATAAGAAAAAGATAACAAAGGACTTAAACTTAACTGATTGTGAGTCACATGGATCAAATCAAGATGTGAATTCATTCTATCGATTTGCCATTAAAATACTAAATGGACTAGAAAGAGAACTTTGACAAAAAGGTAAGTTAAAATGAATTGATAATAACAAAATGTGTATATATGCAATTAAGAATATTCATAAAAACAAGAAATAAAGATACAAAAGATAGATTAGGAGTCCTGGGGAGGGTTTGGAGGTATCTGAGGTGGCATGTAGAGTACTATCACCTACGGGTCCTCTAAATCATTAAGTGAGATCATTTTTATGAGGGTCCCAATAGAGGACTTGGTTGCCACAATCCTCATATCATTATCGAAACAATAATCCCCTTTCTCACCCATGCGATAGTCTCCTCTGAGTTTCCATATTATTCATCTCTCTAACTAGTTTATTAAGATCTCCAGGCATATTAGGAACATCTCCATATCCTTAAGCTTTATTGGCTAATGCTCTATCTCCCTTTTGTATCTAGCTATTCTGATCACATAAGTGGAGCTAGAATTTCCACTCCTAAGTGTTATACTATTCCACTATGTGTTGTCCAACCAATATACATAAATCTTGATGTATGTAAGGTTGGCTAGCTAGGCCACTGGGAAAGTTGGTGGTGGTAGAAGTAAGCTCTCTCCAGACTTGCAGTATAGTCCTTTAAGGTCAGTGCCTCCTCATCAACCTATGGTGATGTACCTCTAAATGCAAAGTATTGCCAACAATTTTCCTCCATAAGCTCAACCATCCTCATTACCCTAAAAATCTTCATAGTTACGGGCATATGAGTAGCCATTATTATTATGTCTATGTTGTATAGAGGTACTCCTAACCCTCATCCTAATTGTGTAATGATTAAATCTTCGTCAATGATGCTAAATTTGACCTAGTTGAGGTACTCGTAGATAAACTGTATGAAGATGATGCCAAAGTGCACCCTTTGCCTCTAGCACATATAGTTAATCAAGAATAGATCCTTACTATCAACCATTTTGGTGTTCTCACTCCGCATGTACAACGAATACAGGTAGAGCTTGTGTACAAACTACTTCTATAAAAATCTGAATTGGACACCTTGGATTTGGTGGGATTGTAAGAGTGCGCAATGACCATCAATTGCTGGTAGATAAGTGAATCCCTATTAATATGGTCCTAATTGAGGGAGATCTTACTTGGTTTTAGTTTCACTGTGCACTCATATATGTAAAATTCAATATAGAACACAAATTAATTATAGCTTAGACTATGATCCATATCTCCTAATTTAAACTTGAGGATTGATACATCCTCCCACAAGTTGAATGTACTAAAGCAACCGAAGTAATTCACATAAGCATCTTCAACCATATAAAACATACAAAACTCTCAATTCAGTTAGGTCATATTTTAGCATCCTAAAGAAATACATAATAGATATTTAATCCTTAATTGGCCACAAAACATAATTTATATCACTAAAAGTAGGGATATGATAGAAAAATACCTCAATAATATTAAAAATTAGGTAAAGAAAAATAAAAATACACACTAAGTTGCATGTAGGAGGGGTTAGGGGTAGTTTATCACTCTAAGAATTAAAAGGGAACTAAAACTTCAGGTAAAAGTTGTATGAACATAGTGGTAACTAAGAGAACATAGGCTAAGTAGGCCTTATACAGTATGGTACACAGCCCTTACACAAGACTATATACGGGTCTTGTACTATAAGAACTTAGGGATATGTAGGTAGACATAAGTGCATGTTGTTTAAATTAAATAAGTAGGAAAATAAAAAGAAAAGTTAAAAACATAGGGGTTACACGATACCATGTAGAGGTCACGTTTAAAAGTGATTTATTCTATTTATTTTTTATTCTATACACAGGGTATTGTACAAGCCATATATATTTGCATTAGGGGTGTGTTCTTAATATGAGATTGATAAAGTACCATATATGGGTTGTGTTTAAAAGTGACACATTATGTAACTTTTTGTTCCTTTTTTATAGGTGAACGCAAGTTTAGGGATGGCAAATGTGGCCCAACTCGGCCCGACCTAGCCCGGTTTCAGCCCAAGTTGACCAACTCACTGGCCAAGTTACTTGGCTCGATTGAGCCACAGGCCTGGCCTACCCTAGCTTGGCCCAGGTTGTGGCCTGAAGGGAAGGTACAAAATGACGTTGTTTTGTCAAAAGTGATATCGTTTCTTATTTTAAAAATAATAATAATAAATTTGGGCTAGGCCAGCCATTCCCGCTTGGGCCATAGGTCGTCCAACCATTCCCACTCGGGCTATGGGCCGTCCAGCTTGTGGGTCGACCCCATTATCATCCCTACACAAGTCTACCTTTTGAGAAATATAAGGGTATGCTACATCGTGCTATGTTAAAAGTGTCACATTATATTTCTCTTAGAAGGTTAACATAAGACCGATCATTGTGGTGTGTTTAAGCCCGTGTTGGCCTAGAAACCTACAAAAATAAAGAGTACACTAACCCAGAACACTTAACATAAGATTTCAACCAAAATTCAAAAAAATAAAATCAAAAATATGAAAATGATGCTAAAGAAATTAAAAATTAATAACCCAAATAAATAAATAAAAACAAACTCTATAACATAGAAAGGTAAAAAAGTAATAGGTTGCCTCCTAACAAGTGCTTGTTTTAAGTCATAAGATCAACCTATTTCTATTAATTTCAACCTAACAGACCTGTACTTGTGGGATATAAGTTACCTTGAGATCCTACTCGAGTTTACTATTCTTTTTTTCTTAATAAGATGATTAATTTTCAAGCACATTGCATGTTTTACTATGATGGGTTTGCCACTCCCTTTATTTCTTTCAAAATTAAACATATCCCATTTACATCTAGTATGCTTGCCTCCTATACAACATAAGGTGTATCCTCGTCAATTACATCAAAAGAGAGGCACTTATTACACTTACCATCAACATGGTTCTTGGGTTCATATATCCTAAACTCTAATTTCTCATCCTCAACCCTTATGGTTAACTTTCCTTCATAAACGTCAATTAAGGCCTTAAACGTGGTTAAGAAAGGTCGAGTCAAGATAAAGGTCATATTCCTATCCTTAGTCATATCAAAGATCACAAAATTAATGGGAATAAGGAACTTACCAATTTTGATGGGCACATCTTCTAGTATATCTATCAAACATTTGATATAATGGTCTGACAACTGCAGAGAAATGATAGTTGGTCTAAGATCACCCACCTCAAGCTTCTTGCTAACAAACAAAGTTGTATGACTAATGCTTGACCCTAAATCACATAAAACATGATCAAAGCTCGTGTCACCAATAGTACAAAGGATGGAAAAGTCGCTAGGGTCCTTAATTTTTAAAGGCAGTCCATTTTGAGTTATGACTTTACACTCCTTAGTCAATATTGCAGCTTTCACACTCCTCCAGCATTCTCTTATTAGATAAGATCTCCCTTAAAAAACTAACATAAGAAGACATTTGTTTTAAAATGTCAATAAAAGGAATATTAATATATATTTTTTCGAAGATTATCCAAAAACTTCCTAAATTCCTTATCTAACTTCTCCTTAACCAATCTTTGGGGAAATAGTATAGGTGGCTTGTAAGCTGCAATGGGAATGTATTTAGGTGGCTTATAAGAAGATCTTGTGGATGTCTCTCAAATATCTCATTCTTAACGCTATTTATCCACGCTATGCAATAAACATACATCTCATCTTTCAAATCTTAATATATAAATCAAGTATTAAATCTTTTAATTTTGCTCTTTCAATTCAATCAATATAAAAGCATGAATTAATTACAAGAAAACTAAAAATTCATTAAACTAAAAATCAATTAAAGTATATTACATCCTAGTTTTATCCTTCCTAAATCTATATCTAAATTTAATTCATAATCAAACAAAGAATCTCAATATAAAAATAATAAAGAAAATAATATAAAGAAATGATTGTTCTTTGATCTTGAATATTTAAAGAATTCTTATTGAAATTTTGTTATGTCTTCAAAGAATGATGTAATCTTGATCAAAATTGATGTAGAATAGCTTTAAAATGACTTCTTGATGTTTCTTGGTCAAAGAACTTCTTTCTACCTCTCTTTTTCTTATAATCCTAGTTTTTAAATGAGCTACACGATCCAAAATAAGGGTTCCCATAGTTGATCGGGTTCTCTTAAAAGTTCAAAACTCTATAATGCCAACATGGGACTATGTGGGGTGCCATATTAGTCATCTAAGGGCAATATAAGGGTGTGAAGGGTGCGCAGGAGACGCAGAAGCAACCACTTAGGTGATGTTTACATATACTTCAATTCTTCTAAAATTTTTCTAGTTCAGTCCAAATCTTTTCAAGTTTCACTCCTTTCCCTTATATAAATAGAAATAAGACTTGAAATGATAATACTTTTCAAATTGAGTATTAAATCCTTTAAAAATATCAAAAATATGAACGATATATCATGAAAATAGCTTTAAAAGTAATTTATATCTAATATACATTAGAATTCTTACCTCTTTTGAACTGTGATAATTCAAGATAAAAAATAGTTATCTCAATTGAAAAGCAATATCTCTCCCTAAAATAAATCAAAAATTACTTCAAATAGGAGAAAATAACATTTTGGTCATTTAATACTTATAACAATATTTTTTTAAGAATTTATATATTTTCCTTCACTACATTTTAAATAAACTTTTACACACCTAAAAAAAAAGCGTGTGGCTCATTATGAAGAGGCGTTATTCTAAAGCCAAATTAATAGTTTAAGAACTACTCTCTCCTATCTAAAATAAAAGTCGTTTTAGAGGGATGCACGCTTATTAAGAAAGTTAATGAAATGTTTGATATACTCTTATTAATTGCATATTGAAGTGTCTTGAAAATATAATATGTGTAATCAAAATATGAGATAAATTAAAGGGTAATTTTGAAAGTAAAATTATAAATATACATGAAAAGTTACGAACAATACTTATTTTGAATAATTAAAATCTCTCTAAAATAATTTTTATTTTAGATAAGATCACAGGAGAGAGTATATAATTTTAAAAAAATAAAATTGATAGAAATAAATATTCCAAAACCCAATGCTTCCGTCGCTACTTCCCATATCTGGAAACGCCGCTCTCCAAGGTGGTTTAAGCCGAAATAACTATTCAACTTGCCATTGTCGATTAACAATAATAATTACTTCAGTAAGATGCAATTTATTGGGTGCAAGTGCACATTCATCCCCTGCCATGCAAAGCAAAGCCTCTTATAGTGTATTTCTTCAAGTAGAAGAAGAAGGCTCCACGATCCTACATTTTCCTTCTGCCATCTCTTTGGCCCCAGTGGTAAGTTGTTTTTTTCATACGCCTTTTATAATTGTCATTTTAGATATAATCCATATTATACATTGGTTACAATTAACAGATACACGTCTTAGATCCCTATTGCTGCGTGTGACCAATTTAAGGAATCAAGTTAACCATCATTTGGTGTTGCAATCCATGCACTTAAGTTCTTCTTAATATATAAATTAGTGATTGAAAAAAGGATGATTTTATCAGTACGAACATACAATGTTAAACAATTATTTGAGTAGCATTTCAAAATTATAATAACGTGATATTCACTAAAAATTTCGCGGAAGCGTAAAATTTAAAAAGTGTAATAATAAGCAACTTTACTTCTAATTATTAGAGAGATTGTTTCTAACATTTTAAACATAATATATATATAGTTTTGATATATATTTTATAGATTGGATAAAAGACAAATTTTTTCAGTAGTTAAAAGAATCGTAGAAGGTTTTTTTATTTTTAAAATTCTCGAAAAAAACTCCTTTTAATTTTAAATTTTCTAGAAACACTCCTCTTAGAATTCGATTAGAAAAAATGCACGTAATATAAACATATCAATCAAATGTTGTTTATATAACTATTCACTCAACTCTTAGGTTTAATTTAAACTTGAACTAAGCTAATTAAGTTTAATTTAAACTAATAATTTATTATAATTGTTTTAAATTATTAAATTAAATTGATTTATGCTAAATTTAAGAGATAAGTTACCATATTAATAATATTTGATTAGTTCACGTCTAATGTTTATATCTTATTTTTATTTTTTAACCAAAGTTAAAAGAAAAGAATTTTTCTAAAAAATAAAAATTAGGAGGATTTTTTTTAAAATTTTATAATTTTTAAAAATTTAAATGGGAAAGGAGATATAATTTTAGTATTAATATATTTATTTTTTTCAAAGCAAAACCAGGCGGGCATGAGTAGTAATAAGACAAGGAAAGTAAGGGCAGTTTAGTACGGTACCGTAATCCTAGCATTTGACACGTGTGGTAGTCGTCGTTGCAAGTTTTTGTAACTCTCTCTCTCTTGCTCTCTCTCTTTCTTCGATCATTTCCTTCGCTTCCTCTCGGGTACATATATTCCTTTCTCTCTCTCTCTCTCTCTCTCTCTCTCTTTGCATTTCTTTAACACGTTTTTATGGAAATTTGATTCTTGTATATGGGTTTCTTTTCTATTCTTTTTCCTTTTTAGTTTGATTGAATTTGTGGTTGATGTTGGATTGTTGCGTGTGTCCATGTGTGTGTTTACCCTAAAATTTCATAAATTTTGGTTCTTGCCCTTTCTGAATTGTTATCGTTATTGTGCAGTTGAATTGTGATCGCTAAGGCTAGTGTTCCTTTTAATGTGTAATTGCTGGAGGTCGCTGCTTCTACAACTAGGTTTCGGTGAGGTCTAGGAAGTTAATTATGTTTGTTTTTGTATGCAAAGATGACTAGGCTTTATGCGATGATTGGAGTGCTTTTCCTTGTTTTGTTCTGTATTCGTGTTGTTTGGAATGATGAGGGTTTCAGTAACTTAATTGGGGAGGAGGTTATTTTAGGATTTGGGATGTGTGGGCTTTTTTAATGTGAATGGGATTGAACCTCAGGGGCTGAGCATATAAACTTAATTTTGGATATGACCTTTCGAACTTCCTACTGGACTGGCTATCAAAGGAATAATGCTTGGCTAGCACTGCTGTGTAGAGAAAAATTAGCTAATGCATAATCTGTTTGCGGTGTTATTAAGTTCAGAATTGGGAAGCAGTTAGGGCATAACCAGCATCACTGATACCTACTTTGATGTAACTAATTGACTTGATTTATGTAGTTAGAAACTGTATCTTAATATATGGCTGCCTGAAACTGTTCTGCATGTTCTGTGGCTTCATCTATGATGACTCTGTAGCAAGGAGATATTCCGTTGAACTTGATATAGACTAGCCATCTTTTCAAACTTTTAAGGGAACCATTTTCTAAAAACAGCTAAATGTGAACTTTCTCTATCTTTTATGCTTTCCACTTTGACCCTTTTCTTTTTGTGGTTTGATGATGCACATACTAGACCACAAAATAGGTTAACAAAGAAAGAACAAACTAAAAAGTTAGGAAGAGCCTTGGCTGGTGATACTTTGTAGCATTCTTCATTGAATTTTGCAACCTATCATCGATTTCTTTTATCATCTCCCTTGTTCATTATCATGATTTGTGGGACATTTGGTCCTTGAGGACAAATTGTTATAATATAATATTAATGCTAGAAAAATCTGATAAGCAAATTGAATCTGTGAAAAAGGATGAAAGACTGATGCTTTTAACTGAGAAAGTAATGTCCATCAAAACTTGCTTGCTTTTACTATTTTCACTTGTTGAGATGGATGGTATTTTTTACAAACTCACCAATCATACAACAATTCTTAATGGATACTGTCTTATGGTTTTACTGTCAAAATTAAGTAGTAGTATGTCTAATTTTGTGCTTGTGTATCCAAATGGATGCTTATTATTTTATATTCATTGCCTATGTGTGGGATGAAGAAATAAGTTACAAATCTCATCCTCTGTATTACCTGGGTTCACTAAGGTTAATCCTTTCTTTCGGTCTTTCTTTACAGAAATGGAAGTGACTGCTGTAAAAGATGCATTTGACCATGTCTCTAAGAAACAAAAGTTATCATCTTCTAGGGCCCATGATGTAATCGACCAGGTCAGCCATGAGATTCAGCAAGCATTAGCAAAACTTCAGTCAATAGATGACCCAAAATTGATTCTTACAGAGCTAAAAAATAAACTTAATACCATTAGTCCACTGAACCAGTTAGAAGTGTCACAGAAGGAGCTGAACCTACATCTTACCAAGTTCCCAAAGATCCTTGAAAAAAATTTCAACCCTGACATATCCAAGGCATATAGAAATGTAGACTTTGACTTCCATATAGTGAACCAGATAATAACAAGCCACTTTTACCGTCAAGGTTTGTTTGATCTTGGAGATTGCCTAATAAATGAGTCTGGAGAATCAGAGACAAATTTTATAAGGTCACAATTCTTGGAAATGCATCAAATACTTGAGGCTATCAAGGTTAAAAACCTTGAACCTGCTCTGAGCTGGGTCTGTTGCAACCGAGAAAAGCTAACGCTGAGTGGCTCCAATCTTGAACTGAAACTTCATAGCCTACAGTTTGCTGAGCTTCTAAAGAGAGGAAATAAAGAAGATGCCCTGGTCTATACCCGAACTCACCTAGCTCCTTTTGCTTCACATCACACAAAAGATATCCTGAAGATAATAGTTTGCATTGCATGGATTGGCAAGCTTGAAAAGTGCCCTCATTCTGAGTTGTTGGCTCCAACTCATTGGGATAAGTTGGCTGCAGAGCTGAGTCGTGAGTTTTGCAATCTCTTGGGGGAGTCTTATGGTAGCCCATTAAATTTAGCTATAGCAGCTGGTATTGAAGGGTTACCGACTCTCTTGAAGCTGGCAAACGTAATGGCTGCAAAAAAGCAGGATTGGCTAGCTATGAAACAGTTGCCTGTGCCAGTGGAGCTGGGAAAGGAGTTTCAGTTCCATTCTATTTTTGTTTGCCCTGTGAGTAGAGATCAAAGCAGTGAAGAAAATCCTCCAATGTTGATGCCATGTCTACACGTTCTTTGCAAGCAGTCAATCATGAAGCTTTCTAAGGGTAACTCAAGATTGTTCAAGTGCCCCTATTGTCCTGCTGAAGCTTCAGTTGCACAATGCACGAAACTATATGTCTGATGGAATTCATTAGACGAACGCTGTTTTTGTAATAATTGCATTATGATAGGTGATATACATTTTTTTGTGGGGCTACTGTAAATAGATATTCTTTTGGATTTATGTTTTAATCTTTGCATAGGTCCTATAATGGGCATTTCAGTACATAAGAGCTCGCCGATTACACTCTTCACCGACAGAGTCTCACTGTTTTCATTTCGTGGGTATCACCATTCAGCTTTAAGGTGAATATTTGCCTGACGAATTCTACAAGTATGTCGAGAACTTGAGACAGTCTTAGTGGACTTACCACTGGAAATTAATATGCTTTATTAAGTCGTCCATTTTGTAGACAGCAACAATGAAGTTAGTTTCCAGGAGCAATGATGCCAATGGGATTGTGGTTTAGAAACAAGAGAGAGTGCGTAGCCTTGGATAAGTTTGGCCGTTTGTTCTCATCTTTGTCAAAACTGGACATTCAACTATAGATTGCGTAGCCTTGGATAAGTTTGGACGTTTGTTCTCAACATTGTCAAAACCGGACATTCAACTATAGACCTCAGGAAAGTCCAATCATCTATTGACCAACTACTAAGTGACCATATCCATACAACTGTTGGGAAGGGTCCGCAATCTTGCCAATTTGAGGAAGCCAACTACACGATTGGTGAATCTACAAACACAGAAAGGCTTGAGCTTTTATGGTTTTAGTCTGCTGTCTCCTGTTAAGTCATTAGCATGATTGATAAGCTAATGGAAACCATCCTAGGCTAAGCTAAATCCATCTAAACTGGAGAGGCTGTTACCAAATGCAGAGAGTAGAGCACATTAAACGCCTGCCCTCTTTATTCGTAAACAAATACGCCTCAGCGACTGCACATCACGCAAAGTTTCTTTCTTTCTTGCCCCAGATGCCAATGACAAAATTAAAGGACCAAGAACGAGGGAGGAGGAAATCGAAATTCACAGTGAACTAAAATAATTGTGGTATAAAAAGAGTGAACACATACACTAGGCAGGCCTATCTTCTCTGTATCAACTACATCTAACCACAATCTACATCGATTTCGGTAACAGGAGAGATCAAACATGAGCAGAACAAATAGATATCCTGGATCAACAACCAATAACAAATAGCATTCGAACTTACTGACTATGACAAATAGTAAGATTAAGCAGACCCAGATGCCATCTTGAACAAAATTACTTGTTTTGATGAAACCCCATCATTTTC
>JAOTAX010000198.1:34398317-34422069 GCA_025629825.1 Erythroxylum guanchezii | reverse complement strand
CGGTAAAAAGCAATTCTTTACTCTTTTTCATGGCCTCTTCTCTTTGAGCCAACTGGGTGTTTATCTTTGCCGCTTCCGTAGCGAAATCTGACGCAAGATCAGCATCACCTCCGCTGTCTTTGTTACATAGGATTTGGCTTTTGGCTCTGTTGGTGAGAAAGGTGGAGGTGGAGAAGGAACGAAATTGAAGTTTTATTGGACAGAAAAGGGTATTTGGGCATAGGAGACTTAGGGCCATCTTGAAGGTTTTTTGATGGATTGGTCTGGGATTTGGTGGGACTGGGAGGGTAGCGTTAAACTGATAATGAAACGAATAGACAAAAAGAGAATGAAGAGCGCAACAACTGGGTCAATGAGTAGCACCTTTCTTAATTTGATATTTGGTTATCAGAAATAAATTATCACCTGCTCGCTTTGGATGTATAGCAAATGCAAACAACGTAGATTATCTCATGTTGTCGTGTAACAATGAGAAAGTTGATATTGATCATTTGATCTTAACCTCCTGTCCGTGTTACTACTGCCTGGTGCATTACTTAAATTGAATTAAGGTTACTAGCAAAAACACACATGGATATGAAGCTTTGGATCGTCGGAGCCATAACCTTTCCTGTTCCAACCATCCAAGAATTCAAGAAACTGCAGTCAATGCTTTGCTTAACCTTTCCATATTAGAGAACCACATGATTTAATAATGGTAGCAAGAGCCACTAATAGGATGATAACAATTCTAGAATCAGGGTAAAACAATGGTAGCAAGAGAAAATGCATTGTCAATGACTAACCAAAGCAAGATCACGATTGGATCTCATCACAGAGCAATCGTAGCTTTGGTTTTACTGCTAAGAGAAGGATCAACATTTGGAAAAGAGATGCTGCAAGTGCACCGTTTAATCTTGCAGTCTGCAATTCTAACAAGGCTCAAATTGTGCTCACTGGAGCAGTTCCTCTGCTCATTGAATTAAGGATTCATCACTCTTATTATCAAATAAGATGACATTTTAGCAACGATAAACTTCATATTATATAAATAAAAAAAAACAAGTCATGTAACATTTTCTAACAAAAGCTTGACAAAAATAGACTTCCGTCAGTTTTAGATTCAAGTTAAATCAATGATCCGTCAATATGCGTATATGAAAAGCTCAAATGCAAGAGTAAATCGTCAATATCATAGAGAAAAAAGCTCAAGTGTAAAAGCCCTAAAGTAGCTCGTGGCAGCACCATACAGAGTATTCAGTAAACTTTATGCACTTCACCCCCCAAAAGAATCTCAAGTCCTATTTGTTGTCCATACAATCTTTTCTCTAGCCATAGCATGCCGCTGAATTGTTCACAACTGGGAGACAAATAATTTTCTTAAGCATTCCAGTTAAATAACAAAGCAGTGAACTTCGCTCAACCATCCCATTGGCAACAAGACTTCAGGAAGAAATGTCCCTCACGCTTGAAAGTATCCAGGGGATGTGCAGCAGCGACTCAGAAGTTGCGCTTTTTGATACAAGAATTGCATAGATTATTATTAAATCTCCTCACCTTGTCTCAAACCGATTACGTATCAGCTGTGAAAATATATCAACCCATGTGTCCGGGACACCAGGTAGGCACCAATGCATACAGTCCTGACCCCAAATTGCAACAGCATCTCTCTTCCCTAGCCAAACTGCCGGGTGGGCATCTGCCCTGAACTCACTCAAATGAGAAAATTCCAGCAACCGGATATCTGTACCATGCAGTGCCTCTTTAATCACATTATTCACCATTCTTTCTTCTTTATTGACTCCATTATTGCTGGGATTGAACCACGTGTCAAGCTGTTCAGGTGTGAACTTGTAAATTAGTTAAACATGTTACATAAATAAGCCCCTAAACTTACCCAAATTGAACAGCTAAACGTTAGCTGGTGTGAATAAACAACATAGAAATAATTAAATTTAAGTAGTATCACATAAGTAAAAAGACTGAATGTGAGAATGTCCCATCCAACTGATCAGAACATAATATGCTTTCACTTAGAACCACAAATTGAAGATTTAAAAGTACCTTTGATAAATTAGTGATACAAGGCTTTCAAAATTAATAGGATCCTCAATGCTTCTATATACATTTTCCCAATCTAATTTATGTATATTTACAAGTCTTTCAAAATTAATCGGATCCTCAGCGCTTACATATAGATACATACATAAATACATACATACACATATATTTTCAATCAAATTTATGTATATTTTTTGTCAAATTAATTCAAGGTATTTTCAAATAAAGCTAAAATATTCAAATTTACTTCATGTTAGGGGCTTAATTAAACTGCTATGGTCCCGGATAGAGGATCATCATTGAAGAGTGCAGTTGAAATCGTGGAACTGTTGTTGTGAAGGATTCTTGTTAGTATTTCTACCTTTCTTATTAGGATTGGGCATGAAGGGAATGAGAGCTCATTTAGAGAGAACTCTCCGATCTCTGGATCAATGTATTTGGAGTAGGCAAAAACTTGCCTATGCCGTTTTCCTTTATTCATAATATATAGACGTTAATGCCACTGTTGTAGTTACAATACTTAACTACTATCGAGACTTAAAGACAAATAACTACAAGAATGCTAAAATTTAAAAAATGACCAATTCCTCAACTGCTGCAGCGTTCTTCTGGCCCTACTTCCCATGAGAATAGCGTTGGAAGACCTTAGGGCCCATAACATCACACCCCTCCCTGTCAATGAGCTTGTCCTCAAGCGAAAAGTAAGGATAAGAGCTGCGAATAGAAGCAACGTCTTCCCAGGAAGCGTCGGCTGGAGAAAGTCCTTGCCAATGAATAAGCAACTATTAACTACCATGGAAAGTATGGCGGTCCAGAATCGCTTGTGGCTGAGGTGCCTCAAAGATAGAAGAATTGGGAGGCAATGATGGAGCTGTCCCAACTGGAGGATCCCCATGATACGGCTTTAAATAGGACACATGGAAAATAGGGTGCAAGCGAGCGTCAGGTGGCAAGTCCAAACGAAAAGCAATGTGTCCAACACGTGCAGTGACACGGAAAGGACCGTAGAACCTTGGTGACAACTTTCGATTAGCCCTAGCACGCAAAGTTGGCGATACGGCTGCAACTTTAAAAAGACGCAATTACCGACCACAAAAACAAGGTCCCGATGCTTTGGATCATAGCAATGCTTTATAGTCGACTGGGCCTCCATTAATTGTTGAAGGGGAGAACGAATGACCTCGTCCTTGTCTTACAGAGCAACATCAACAGCCTCAAGCTTGGAGTTATGGGAAGTATAAGAGAGGAGACGAGGTGGGGTTCGGCCATACACAACCTCGAATGGGGAACACTTCAAGGAAGAGTGGCAGCTAGTATTGTAGCAGAATTCCGCCCATGATAGCCACTGAAGCCATTTTTTTGGCTTCTCGCTGGTGAAACAGCGAAGATACATCTCAACCGTATGATTGACGATTTCCGTTTGGCCATCCGACTGAGGATGATAAGCCGAGCTGAAACATAATTGTGTGCCTGACAAAAGGAAGAGTTCTGTCCAAAATCTGCTTACAAAGATAACATCTCGGTCGGAGACAATGATTTCTGGCAAACCATGTAACTTGACGATCAACTCAAAGAATAAGTGCGCAACCGAGACTGTTGTATAAGGATGAGAGATGGCCAAAAAATGACTATATTTAGAGAACCGGTCAACCACTACCAAAATAACAAATTTACCATGGTTTGGTGGCAGCCCCTCCACGAAATCCATGAAAATATCAGCCCATATCTGTGTCAAAATAGGGAGAGGCTGAAAGATGCCTGCTGGTTGAAGATGCTCTACTTTGTTGCATTGACAAACAAGGCAATGGCGTACAAATGACTGAACCATTGACTTCAGCCCTTTCCAATAAAAATCAGCAGCCACTCGCCTAAGAGTTTTCTGATATCCTTCATGTCCCATGTTATGCAAAGAAGAAATGATGGTCTCACACAAAGGAGACGTGGTAACCATAGACACAGTTCTTATAAAAACCAGGCCGTCCTCGAACTTCCACGGACCCACGGCCTCCTCGGCCTGGATTCGCTCCACCAACTACTGCAACTCTAGATCAACAACTTCCTGGCGAATATGATCAAAAAGAAGCAATAAGGGTGTTGAAATTGCAGCCAAGGTTGGCTCCTCCCCTCAAATTGACGGGACAATGCATCTACAACTATATTGTCCCTTCCAGCTTTATATTCGACTGAAAAATCATACCCCAATAGTTTGCTCAACCAACGCTGTTGGGGAATTGTAGAGATCCGTTGCTCCAATAAATATTTGAGACTATAATGATCAATCCGGACAATGAATTTACTGCCCCATAGATACGAATGCCAATGAGATACTGCCTTGGCTAAAGCAATGAGTTCCTTTTCGTAAGCTGGAAGACGGTGGTGTCGTTCCGCAAAAACACGGCTAAGATAGGCTATTGGCTACCCCTGTTGTTGTAATACTGCCACGATGCCACTACCAGAGGCATCACACTCCACCATGAATTGCTACAAAAAATCTGGCAAGGCGAGTACTAGAGTGGAGGACATCGCTACTTTCAACTCCTCAAAAGCGGCCAATGCGGAAGTCGACCATTAGAACGAGTTCCTTTTGAGCATTGACGTCTATGGTGCGGCTATCTTCCCATAATCCTTCACAAATTTCCGGTAATAAATTGTGAGTCCAAGAAAGCCGCGTAATGCTTTGAGGGTAGCGAGCTGTGGTCATTGTAGCATAGCCTGAATTTTTGTCGGATTAGCAGATCCTCCTTCAGGCAAGACTTTGTGCCCCAAATAAGTAACCGAGGGTTGAGCAATGAGACACTTAGATCGCTTTAGGAAAAGCTGATTATGTTGCAGAACTGAGAAAACTTTCCGTACATGGGCTACATGCTCTGCAAAGCTCCTGCTATAAATAATATATCGTCAAAGAAAACCAACACAAATTTACGAAGATAAGGTTTAAAGATGTGATTCATAAGAGCTTGGAAGGTTAAGGGAGCATTGGTAAGTCCAAACGGCATTACTAAAAATTCAAAGTGCCCATAATGTGTGCGAAACGTCGTTTTAGGTATATGGTCAGGATGCATTCGTATTTGATGGTAGCCCGACGTAAATCCAACTTGGTAAAAATTTGTGTGCCGTGAAGCTCCTCCAAGAGTTCATCAATAATCGGGATGGTAAATTTTTCCTTGATCGTTTTGGCATTAACTCCTCGAAAATCCACACAGAACTGCCAGCTCCCGTCCTCCTCCACCAACAGAACCGAAGAAGAATATGGAGATTGGCTCAGTCGAATGAGGCCTCCCTGCAACATCTCGTCACACTACTTCTCAATTTCTGTTTTTTTGGGCATATTAGGCATGGGAATATCGGAAAGGACGACAAACCACAGGGTTGGTGCCATTCTCCAAGATAATACAATGATCACAACAACAGGCGGGGTGGGTGGCAATTTTGTTGGCTCCATGAACAAATCCTTGAAATCAAGTAGGAGATGCTGCATTTCCATGTAGAGATTCTCTTTTATGGAGACAAACTGATGTCGGGAAGAACCATAAGTTCACTTAATCCCTCGTAGTTGGATATGATTTCCATCATATTCAAATTGCATCCATAATCTCTTGAAATCCCACATGATCTGCCCCAACTTGTTCAGCCAATTGATTCCTAATACTGCACCATAGAAGCCAAGTGGAATCAAATAGAAATCCAAAAAGAAAGTGTGATCACCCATCTGGAACCTCACATTCTTGCAAAGGCCTGGGCTCTGTATCTTTTTGTCATTTGCCACCGTTAACTGGAAATGACCTGCTTTATCAACGACCAAACCCAGATCAGTAGCCAAAGAAGAATCAATAAAGCTATGAGAACTCCCTGTGTCCAACAAAATTCGCAGGAGTCTCTAATTTATGTACCCATCTAATTGCATCGTCTGAGGATGTGTAGAGCCGGTAATAGCCTACAAAGAAATTTGTGGTTCCTTCTCAGTATCAGACTCTTCTTCCTCGTCGGAAGTCTCCTCCTTAGCTACGATGTAAAATAACATCTTACAGTGGTAGCCTGGTGTATATATGTCATCACAATTATAGCACAGATTTTTGGCACGACATTTCGCCATCTCTGCTGGTGTCAGACGCTTAATATAAGGGTTGCGGTTGGTGGTTGTCGCTGGAGGTGCCGCCGAAGTAGAACCAATCCGGCTTGGCTGGTCTTGGCGCTTCCCAATTCGTCAACGCTCATACAAGCGTGCCAAATTCATTGCTGTTGCGAGATTGGGGGGAGACTGTAATTCAATATCCACCGCAATGGATTCTTGTAAACTGCTGATGAAGAGGTCAACCTCTTGTCCTGGATCAAGGAAGGTGATACGTGCAGCTAACTTCTCAAACTGCCTCTGGTATTCTTCCACCGTACCCGTCTGACGTAGTCAGGCTAGTTCTCCCAGTTTGCTTCTACCACTGGTTGGGCCAAATCGGCGCATACATTGGTCCTTGAATTCCTCCCATGTCAGATTGGGCCGGTTTTTGTCGAGTTTCAAGAACCAATACAGCATCATCCTCCAAGTGTGGTGCTAATATACTCAATTTCTCATCTTCTGGAACCTGCTGGTGGCAGAAATCGTAGTGGTAGCGACTCAACCATGGCAATGGCTCGGAGGAACTGTCATAATGGGGAAATTCCAATTTGCGATATCGGTGTCCTCCATCTCCACGGAACACTCTGCCCTCGACATGTTGCAGAAGGCTGCTTTCTCCATATTCACGATGATCAAGAGGAGAATGGGTCACATCGTGAAACCTATGCTGGAGATCTCGAGTGTCCTATTCCTGGGCTTCAAAAGATTTCCGATCGCATTCCCTGGCCTCGTGCTCGCGATCAAGTTGTTTGCAAAGGTGTTGCTTATCAATTTCATATCTGGCCATAAACGCCTCAAATTGCTGCTGGAAAGAGCGAAAAGTATCACCCATAACGCTGGGCTCTGAAACCAATTTGTTATGGTCCCAAATAGAGGATCTGGTTAGGGGTCGTTGAAGAGTGCAGTCGAACTCGTGGAATTGTTGCTGCAAAGAATTCTTGTTAGTATTTCTACCTTTCTTATTAGGATTAGGCATGAAGGGAATGAGAGCTCATTTAGAGAGAACTCTCCGATCTCTGGATCAATGTATTCGGAGTAGGCAAAACTTGCCTCTGCCGTTTTCCTTTATTCATAATATATATACATTAATGTTACTGTTGCAGTTACAATAATTAACTACGATCGAGACTTAAAAGAAAAATAACTGCAAGAATGCTAAAATTGAAAAAATGACCAATTCCAAACTATTTCTCAACTGCTGCAACGTTCTTCTGGTCCCACTTCCTGTGAGAATAGTGTCGGTAGACCTTAGGGCCCATAACATAAACTTTTATAAGTGTTAAAATTAAATCATACTTCGTTCTAAACGTTAATGGTTTACTCAACTCTTTTACCAAAAATAAAAGCCTACAATAATAATATGCTACAATAACTTGGGCCAAGGTATGATTTGCTCCACTGAATATAGCACCAAGAGTAAGAACCTTTAGCAAGACCTCACATTGCACCATGTCATTTGAAAATAATAGGACCATCCATGGTTTGATTGGGTAAATGTTAGAAAGCAGAATCATAAACTATCACACACAACAGTTATACAAGGATACCTCATGTTCCTTGAGGGGCTCACTGAACATGCAACTGCCATTTTGATTCCAGTCACCACCATAAAAATGTCGAGGTGATTGTAGCCTCCAAAATTTAAGCGTATTATCAGGAACTTCATTCTCTATGTATGAGACCATACTTTGAAGAACAACTTTAAGTCCATCAAACAAGCCAAGGGAAGGAAGTATTGGCTTCCCATCACGATAGAAGACAAGGGGTGTTTCCTTTGGGAACTTGTCATAACCCCACCTGAAGATGATCAAGTGAATTAGTAATTACAAGGCTTTCAATATTTTAAAACTAGCACATCCTGAACTAATGAGGGATTATGACTTGGCTAGTTCAGTCCAACACTAGATATGTGCAAAGCCACTAAAAGCACAGCTTCCAAATAGGTGTCAACAACCGAAATGGTTCAAAAGAAATTTACTAAGTTTGTCAACAACCGAAATGGTTCAAAAGAAATTTACTAAGTTTCTCATGCCTTTACTTCTAGACTTTTTGATTTTCATTAATAAATGCCATCCACAGTAGTAGAGATACTGAAACTTTACAAGATTTGACATGTTAGACAAATTACATGATTTCAATACATTTATCAATGGCAAGACATAAATGATTAGAACACACTTATTTAACATACATCAGGTATTCCATCAAAAGATAGAATAAATGTCACACACAAACAAGTAACAAGAGCAGAAAGTTTCAAGTTTTAATGGTTCATTGATTCATTGCTGGAGATGATACACAAGCTTCTATCATGACTAGAATTAGGAAAGCAAGAATTCCACATCTGAGATCTCAAAAGCATTAATGAGATTAACAAATCAGTTCAGCAATCAAAATCTAATCAACTGAAAACTGGAAACAGGAACAGGAACTCACCAATGACCAGTGTTGAAAAGGACCACATCATAGAAGTCAGTGACAGTGGCCCAATCATCCGCTGGTATATCAACATCCACACGATATGTTCCTTTCAATCCCTCACTGTCAACAGCAGATTTTAAAGGCTGCCACCTTTACATAATCAGTAACGGGCAAGTAAGGTTGTCATTATACAATATTGTAAAGGAAAACATGAACACCAGATTAACAATTCAGATCTGTATGGAGTATCACAATCCTATAGAGAAAAGTTGCTTAGCGGTAAAATGTATCAAATGCCATCACAGACTGGATCTAAAGATGTGTGTTGAAGGTCTAAAACAAATGTTTGGTGATACAGATAATACGCTATGAGTTCAAGGGTCAACAACAAACAGAGTATTAAATACTTCATCTAAACATGAAC
This sequence comes from Erythroxylum guanchezii, assembly GCA_025629825.1. Classification (NCBI taxonomy): domain Eukaryota; kingdom Viridiplantae; phylum Streptophyta; class Magnoliopsida; order Malpighiales; family Erythroxylaceae; genus Erythroxylum; species Erythroxylum guanchezii. The sequence goes on along the minus strand of JAOTAX010000198.1, from coordinate 34,413,073 downwards.
ACCATTTTCAGTGTATCAACGAATGTAATACAGCTAGGAGGCACCACTATTCTTTATCATAGACTTCAATGGAAAAGGAAGAGAAAAGAAGAAAACAGTTCCTTCCATCCTTATTCCAGATCAAAAAAGCAAAGGCATTACAGCTACATGTATGTACAAATGAACCTACACACAAGTCGGTATAATGTTCCTCACATAAATGAAATTACAGCAGCAGGGCATCAGTCATGTTACTACAGCCCAGGTCGTATTTGTAATCGAATACGACTCATATGAGCCATCAGTTCTGAGCTTTATCTCCATAAGACAACACCACATCATACTCTACCAAACTAAGACAACAAATCAAACCCAACAAAACTCTTACGAAACTCATTAAGAAAACTTTACTTACTCGTATCTGGCAAGCAAAACTGCGCGGTGATAGGCCACAGTGACATTAAATTTTGGAAAATAAGCACCTCTCCAAGCACCCATTTTCTTCCATTTCTTAGCACCGACGTCAGCCACTCTAAGAATACATAAAAACGAAACCAAAAAGTTCTCATTCAAAGAATCTCCCACAAACCCAATATTCTTATTCCTCATCAGACCAAGAAAACTCTTCGGGTCAATCCGTGTCAAGTCGCAATCTTTTGGCACCCATCTCCACGAATTAATGAGAACCATGTTCTCTCTCTTGTTTCTGATGCAGTTCCATGAGTTCCGATGAAATGGGCACGTCTCATCGTAGAATGGCCTTGGGGATTTGGGGTCTAGGACCCAACGGCCTTCGAAGAAATTGCACGGAACAGAAGTAGAAGTAGAGGTGGTGGTGACGGTGACGGTGGCGCTGAGTGTAGAGGATTGCTGGAGAAGAGTAGTGGGGTAGAGGTAAATAATGATGACAGAGAGAAGGATCAAGTAAGGTAACTTTGAAGGTAGCTTCAGTTGCATTGTAGGTACAGGGATCCACCACCTATGCGTTGTGTAAGATATTTTGTTAAAACAAGTATCAATACAATAATGCAATGTATCAATAAATACTAATATGCTAGAGATAAATAAAAATAAAAGAAAGCATATATACAAATTCAAATAAATTTATATTGTATTAATTGAAATAAGCTTTAACTTAAAATTAATTCAATCTGATCAATTAAAAATTTAGCTAGTAGTTAGTTATTTAGACTTACATTAGATCTGGCCAGTTTAGTTATTTCCTTATTGCTTTTCTTAACCATTTTGAGGTTCTGTTCAGATAGAGACTGATGAGGACATGCTGTGGAAGCCCAATGTGAGAGGAGACTACTGATGAACTTGCTGCCAGGGGACTGAAGTTCTTGAACTGGTTGATCATTATTCACATTCTTATTTCTTTAATTGTGTTGATTTTTCTTTTATGGTTGTGTCAAAGTACATTAAACAGTACGATCTCCAGACAACAAATGGAAGTTATGCTGTAACATATTGATGAAACTTACTCATCATGGGTTGTTTCATACCTTAAATGCGTTTGGGAGTGATTATCGCCCATTAGTGAAAAAGGAAATATGCGAACGGCAAGTATCATGTGCTTTGTGTAAGCTTTAGGAAATTGCATGTCGCTTAAACCATACACTAGTAGCTAGTACGTTTTGTGGTATCTTTCTATTTCTGTTTTGACTAGTTGAGCAAGAGAGACTTGTGCTGAAATTTTACGTTGTTCTATCTTTATACTCGCAGCTTTGTGAATTGTGAGCTTTGCTCAATGGTCATTGTTTACAGACAGTGAGTTCTTTATGTTTAATAGTACGTGTTCTTGAATTTCTGTTCATGTTCAGGACTTTTACGCTCTCTCTCTTTCTCTGGCATCGCTAGGTTGGATCTTTCAAAAACTAACCATCCTGGAAAAATTCCACCTGGCCTATATAACCCAAGTAATTTTGCAGAGATGGATGGATCCAAACAAATTCACTAGTCTAAGAACCTAACGGTTTTAAGAATGAAATTGAGTGGAGTATTGAGGATTTAACACTGCAATGATTGGAAAACTGTGGCTTCTTTGTCGTGCTATGTCTATTGCCGTTGCCTAGAATGGATGCATTACTTGTTAGAACAGATGGGTTCTTTGACATGAAAACTGGTACTCAATTCTAATTGACAATGAAGCTGGCCACCTGTCTTAATTAAGGTATTGAAAGAGGTGTCCTGTTCTGAAGGTTGAGTATAACTAGTGTCGCAAAATTCATTTCTACATTTGTATTCCATTACCATATGAATGCCATCCCATCTTACTTCATCTTATGTGTTGCAATCAACTTTATTTGGTGCAATTTGGTATTGCATTGCTTCCAGTAATCTCCCAATTTTGGAGGAAGAATTTATAGGATACTATAAGTTGATGTATATCCGGCAGCTAGTTTTGAACTTGTATAATGTTTGCAATGTTTGCTACTTGTTTCAAGCAACAACTTGTGCATAAAAGAAGGATACTTCAGAAAGAGACCCCAGATAAAGTGGATGTTGAGTATGAACCATCCATGATATGCCTTTGATTAATATATAAAGTGTGGAGCTCATCAGTTTTCTGTAAAGCGGAATACTGAATTGTCTTTCTCAAGCATGGAAATAGAAAAAGAAAATGGTCAAGTCATTTCAGTGACTTTTGAGAGAAATCATAAGCCATACCAAGCAAATGTGCAATCCTTTATTTCGCCTTCAAAACATCATAGAAGGATACAGGCTGCTTCTTGGACTTGACACATAGCTCCTGGAAGCACAAAAAACAAGTGTCTTTATACAAATTGTTCACCAACGAAGCAAACAACAGTTTCATTTTAAAGTTATAAGAAATTGTACTTCTATTGCGGTAGCTAAACGCAAAATCGTTGCTTCAGCCCATGGACGACCAATTATTTGCAATCCTATAGGAAGCCCTTGTTTATCATAGCCAACCTGAAATGGGCGATTTTAGTTTATTTGACATTGCCGTCCTGAAATATCAGAGAGAAGTTTCTCATAGTCAAGAAGAGCAAAGAAGGTAACTCACAGGAACAGAAATAGCAGGAAGACCAAGAAGGTTTGGTGCTACTATAAACCGCATCAGATAACCTGCAACCGAGGAAATCATGCATCGTCATAATGTATTTATGATGACAAAAGATGCAATACACTTTTGAGTACCAACAATAATTTAAAAAAGGAATATTTATGGTTAAGCCTCAAGTAAAATAGAAACTTGGTCATTGCATCCTCATTCCAAGTGTTAAAGCATAAAGCACTGCCTCAAAAACATGAAATGACCTAAACTGGATGAGGACAAGTAGGTCTCCGCAGCAGTTCTTCAATTAAAAAAACAAAATAAACAAGGCATGCGAGAGGAAGAAAATATAATAGTTCCATCAAATTGGGTAATAGAATTCCTACACTTGTGCTTTTCAATTCACCAGTTGATTTATGCGTGAAGGTTATGAAAAACAAGTATCACGAGACAAACCTGTAACCTGCATATCAGTCTCTCCGTATTTAAGGGCACTTGGACGGATTTCGGGTGCTGTCATACTGGCATTCACAAAACCAAGAAAGGGAGAACATGAAAAGATATTCATAGACTGAAAAATCCTATGTTCAGTTGATGCATGATAAGAATAATGACCAGCACACCACCTTCCAGTTGGAGCAAAATATTCTGAATGACAAACAAAATTTCCAATAACAATAGCATTTCTGCTGATTAGATATCAAAGTACGAATGAAGATGCCAAGAATTGCATATAACTGCATTTAGTATATGCAAGCATATATACGTCAATCTTTTGGGAGTCAACCGTAGTCCCTACAGTAGTAAATGCTTGTTCATTTTCCTGGACGCATAAGAACATGTGCTGCAGATTCAGGACTTCATTCAAAAGAGCACACTGAAAGTTGATATTAAGGGTTGCGTACCCAGTTGTTGGGGTCACTATGACATCAATCTTTTTGAAAATCTCCATGTGATAGTGCATTATTCTTCTCCTGAACCAATAGGGTTGAAGAAATAAGTGGCAATTTGAGCAAGGAGATTTCACTAAACATGTAACACTAAACAAATATACACAACGGTCTGCCAATTTGTATGGTAGATAGGCAGAAGTGAGCCTCACCTTATGCACTGGGCAGCAACATAATCTCCTCCACTGAATGATTGAAACAAGGCTAGATTTGAACGGACATCGTATGTAAGCTTGGCACCTTTTCTGCAAAAATAACGAGGAACTGGAGATCTTGTCAATTAGAGACCAACCAGAGAGTTGACGATTGTTATAATCATCTTACTATCATTTATCTGCTTGAGAAAGCTCAGATTGTATCATGCACTCCACAAAAAGGAAATAAGGCATACCCATCATCCAAAAAAGAGCTCAATCTACATTGTGTTTCACATCCAATTGAAACAAGATGAGCGGTGCTCATTTCATGAAGCTCAGGTATAACAATCTCAACCATCTGTAACCAGGTTCAGTTGGACGGGAAAATAAATATGTCTGATGCTGAGATTGTGTTTCAGTTTATCTGTGCAGTAAGAATACTGATGATCAAGGACTTACTTCACAGCCGTGTGTTTTCATTAGAAGGTTCAGAATATCCTCACAAGTATCAGAGATATCAGTTGAAATTACATCATTAAACCACTGCAGTGTAAGTAAGCTCCATTTAGGAAAGATTGTTATCCAAGGCATGAACCACAATGAACTCAATCAATGTTAGCAAGGGAAGAGGTTGGATTACTACCGCCGAATACTTCCCCAGTCGCACTGTACCTAAAGCATCTATGTTTTCGTATGATGACAAATTTGGCAAACAAGGAGGAGGCTGTTAAAAGAAAAAAGAAAACACATAATAAGCATAATGGATGACAGAACAAGCAGCATGGATTAAAAGGGCCTCTAATGACAGAAATGGAAGAAAAAGCAAGAATATTATCTTTTATGCAGAAAACAAAGAAGTAAAGTTTAGGTTACCGGATTCAAGCTGATTCTATCCTCAGGCGAACATCCCAAGATTGCCGAATACCTGTAGGTTAACATGAGTAACAAACACGATAACTCAGATGATAAATGCAAGGATGGACAGAGTTGCAATGTCCAAAAGTCACATCCTACCACTTATGAAACTATAAAGACCAACAAATGAAGAACGATTTTGTCTAACCATAAGGATTTAGCCTAGTATCCGGGAAGTTGGGATTCAAATGATCAAATCCCAGTGGATGTAGTCGTTGATGCTTTTTGATGTACCAAGTAAAACAATATTGTTTTTATTAATGTCAAGAGTATCAGATTCTGAAAACTGCCACTTGTTAGATCTAACTCGCACCATGCTTACATTAAAAGACTTACACTAGCATGACATCTTCCACCGAAGATGCAAGTGGTCCAATTATTTCCACTGTCCCAGAATCAGATAGGGAACTGCACGGGGTAGCATTCGGTGAAAAAATTACTCGGTGCAAAAATAAGAATAGCAAGTCTGATGGTAAAGCTATACAACAGAAAGATTACCCTCCTACATCTGTTCGACCATATGTTGTTTTCAATCCCACTATACCACAAAGTGAAGATGGAATTCTGATTGAACCTGTAGTCTTTTCCACAGTAAATTAATCACAAATCAAATATATATTCACAAATGAAATATTTTCACAACCTCCACCATCTGTTGCCAAAGCAGCAGAGCACAGTCCTGAAGCAACAATTGCTGCTGGGCCTGATGAAGATCCACCAGTGTACCTATCCAAGTCATGCGGGTTTCTCGTTGTTCTGCACCCGAATAAAAAAAATCTAAGGATTAAGAAACCTTAAATAGATGAAGATATTAAAAAGTATACTCAAAATGACCAGAGTCACATTTAAGTAACGAGCTGACTTTGACTGACCCATAGTTGGAATTATTTCCAGTTGTTCCCATTCCTATCTCATGCATATTTGCCTTGCCCACAAATATCACACCACAGCTTCGTAGTCTAGAAACGCTAACGGCATCCTTTTCGACCTCTCGAACCTCATGCATCCATGTTGTTGCACCTGTCATATATGATGCACTAGTTTTACCACCTATTTTAAGAAGAAAAATAACTTGTAGCAACATACTTACCCTTAGTTGGATGAGGATAGCAATCTATATCGTCCTTGATTGCAATGAAAATGCCATCCAAGATGGATATCGGACTTCCTGCAGAACAAACACAATCAAATCTCTCAGAGTGAACCATACTTCTTCATGCCACTATTAAATTATCCTACATATGTTCGTCAATACCTTCCTCAAACCTCCCTGTAGATGCTGCAGCTTGCTTCCTCACTCCCTCCTCATCAAAAGAAACCAATAACGGCATTGGGGGGTCCTTCTTTCCAAACTCCTTTATTACTGAGATTAGGTGCTCTGCAACCTTCATTAAGATAAAAGAAGTGAGATCCTTACACTACAATTTGCTAAAGAGGAGAATAGTAATGTGACACACCATTGATGGGGTTACAAGCTTTGACCGATAAGCATGTGCATAATCACGTATCCTCCAATACCTAAATGAAGAAGCGGGGCCCCCACTCCAGCAGCTAGAAGGATCGTAATGAGGAAGGCACTTCAAGGCTGACTCGACGCGTTCTTCAGTTGTTCCTTGTTCGTCGAGGACAAAAACACCAGGTTCTGCCTCTGCAGTTACATAATATAAAATTCACGCCATAACTTCTTAGAATTAGATATGCTTTCCTGCAGAGTTACATGGTCCCCAGACTTACTTCCATGTAATAATGTAGCTCAATCTTTCTAATTTTACATTGAATGTAGGCAACATTGTGTACACAAATTTCAATATAAACTATACCAGTAGCACTGTGGCAACAAACCTTGTGGAGGAAATTCAGGTTTAAACATGGGTGCTTCTGGAATCTCCGTGTTTCGCAATAACTGAGAATGAAAGACATTGGAAACAGTCTTAGTAAGTTATCTCTGCCGTTGCACTCAATAAAGCCTCCAATCCAATGCGCAATGAAGAAGAAGAATTTTTTAAGGCAGACCTCATCCATCTTGTTTTGCTTCTTCAATTTTGATATGATGAAAGACCCCACCACTGGTGCTTCAAGCATCCTCACAAACAACTTAATCATCCACCCGGTTAAGTGTGGAGCTGTGCAAGTCAACAAGAATGAGATTATCTCTTTCCCTTAAACATAACAAAACTTAAACAGCTATGCTGCTAGAGGTTTAGATACTTGTGTAAAGGTTGTGAACATGGACCTTGGATGATCTCAGGCGCGTACTTGACGGTGGACAAGTTCACATCCTTAGCTGGCACCATTACTCTTTTCTTTCCCATTCTTCGAAGACAAATTGCACTGCCAATTCATAATACATTTCCAGCTTGTGACGCAAAGCAAAAAGAAAGATATAAATGAACAAGTAAACGTCATAAACTTCATTCTGAGACATAAAACACAACTGGGTTATGTTTCAAAATCACAAAGTTGCTTGCTTGATCTTTCCTTTCCAACCAAAACAATAAAAAAAAGATCAAAGACTGAAATTTGGTCACTTTGAGTTCGTTTTTGTCACTATATGTTAATCATTGATAAGGACAGAAGACAGCAGGATGCTTTACTTACCTCAAGAACTCGTTAAAGTTTCAGAACTTGAAGCAGAAATGTAGAAGTAGAAGCTTTTATGGATTGCTAAACAGGCCGAGAATTTTGAGACTGTTCAAGAGCTTAAATAAGACATAGGCATCGAAGTCTAAGGTAGCTGTAAAAATGTTGGTCTAGACACAAGAAGATTGGCGTTTGATTGTCTAGCGACTTGCTTTTAAAACATAGTCTTGTCAATGTTCCCATACTACTCTTTTACAAGGTAGTTTGGTAAGCCTAAAGGTGTCCTTAATTACTTAACTGTTTGATTGTTGCAAGGTCAAATTTCACTTCTTTGTTCATAGTAATTCCATAGGTTATGGAGTCCTCGAATTTGACAATCATCAACGATGTTATATTCAACTCTTTGTCTGGATACTATACATTCTGCGCAGGCGATATTTGTGGTATCAACTGCATCACATTTGTTTCTTTAAGTTCTTCTTTTATTTGCACTAAAAATGTGGAGAAAGCAATAAAATGGGTTGTAAATCTTCTTTTTAACAGACTTTTCTATAATAGATTCACTGCATAATATGTTCTGGCAATGAACCATGCCCAATAATTGTCATTTCCCATTTCAGGTGGATGTTTCAATGTCTTATGCTTCCAAGGACCATTTTGCTTATTGTCCTATTCGCCATTAGCACCTGACACCCAAAGATCAATAATCGAACCACTTAGGCCATTTTCTTCTCTTCTGTACAATTCTAATCCTGCTACTTTTTTGTCATTGGATTAATAGTATACGTATTAGTTTCACACCTTCCTTTTTTCGTGTTAGTGTTTAGAATAAATTGCATTTATTGTTGATTTAAAACATCTAATAAATGCAAATATAATCATAATTACTTCATTTTCTAATGAACAAGAATGCCACATCTTAATAAGAATCATAATTATTATTAAAACGTGAGTTTGTTTACATATGCTGACACGTTAACTCATAAACGAACTTACAATCAAGAAAAAGTTAGTCTCCAAGATATTCTGAAATTGCAACTTCAAATCTTTGACAATAGGTGCAAGGTATGGTTTATGGATACGTTAATTTAGAAAGGAGAGGATTATCCGAATTGAAAGAAGATAATGCAGATATCAAAATGTTTATGAGCGAAGAACAAGCAGAGCCATCAGAGTTCTATAATATCATGCTAGCAACTTTTGTTTAAAAGCATTGTCTGACATGCAGACAAATTGGCGGAGCAGCCGAGCTCGCTTATTTGAAGATATTATTGCTTCGGACCTGACTTAACTGTGACCATGCAAGGAAGGATTTGGTGGCAGTATCTTTCTTTAAAGTGGAAAGAGAGCCACCCAGGCCGGCTTATTCAATCATATTCTTCCAATCTTTCTGTAAAGTGTGCTTAGCCCGAAAACAATTTAGGGCCAGTTTAATTACAATTTTACTTTTTATTTTAAATTTTGATTTTGATTTTTATTTTTTATTAAAAATTAAAAAAATTGAGACTTTGTCATAAAAAGAATAAAAACAAAAACATATTTGATTGAGATTTGTAATAAAAAATTAAAAGTAAAAACATATTTGATTTTATAATCATGTTTTTATGGTAATATTAAACTTTAATTTAATTATTTTTCATTTGCAATATCTCCCCATCTAGCCATTATATATGTAAAATATGTGTCAAATGAGTAACAACATATAATATTTTGGGTTGAATTAATCCATGTATCCTTATATGGTATTTATTCATCGGTTGGAATATGTGCATCAATATGTGTACCTTTTATTATTTCTATATAATCCTAAAAAATAAAATTACACTATTAAAATAATTATTAATCATAAGGACATAATAAAAAAGTAATTAAGTATATGAATGTACCTAAAAATATAGAAAGAATTTTGAATTATGTTAAATCTCATGACTTGTATTCATAAAAGAAGGCAGAGTAATGACTCTTTTCGTAAAAAAATTAACTACATATAGGAATTTGTGAAAATACTTTGAATTTGCCCAGCTAAAATGTTGTAAATGTTTGCATTGATTTTGATTGTCGCATTATGCTCTATAGTCATCAAGAAAATTACAGCTTATTCGTCCACAGTCAAATGGCTTATTAGCTTTAAGCCTCCTAAACTCTCTAACTCATCACATAAGCTTAATAAAATTATCTCTCTTTTCCTTAAGTTCCTATAAATCTTATAAGGATTTCCGTTCAAAAGTTCTAATATCTAATAATGACATAATAGAGCAGAAGTTGTGTATAGTTGTTTGTATAAATGAAAATATTCATTCTCTTAAGTAGTTAGAAAAATAATAATATCACATAAATTAAGATCTCAATAAAGTGCTAGAAATTGCCAGGAGAAAATTGTTAGCAAGGAAAATATTGATCGTTGATTCCCTAGCTGCCCAGAGTCCAAGATGAATGTTTATAAGAAAATAAAAAACAAATGGTAACACTTTAAGGATGACAGTCACATTTCACAATGCTTATGTATTGTTTCATCGAGCATCAACTCAAGGACCCAAGAAAACATCATGTACTACTTACACATGAAATACACAATTATATTGATTTCAGGATAGAGAAATTTGTTACAACTATTATAGTAACAATATATATATGTTCTAATGTTGAGATATCAGCGTGTCACATAATCATTGGTTGTTAATTCTAACTACAAGCTTATGGCTAAGTAATGGACTTTTCATGTTATTTTCTTCCTTGATTCTATAAGATGTCGAAACAAGTTCATCAGGGACATTAAAGCAAGGTATTGCCAATATTCTTGTCCATATTTTTTGTCAACTTTGCAAATGAATATTTGAGTTGAACATGTAGAAAGAGATTGAGACCAACTAGTTTTTAGATATTTATAGGCCATATTTCATTAAAAATGTTAATTATTGTCTTCATTCACTACAGAATGTTGAAACCAAATCAAATAAAAAATAAATAAATATAAAATTACACCTATTTTATTTTATATAAAAATAACCATATTAAATACATCACATAATGATGAAAAACTAATATACAAGGTCCTGTAGCTACTTAAGATAAGTGTCGGTTAATTCTTCTTAGCTTATGAAATGGTACTTATCCCATTTTGGCATGGATTAATTACCAACAGAATGTATCCTTGCTCCATTTTGGCACCGATTAATTTATCTCAATCAATGGAATGATAGTTTTTCATTCAAGTATTAGCCAATTCTTTATGACTAACGAAATATTGCATACCCCATTTTTGCAAAAAACAAACTTTTCCTTACATTTGAATATAAATTTTTATTTTTCATGAATACTATTTTGGGATGAATAGTGAATCCATGTGAATAGTATTTATGTTTAAATAGTAATTTTGAGGACCCCACCCTGAAAGAATTGAAAATATTTGGAATAAATATTAGAGTCTAATGATATTAAAACGGAATGAAAATAAGTTCAATAGGATGAAATTCGGGAGTTTCGAAAGTTTAGGATTAAAATGCCCTTTTTAGAAAATAATGGGTGATGATGATTTTAAACCCATTTGAAATTTTTTTAAAGCATTCAATCAATAAATATTGACCCTAATTAGGGTATTTCATGATCAATTTAATGATAAGACAGTTGTGAAATATTTTTAGAATTTAATTTGGTTAATAGGTGAATTAAACTCATTAAAGGACAATTTGGTCTTTTTGTATAAAATGACATTAGTAGATTAATGAGTCACACTTAATGATCAATTAACAGTTTTCTTAAGCGTTAATAAACATTAATTGAACGGTGATGAGTCATTAGAGATGACCAATTAGAAGATGACATGTGTAATGCACTAAAGAGTATAAAAAGCAAGAATTAAGACAAAATTGCTTCACTTGGAGAGTGAACCGTGACAGCCAAAATGAAAAGAAAAAGGGGAGTAACCAAGGCGACTTTCGGCCAAGGAGAAGAGGAAGAAGAGGCCGATGTTTCTGATCGATTTGGAGTATGATTTTGAGAAATCTTGATCAAGTTTAGGTGCTTACCAATTACCCAAGAGATTGGAAGAAAAAGTGGCAAGCTTTTCCTAGTTTAAGCTACTAATTTTGTGAATTTTTGAGTGGAATGGATTTATTTAAAATCAATGGTGATTTTTGACTTGCCATAAAGTAGATAATAAGCTTGGAAGCATTTAAGGGTTGAAAACAAGAAAGAAAACCAAAAAATCAAACTTGAAAGAATCAACCATGGCTATGGTTTTTAGTGTGATATGATCCAAAATCTATTTTGATGTTTTATGATGTCATAACATGGTTTTGATGCTAATGAAGTAAAGAAATGAAAAGGAATTGATTTGGAATTCTCAGACTTGGACTATTTTTCTTTACCAGCTAAACTGGTGATTCGTGTCGAGCTTAAGTAGTCAAATGAACTGCCAGAGTCTTCAAAATCATCACAAAACTTTGCACCCACGGTGGGCTAAGCAATAGTTCCAGCACCAAGTTTTGATCTTCTAGAATTGCCAGATGAATGCCCAGTAGCACTAGAAGAAGTCATCCCTTTCTATAAACTAAAAGAAATAATTGCTAGAAAATGACTCAAGTAATAACAAACCCATTTTTTGTAATCTATTTTGGGTTACATAGACTACACATATTTTACAGAGTATCCGTTGCAAAAGTTGCCATCGTTAGCATAAAACACATACCAGGTGTTGCCTCATTGAATTGACAAAGAGGGGCAATTAGCATTGTCAATTTTAGTCTCCTAGAGTTGGCGAGGCTTCTAAGTAGTTTATTAAAAAGAGAGAAAGCAGAAGAAGAGAAGATTGGAAATGAGAATCATAAGCCCAAACATCCTTCTTTTCTCGCAGAAGAAGAGAAGATTGGAAATGAGAATCATAAGCCCAAACATCCTTCTTTTCTCCTTATGATCAAGAATAAGGAAAGTCTTTAGATAAGATAAAATTCATAGCAGTACTATGAAAGGATGGAAATAAAGACAATGATTTTAAACAAACATGATCCTAATGTCGCAGTAGTTTAAAGAAAAATTTGACTCAATTCTAGTCAACCTAGTAACTTAAATTTAAACCTAAATCTCTGATACCAACTTTGTCACGACCCAACCTTGGATCGTGACCGACACTAAAGAAATAGTAAACCTAAGGTTTGTTGGACCTTTATTAAGCCTAAAATGCCATCAAATCCCTATATCCATGGTAAAGATGAGATTTCAAAATGATCAAACTCATGCTGATAATAATTAAATAGTTCTAATAATATACGATACTCAATATGCTACAATATTAAGATAGTTAATACAAGGGAAATCCAATATATACAAGACTATTGCAACTCTAGAGTCAAAGATCACCAACAACACATACATTGAATCATCGGAGAGGAAGTAAATCGACAAAGTACCTTGTTAAAAGAGATCTAAAAAAATCCTGAAAAAAAATAGTTAAAGAGAGTCAGACCTTGCTGAATGAATTAATAATATGGTTATGTTATGCTCACCTAAGGATTTCAAATGATACATATATATGTATATATTTATAATGTATTATACCCGTAATGCAATTTCATAACATAATCACTTTTTTCATAAACATGCATGCATTTTTCGTAACAATATCATGTCACATAATCATCACAATCACAAATAATAATGGAGGACTAACGAACGACCCTATGACAGACCCCTTCTCATAAACTATAGCCATAGGGGCTTTCTTGTTCCACATGAGTCACTTGGTCCAATGCAGTGGATTGTCATCTAAGAGCTACATTCAACCGAACCACCATAGCCTCACTATGACATGATTGCCGTCCAAGAGCAAACTTGACCGAATTGCCACAATCTCATGTACCATATATCAGTTGGTGCTCGAGACCAAGCTCAACCGAACCACCCCAACCGCATCATATCTAAATCAATATACCCAATACTAACCCAAATCTATACCTGACTAATGAATTATTGTGCGCACAACCTAGTGACACCAACTGGGTAACTTATACTATAACAATCCTCCATATTATCACATAACAAAACAAGCACAACATTGGACAATGGAAATATATATACATATGTCAACCCATATGTATGAATGTCATGCGTGTATATGAAAATGATGGTGATTTCTATGATGAATATAAAATTCTAATGCATGTTCATAGTTATAAATATTAACTCACAGATATAGAGTCATTGGTAGACAACTTCCAATGGTTAAAGTTAGGTTTTACGTAGGGGTGTTCATGGTAGGGTAACCTGACCCGTTCATAAGTAACATGAACCTGAACCTGAATGTCAGGTTCGGCAATTTCACGAACCTGAACTTGAACCTGAACCTAAACCTAAAGAACCTATAGGATCGATTAATCTATTTTCAGGTTCGGTTTTCAGGGTAACCAGAACCTATTCATATCAATATATATGATAAAAAATTATTTAAAAAATTGGTGAAAACAAATACAAATTATTCATAAAAGTATGCATATAAAATCTATCAAGGATTAATCCAATATGTTAAACTCAAGCAAAGTAAAAACAACTCAAACAATGTCTTATAAAAGATTCATACTAGAAAAAAAAGACATAAATTATTAAACAATTATTTTTCAAATAGGATGGTAGGATGATCCACTGTTATATATGAAGCCACATCTGTAGAAAATAAAGAATAAAAAGAGTTAGACTCGTTATTTCTTTTTTAATTAAAAAAAGATTTTTTATTTATTTGTATATTAAAACAAGGTAAAGTAAATTAGATTACCTTTTTCAATTTGCTCAAGTTTTTCAAGTCTTTCTTCCACATAAAAAGGAGCTTGTGGTTTTCTCAACCAATCTTGTCCACAAACAATAGCCTTCACTATCTTTGGAATAAGAGATGTGCGAAATGAGTCAAGCACTCAACCTCCTATACTAAAAGTCAACTTAGATGCAACAGTGAGGGAACGAACTGCTCTACTAGATCTCATTGATTAAAAAATAATAAAACTATTCTTCTAACATCATTAAATCTTATTTTATCATATTAAAATAAAATAATAATAATAAACTAATAAACGCAAAAAAGTATCATTTTTCTTATTATAACTTAGTGTAGAAAATGCAATTAATATCATAGTTAAAACTTCAAATATTATATTATAAAAAGCGTAGTTGTATAAAAAAAATACAATC
>JAOTAX010000198.1:34368359-34383606 GCA_025629825.1 Erythroxylum guanchezii | reverse complement strand
TTGTTTGATTGGGAGGATGAATGATGCTTGCATTTGGTGGGACCCGAAATTGTGCCAAGGTGGAGATTTGTTGTATTATTTTGACTTTGATGGCTTGGTATTATTTTAACTTTGATGGCACAATTCCTATCCTATATTGGGAAAAGATGAAGATGGGAGGAGTTTTTGAAGTTATAAAATAACTCTTCCCCCTCCTAATCAAAACCATCCCAAAAATTTGATAAATACTCAAAATTTTGTATACATATCAAATTTAGTATTCTCTTCTTAATAAGAGCAGGCTGCCTTAAGTGGTGCTCAAAGAAGTAGGCAAAATTGGCCGAACTTCATTATCAATTTTCGGGTGTATTCTTTCCTTATCTCTTTTATTTATTTCGCATTTATAGTATTCAATATTATTTGTCGGGTATATTTGTAGTGTTGTGTTCAATTATTTAGGTGTATTTACTGTTCGTGTGTATACACGGGTTAAGTTGTGATAAATACACCGTGCACATAATTTCTGTCTAAGAGGCCGGGTTTTAAATGGGACCATTTGTGACTCTTCTGCCCTTTCCTGAGATTTTACGTGGAATGGTAATACTGTCTTAGGAATCCGTTTGATAGTCTTTTCTGAGAATTACTGAATTGGTTCACTTTACTAGTTCCTTATCTTAGAAGGAAAAATTACTGATTTTCCTTACACACTTTTCATATATTTTAAGTACCAACTATTGCTTTCCACCGTCTTCCTCCATAATCAACAAAGTACCGACTCCTAATATGCTGTTTTCCACGGAAAGACGTCGACAATATTCGAGATCATCCAAGGAAAACGTCTCTCGAGCTTTCTTTAACTTTCCACCTAATATATTCTTTCACCTTGCTTGTCATAGATTTTACATACATCAGTCGTTACCTCGCCATTAAATCAGTCTCTTGTTTCATTTTGGGTTTTTCTTGAGAACATGCACGACCCCAAGTATCCGTACGGGTACCCGCCCCCAGGTAGCCATGCTTTTCTCAATTACCCTATAGCTGTACTCCTTCAAAATTTTGCATGTCCAATTACCCAAGTTAAGCTTTGTCTGTGTTGAGAACTGTTGTTACATCATGAGGAGATATCTCTACGTTTCAAGTCATCATTTTGTCATTTTTCCTATGATTTGATTTTATCATCTACAAGTTGTGTTTGATTATCTTAATGATTGTTTGTTGAATAACCAAATTCTGCGTCTTTTAAACGTTTTTGTTATTATTATTTTGCGACTTGCTACTTCTTCCTTAGAAGGCCAAAATTTCTGCTGCAAACTCTTCTGCTCTTCTGATCATTCAAGAAGTATTATTCCTCAGCATGACGCATATTTGATTGACTTGTACTTCAACCTTCCCTATACTCAAGTGGAGAACATATGTGTTTTGAGACTTGTATTAATGGGAATAATATGATGTAGGTACTCAAGGGCCTCCGCCGATAATGGCACCACCACAGTACTCTGTTGCTCCACCACCAAATAAGGATGTAGGATTTCTTGAAGGATGGTAGTTCTCTTCGTTCTCTTCATTTGCAATTCCCAATACTATACACAGAGTACTTAAAAAGTGTCATCCAAATTTATCTAAATATCAACTTTCTCGATGGCTTGTTCAGCCTTGCCGCTTTATGTTGCTGCTGCCTTCTGGATGAGTGCTGCTGCGACCCCACTGTAGTGTTCGAGACTTAATTGCTTCATCTTCATTCTTCAGCATAAAGCTGCAGATTTTTCAAAGTTCTTTATGTTTTATAAAAGACATAGAGCTGCTTGTTTGATGGCATAAAGGTTTTACATAGATCTCTACGCAATACAATTGCGATCTTTCTAATTTTTTATTTCTTGTCTTTCTTTCTAGAATCAAGTCATCTTTAATTTTCTCTGGAAAAGAATATATAATTTATCATTACCAATTATGTGCGAGTCAAGAAAAGAATGCTGAGAAAGGAATAATAGGAAAGGCTTCTAGTTGCTTGCTTTACTGTATTAGATTCATTCTAAAACATGATGTGAAGCAAGGTTTTGGATTAAAAAAAATTCTCTAGGCTAACACATGTAAGTGCAAGCTGAGTCTGCAAGTAGCAAACTAGTTGGACGAAAGAATTCTTTTTGTTAATTCTCTTTTGAATATGAACAATAACGTCAACTTGATAACCACTATAGTATGTTTGAGAAGGCACAAGCATCAAATTCATTCCAGCTGCTTTTGAGCTGTTATCATAACTAATTGTTTTGGTGGGGCTCTTACAATATGTAGCTTTTTACTTACTTTTTTTTTTTTTTGATTACAAAGGAAAGGTTATAAAACAGACTAGCGCATATGTCGGGAGTACAAGACTCCGGAATAGAGAGGAAAAGAGTACACTTTAAGTAATACAATATAATATGTTTCCAAAAAGTTACATCCATAATAAGTTGAGATGCGTCGATGCTATTATTATATATATCCTCTGTCTCGTGACAGAAAATAGAGAGAAGTATCCGTGTAGGAGTTTAAAAGCTCCGACTATAATATGATTATGGAATGGAGTGTAGATATTGCTGCCGAAAGACCGTACTTTTCCCACGAGAGCAAAGATGGGATTTCCAGCAAAGAACTCCTGGAATTTCGTGTAGTGCTACACCAAATATGCAGACAATATCTTATTTTATGAATACATAGATAGAAATTAGTAAGCTATTGGGAGACCGATTTGAGAAGAATGAATTTAGTATTTCATTAATTCTCTTTTGGAAGTATTTATACATTTTCTACATTAGCTAACTGCTGTTAACAGACTTAACTAACAAAACTAATTGCTAACTGTCAATAACGTCTTGGTGAATCTCTAGACTTCTAAGACTCCAACATACTCCTCCTGTCTTAGGAATCTTGGGAAACACCAATCTTGCTCCGCAAATATTCAAACCTCCTTCCTTGTAATGCTTTAGTGAATAGGTTAGCTATTTGCTCTTTTGTTTTGCAATATGCGAGCTTGACTTCTCCTCCTTTCTGGATATCTCGAAAAAAACAACACTTTATTTTGAAGTTTTTTGTCCTACCATAGAAAACTGGATTTAGAGAAATTGCTAAGGCAGCCTTGTTGTCGATCAGCACTTCTGTGCTCTCCTCCGGTGTGATACCTAGCTCTTTCATCATCTTCCTTAACCAAATGGTTTGATTTACTGTAGCAGTTGCGGCGATCAACTCTGCTTCTACTATCAACTGAGCTACCACGCTCTTTTTCTTTGACCCCTATGAAAAACATCCTGAACACAAACTAAAACAATAACCAGAGGTGCTTTTCATGTCATTGGATGAGCCTCCCCAATCATTATCTGTGTATCCTCTTATCTTCAAGGTCCCTGTTCGTCTATATTTAAGACTGAAATTGTAGGTTCCCTTCAAATATCTTAGAACCCTCTTAGCTGCCACCAAAAACGCTCAAATCGGATCAGAAACGAAGGAGTTATGGCCAAAATACTAGCGGACCCTCACAAAACCGAGACTAAACTCAAAACCTAACTTCAATTCAGAAATTGAATATATTAGGAGCTAAATTGGAATTCGATCCCTTCACATGATTTGTAGCCCCATGTCTCAATTTTATTTTGCCTCAAGAATCAACTCAATCGGATCTCCACAGATCCTGAATTTCGCAAAATACTAAAACATGTTCAGAAAATTTCCAACATTACTTAGATTAAATCAAACTCTTTCAATTTAATCTCCTAAAAATCATAATTCCACATGAAAAAGTAGCTAAAAGTCTTAGGGATCCAATGCTTCAAAAACCGAGTCAATCAGATGTCGGACGGAGAGTTTATAATCATAAGATTGCAAAAGGGTCGGGATAGAAGCAGAATTACAGGACTTCTAATACATACTTAGAACTGAAATTTCCAAAAATCATAACTCTTGATTCAGAACTCCAAAAATTGCAAACTTGGTGTCTATGGAAAGATCAACGAACGCTCTACAACTTCCATGCAGAACTCAAAAATCAATTTCATCTCTAAAGGGGTCAAAAATCTAATCAAAGATTCTGTCCTAAACAACTTTTCCTACACAACTTCCAAATTTCAGTCGATCATAACTCCTAGCCTCGATATCGAAAAATTGCGAACTTTATGGCGTCGGAAAGATTGAAATACAAGCTACAACTTTCATGTAGACCACTTTCTCTAATTCAGATCAAATCGACTCGACGAGTGGCCTCAAAGCCGAGTACACCTAAATGTACACTTAGAGACATTTTCACAAAACAAACAACACTTAACTTTGACTGATCATAACTTTTTCTCCCGATATCAAAAAATATCAAACTTTATGACTACGGAAAACTCTCAACATAAGCTACAAGTTTTATGAAGATCATTTTCTCAAATTTTGCATAAATCAAAAAGTCAACTTTTAACCCCAAAAAGTCAAACTTTTCTTAATTCTTTAAATTTTCACACTTTCACTCTTTATTTCTAAATTTTCACTTCATTTCAATGAACTCATTCACTTAACTCTCATAACTCATACAAATCTACTCAATTTTTGAAAACATCAAAACTAATAAATTCTTTTCTCGTTAGTTTTTTTTTCTTAAGGCACAATACATCTATAACTCAATTCATATTCAAAAACACTCATTAAATTTCATTTAATATTTCTAATTTCCACTAAAGATTCGGGGTCCAACAATAATCCCATATCTCTTTGGCAGTTTTTAAATGCATGATTCTTGTGAATAGCGAAGGACTTACTGCTGAGTAGAGGCAAGACTTAGCCCTAACTTTTCCGGTAAGTCTTTCCCTCCAATACTTCAACTGATTTACTGTTACATTGTCTGCTAATGGATCAACATGATAATCCTCTTCAATTGGCTCCCACAAGTCCAGTCCTTCAAGATATGTTTGCATCTTCACTGCCCAAATCTGGTACGACTCTCCATCAAATAATGGTGCTTGTATGCTTGGAAATCCTTCCATCGTGGTGTTTGTACTCCTTCTGCCTGCAATAGTTTCTTACTCGAAGAAAGAACTTCCAAGAACCTCTCCACAGACCCCTTAAGATCCTTCAATAAATGCTCTGATACCACTCTTATTTTATGAATACGTATATAAAAATTAGTAAGCTATTGGGAGACTGATTTGAGAAGAATGAATTTAGTATTTCATTAATTCTCTTCTGGAAGTATTTATACATTTTCTACATTGGCTGTCAACTGCTGTTAACAAACTTAACTAACAAAACTAACTGCTAACTGTCAATAACGTCTTGATGAATCTCTAGACTTCTAAGACTCCAACACAATAGAAGGGTTCTTGATATACTCTATTCACATCCTAGGACCTGTTGATATTAAATGTCTATCCTTAGTTCCCGTTGCTATACAAAACTATTTGTTCTCTTTTTCCATTGTTATCAACTTGTTTTGGAAAACTTCCAAGTAACTTGAAGGATTCTATGGAGTACCTTAGTTCTATAGAAGTGCTTATTGAACTTCATTCAGGTACTTAAGTGAGACCAACACGCAAAAACCGGTCCTAAGCCTAACATGTAAGAGAACATCATCCTTCATTCAAGTACTTAGTCATCAGAAGAACATCAACCTTCATTCACGATGTCATTTTCTAGGGAAAGAAACAAACACATAGCTAACAATAGTCCAGACATTTATTAGGTTGTTTGTACTGTATCCACATTAAGGAATTTTCTATTTTCGGAACAAAGCAATTGTCCAAACCATGTTTCAGGCTATGTCAGCCGGCCCAAAATAGATGGTACATTAACCATTAGAGGAGGCTAAAGCTCCATAAAGAAGCTTAACAATCAAATCCCAAAAAGAAAAACCAACAACAAGGCAAATTGAATCGGATCTGTATCTGAAGAACATGTCAACATATGCAAAAAGAACAATAAGTGCCTGTTTGGTTCAGCTTTTGGAGGGTGAATAAGCACTTTTTTTCACCGCAAAAACTGTTTTTAAGAAAATTGAGTATTTGGCTGTAAAATCAAAATGCACTTTTTTCATAGAAATGGTTTTTTTGAAAGCTGAAATACAGCTTTTTGAGAAGCTCAAATTTGAAGCTTTTCAAAAAAGTACTTTTTTAGGTAGATTTTTCATATCAATTAATGAGCCTATTTTTTATTTCCTTTTACTTTTATGTTTTACACATCATTCCCACAACACCTATAAACACATATTCACATTTATTTTGAGATTTATATAATATTATTTGACTTTTTTATATGTTTTAATTTTTAATTTTTATATTAGTTTTATTTATATTGTAATCCATATAAAAGATTTGGTTAGATATATTTTTATTTACGTTTTATATGGTTTAAAATTATATAATAATTAATATATTGTGCTTTGCATACTGTTTAATATATTTAAAATAATATTTATATGCATAAATAATTTTTATTACAAAATAAAATATAGTTAAAATTAAAAGTGTTTTTTATTTTTATGTTGCCAAACAGTTTATTGTATGAAGTTCTTTTAGAAAAGCTCTTTTTTAAATGACAGCCAAACAGTCAACTGACTTCTTAGAAAAGCTCATTTTAGAAAAGCTCTACTGACAAAAGTTCTACTAACAAAAGCTCTACTGATAGAAGCCCGTCCAAACAAGCACTAAATGAAAAAATTATGGTAGTATTTAGTTTAATTCCTATTTTTTTCTTGTAATTTTTTGTTTTTATTTTTATTATTAGTTTATGTTTTTTAAAATAAAAACAAAAATCTTTTTAGTTATCAATGCTAATATAGTTATATTTTTGTTACTCGTGATAATTAGATAAAACTTAAAGATAAATTATTTTTATCTAATTAAATTTATTTTAATCTCTTATATAATATTATTAAAAATTATGAATAAAAATTATTTTATTTTATTAAAATAAATATTCAAAATTTTATTTAAAATTTATATATTTTGAAGATATTTTAAATTTAATTAAATTTATTAATAATTTAATTAAAAATCGGAAGAAATCAAAACTAAAAACTGAAACAAACATATTTTTTAACTTAATTTGAAAATAAAAATAGAAAACCAAAAACATAATGAAACAGTCAAGCCTTAAATTGTCATTGTGACTTCTCATGTTTAACTTTTTTTTTCCACAGAAAGTAGTCTTTTTAATAACTTCAATTTTTGGCCTAGACTACATCCTTCCTCCCCTCATCTAATAACTTGTAGCGATGGTTTCTCACTAAGGATATGTCTCCCTCATAAGTACGTGCTCTTGTTATTCGAAGATTTTGAATTCTTATTAGGCTGGCTCTTTTCGGGGCTGCTGCTCTCAAATTCTCATCACTTTCTTACATTGTAGATATTCAGGGCCTGTAAAACAACGTTGAAGAGGACTGTGTGTGTGCACACTTTGATGGTGAAGTTATTATTTCTTGTCTTCGTTGATAAACCTCCTTTTATATACTCAAGTTGTAGATGAAAATGCACACGTGATTTATCCTATGCATTAGGCGAATTATGGGTGATTTGCAATTAGTAGTGGTAAATTCGATCTAATTTGATTTAGTCCAGTTTAAGATCATTAAGTCAGGTGATTTATTAGGTTTTAGATCAATTTTGAATTTAGAGGATTAGTCCAAATGCAAGATGATGACCATGATGGCAATATTTATTTCTCAGTAGAAAAGAAGAGGGAGATGTGCAAGCCCTAGTGCAATGCACTTATTGTGCAACTTCTGGGAAAAGCAGTAGGCTATAAGGTTTTATCAGCTTGCATTTAGTATCTCTAGCAACTTGAAGGGATTTTTAAGATTATTGACTTTAAAAACAATTATATTCTCTTTAAGTTTGAAAAGAAAATATTTTATAAGCATGTTCTAGATGGTGGTCCTTAAATTATTGGTGGCCATTATCACTACTCGACAATGACATCCCCACTTTATACCTAGTAATGATTCGAACACATTCATTATAGAATAGACTCATTTTCCATAGTTGTTACTGGAATACTATTTTTTAATGGCTTTGAAGAGAATTGTTTCTTGTGTTGGTAAAGGCATTCGAATTGATAGAATGACTAAAAGTGTGATGAGAGGAATCTTTGATAGGGTTTATGTTGATTTGAATTTGACTAAGCCTTTGAGGTCATCTGTTGTCATGGGAAATTTTTTTCAACGTGTGGAGTATGAGAGCCTTCGGATGGTTTATTTTCGATGTGAAAATTTTGGTAATGGAAGGGATGCATGTCCTATGCACAATGATGTTTCTCATGCAAAAGAGGATGGTAATACTCGTTCAATGGAGGACTATAATACCTCCACTGATGCTCCCCACAGTCTAAACCACTTCTGGGCCATGGATGATAGTTCATCAGAAAGTAAGGAAGCTAATGAAGGATATGATGTTGAAAGGCAAGTCTATTCCAAAGAGTAATCTTTGGCATGATAATAGTAATATATTTGCTCCTATTGATGGCGTATTTGCAGATGATCAAAGAGAAATTTTGGTACTAAAATTAAAGTGGACTCTAACAGTAAAAATTTATCTTTAATTCCTCTGTTAAACATTAATGGAAACCAAAAAAATATAAGTAAAGATTCAAAATTTCCCTAAGAAGTTAGAAGCAGTTAAATTTAAAATTAAAAAATAAGCAGGTGGCATTTGAAGTCACTAATATTCAAGGCCCGCCTTAATATTTCTACTTTAAAAAGATTGGACTCTTTTCTTGGGTTGCAAAATGGAGAAAGTAGCTAGCTAGCTTCATTGCATAGGCCTCGTAATAGTAGCACTAAAGTTGTTTTAGTCATGCCTGAGGCTACTCAAAGTAATTCTAATTTGGGCAAAGATGTTCTTATGCAGACTTTTACAAATCCTTTGTTGCTTCCATAATTGTACCCTCCTTCACCCACAAATGATGCGGGGCACCCATATAAATGATGTTTCTTTAGATATAGATAGCTATGTTGAGACAAACCAATTTTTTTTAAATAATGATATGCTTGAAGATGGAGAAAGTGACCCTACTGTGTTATTGATGTAAAAATAATGTCTACTTTCTTACACTAAGTATTTTTATTTTTTAGTCCATTATCTTTTGGAATTATAAAAGGGCTATTAGCTTTAAGTTTCAACGTAATGTTAGAGAACTTATTAGAATGCACAAAGTAGATGTGTTGATCTTGGTTAGACTAAGAATAAGCTAGGAAACAACTAACAAGATAATTCATAATCTCTATTTTGAGGGGCATACAAATATTGGTGCAAGCTGCTTTCTAATGGGATTTGGGTGGTATGGAATTCTTCGTGTGGACATGTTGATGCGTTTGAAAAAGTGACTTTTATTTCTCTGCTTATAATTGATGGTAAAAGGGCTTTGTTGAGCTCTTACTACAATGTATGCTAGTCCAACTTCTTCAGTTCATGAGCTTTCTTTATGTTATCATAAATAATTTTCTTAATTCAATGTTCTTTCCTAGTTAATCATTGGTGATATAAATCAAGTTTTTTCAATTGAAGATAAATAAGTTGTATTTTAGGATCCAACCAAATGTTTGGAGCAATTTTGTGAGGTTGTTTATTATAGACAACTTATTGCTCTGGATGCTAGAGGTTGTAAGTTTACGTGGACTAATGATCAATCTAGGCACGGACTTAATGGAGGCTATATTTTGTAGATGTATTGTCCATAATCTTCCTACAGCACATAGTGATCATTGTCTAGTCTTGGTTTCCTTACTAAGGAGTGGTTTCATGAATAAAGAGACTAGGCCTTTTAGTTTTGAATTGACTTGGTAATCATATGATTCTTTTGCTAAAGTGTTGAAGTCGTCTTGGAAGGAGGATAATAACCTTTGACATTCCTTTATATTACTTTGGTTAATTGGAATAGAAGTGTGTTTGGTAATATTTTTAAAAGGACATCTTCTAGCTAGGTTGGGTAGGATGTGGTGACCTTTGGAATATTGTTGAATCCTTCTCTATTAAAATAGAGAAATATTTGACAAGGGATTATAATGATATGTTGGCCTAAGAAGAATTACTTTGGTTTCAGAAATCAAGATCAAACTAGATATAGATTAGGACTATAATTCTAAGTTTTTTCATACCATAACTCTTATGCAACATAATTGGAATAAGATCCTAGCTCTCAAATATGATAATGGGGAATGGATTTTGGTTACTGAAACAGTCAAGCATCTAGTTATTCTCACTTTTAACATATGTACATGGAGGAACAAGTAAATTTGGATTTTGATCGACTTTATCTAAGATCTCGACTTCCTTCAAATGACTATGAGCTACTTCAACTTTCTCATATCCTATAGAAGGATGAGATATTTCAGCATTTGAAAATGGTAGCACCGTTTAAATATTTGGGTTCAAATAGGTTTTAGCTAGTTTTCCATTAGTCTAATTGGAAGGCTATTGTAAATTCTATTTGTCGTTTTATGTAGAATTTTTTTGACTGGTAATTTTGATGAGGTGTTAAGTAGGGTCTTGGTAGTTTTTATTTTTAAAGTAAATAGCTCTGAGAAAGTGTCTTAAGTTTTGACCCATCTCTTTTTGTAATGTCTTAATTAAATTACCATCTAAAACTCTTATAGAGTGGATACGATCAATATTGAAGGAATTGATTTCCCCAACTCATAATAGTTTTATTCTAGGGTGGCATGTTAGAGCACTCACATAATGAACTTAATCATGGCATCATCATATAAAAACATAAACATCACAATATTTTAAAGCCGAATTCCTCATTTCATTTCGTAAAAATCGAATATGTACATCGAAATTTTTACAATATCCTCCAAGTATGTACATCATCAAAACCTTATACAAAACACACTACATGAAAGAGGAATTATACAAAAAATTTTATCTAATCCTTTAGTCTTAGTTGACCGACTTTTGAGCCATTTCTCTGATCCAAAAGTATAAGAATTATGCTTCTTGTAGAGTTTCTCTGTCACTAGTGTCCTCTCTCGGTCTAGAAATGTAAACGTTGCAATTTTGGTGAGTTTTACGAACTCAATGAGGTAACTATCATCGATGGTTCACTCAATTCATACAACATATCATGTTATACAAACATATAATTCACATCATCTCATTTATCATGTAGCATCACATATCACATTCAGAGTAATCATACCGATCATTTCAACCATTTATAATACACATATCAATTATAAATGCAATGCTCTTGAGACTTACTTTCATTTATTATTTTATTGTGAGTGAATGCCTTTCACTAGCCCATATCCCTTGTGGATACCGAGCCTATATCAGATAATGTCCCATATCCCTTAGTGGATACTGGGTACAATAGCAACTGAGCCAAAGACTCTTATCATATATTGAGCTTTAAGCTCTTTTTTACTAGCGACTCTGATCACAACAATCTTTATCTTTTATACATTCATATAATGAAGTACATCACATTCTCATATTTTCAATCAATCACATGATTTCATATTCGTATTCAGAATGCGTTTACATTCAACAAAATTATTGAGTACACTTATTTCAGTCAGATTTACATATAAGGAGCACTTCCAATATCTCATTCATGCATCAAACGCCTCAGACTTTCAAAGTCTAGAATCAACACAATCAAGTTCACATTCATAAGATAATTCAGAACATAATTTCAAACAAACAATTCATTAAGTGAGACCATCTAGGTTACTTACAGGTTGCTTCAGAAAGCTATTGCCTTGAAGTCTCGGCAACGTCTGGATGTTGATGCTCTAAATGCTCCTCTATATCATGCAATATACATTTACACATATCACAAATTTGCACAATTATTTAAATACTCATTTATGCACATAAGTATATATGAATTATATACTATGCATGCTCAATGACAATCCCAAGTATATATCCATTATTCTCATCACATGATCACTCATATATCAGAACTCACGTACGTATGATTTGAACTTAAGTTTACACCATAATAAAAAAAAAATTGAATCTAAGTTCATAGCTTAATTGATCATTCCAGATTTTTCTAAAAATAGACTTTTAGGTTAACTTTGCATGATCATTCTAATAAGGAAAATGGGGCAATTAGGCAACACTTTCTTCCAAACAATTGTTCCCCTATGTCTTAAGTTTCTAATGACACCAAGATCATATAATTTGATTTAGTATACTGAAATTTATACTCAAAACACTTCGGACTGTTCTTAAACTGTAACGGTACTCTATACTCAAATTAAAGCCAGATTTTGGAATTTTTAGAGTCAGGACTAAAATTATATTTCTTCAATATATTTGCATCCATATGTCTCTAGTTTAATCTAAATCAAAAATCACCTCATGTGGATATCTACAGATCAAAATATGGCCAAACTACTGAAGCATGTTAAGTGAAAACACTCCATTTATCATATTCTAGCAAACTTCATCATTTTCATCATAAATTCATCAATCAATCTTTTCCGAATTAATTCAGATGGACATAAGTTTTGATGGAGAGGAAGAACAATGTGTGAGGAGATTTTTAGTTCAAATTTCAAATCATTTAGAGGTTGGGAGAAGAAGTTATAGCCAGAAGGATGTTCGAAACTGTCACTTTTCGGTAAGCCTTCATTGTCACGATCGTGATTAAGCACGATCGTGCAATCCCAGTAAATAGTGCAATGGCATGATCATGCACTCCCTCGTTTTTCCCCTTATGCATGATCGTGCACTGCCTAATTTCTTCTTCAGATTCACGAATTGCAGATTTTTCTTCTCTCCTTCCTCTCTTTTGCTTAATCTACCATTTCTAACTTATGTCCTCACTATTTCCTCTTAAATCCTACTTCCATTTCAGCTCAACTTGATCACAAACAAATCAAAATCTATGATTGTTCATAAACATTAAAAATAGAACCTATCATTCACGCATCTTCATCACGTTTTCTGCATTTTTCCATTTTCTGCACTTCTCTATTTTCTTCTCTAACTATCATTTTAATCTTTCTTTCCCACATCATGAAATCACTTTACACCTTTTTCTTTAACTCAAAACTCATTTTAGTTCAATTCTAAAACACCCAAAAGATTCACGTAATGACACAGTGAAAATAGAGCATACATATCTCATTTCTCCAAAAATTTTCTGCACTCTTTTTATACATAATTTCAATGATCTTGCAAACTCAAAAATCATTCCAACACCGTCTTATGAAATATTGATCATCAAAAATGAAAAAGCAAGACACATGGTATTCTCTAAATTTTTACTCACGTTTCAATATATATATACAACCTCGTTTTATAAACACTAAACTATTAACTAACGTGATGCATGTTTCATTCTACATATCATGAAAACCATATGGTACTTGTTTAAAACTCCAAACTCTTCAAAATCATATGAACCCTAGCTTTCCAATATCACACAATCATCAATAGCCAAAGGTTGTAGGGTTATGTATTTTAGTGACAGTGAAGAAGATAACAGAAAGATATAGCAAGTGAAAAGTGAGAGCAAGGCTTGCGTTGTAAGGGTGAGAAATTTCTGAAGTAATGAAGCTTACAGAGGATGAAGAAAGTCATGAAGAAGAAGAAAACAAGATCAAACAATTAATTTGGTCTTTCCATTAAGTTCGTGAAATCAATACTAGGCTTGGCAAGTGACACTTGTCACTTGTCCAATTCCTATAAGTTTAAACTGGGTTCTTTTATTTAACTAGTCCAATCATCTCTAAATTTTACTCCAATTGTCTCTAAATTTTCATTGGCATTTGTCAATAAATCCCAAAGTCATCTATAAAATTCTTCCCTATCATATGACTCTTATTTCTACTACTATTCATCAATTGTCTTGCCACTTGGCATTTTTCCTAGTCCATAAATACTCATAATTTCGGAAATTTCTTAAATTTCACCAAAAATTCTAATTCAGCAATTTATACTCTCTAAATAAGTTTCCAATACAAATAAACCATAATCCTCAACATAATCACATATATAAAAATCAATTATAAACATAATCACATATATATAAATCAATTATACCCGAAAAATGTCAATAAATGCATGTACAATTATTTTAATGTGCAAAAATTCAATTGTGTGTACATGTCATATTATGCATGAACATGAAATGCACTTTCTAACCTCTCAATAAACTTTCGTATACACTATTTTGGCCTTAACATGGGTAACGGGATATTACATAAAATCCCATGTCTACCATAATGTTCACCTTCATGTTGAGTTCTGACAGTTTTAGTTGACTTCCCCAATTAGTTCTCAACTTTAGCCTTAGAGATCTTGAATTTCTTAAGAACTTTGGACTTTTCTTTAAGCAAGAACACATATCCATAATGGGAATAATCACTAATAAATGTCAGAAAATATCTTGAATTACATAAAAATAACTTTATAAGGTCCATATATATCCGTATGTGTGAGTTCAAATAAGCCAGGAGTATGAGTTGACCCTTTTTTCTTTATTTATGTCAACTTACCCTTGCAACAATTAATTCATTTTCGGATCATCTAATTTAGAGTTAGGAGAATGTTATCCTTAACCAATCTCTTAACTAGATCTTTGGAAATGTGACCCAACCTTTTATACCATAACATATATGACTTGTCTTCTATCAGGGTTCTCTTTTTAGTGACCTGTTCAGCAATATATCAAGAAGCATACATCTCATTAGGGGCAAGACACATTCTATATAAGTCATATGACAAGAAGGCTATACTAATACTATTTGCATTAAAAAATAACTTTACAATAAAAGTTTCAATGACAAAAATATAACTTTCTTTATCCAAAACAAATCCAAAGATCAAATTTCATCTAACTGACAGTAAATAAAACATGTCTTTTAATACAAGCATGAACCCTGTATCAAGGTTTAAACAAACATTTGAAGTAAATCACACATTGGTATAGACTTAATGTTTGGTATACAAAATGCACAAGAAGGGGGGGGGG
Organism: Erythroxylum guanchezii; assembly: GCA_025629825.1. Taxonomy (NCBI): domain Eukaryota; kingdom Viridiplantae; phylum Streptophyta; class Magnoliopsida; order Malpighiales; family Erythroxylaceae; genus Erythroxylum; species Erythroxylum guanchezii. The sequence continues at coordinate 34,368,693 of JAOTAX010000198.1, read as the reverse complement.
GGGGTTGAATTGTGTATCCTTTTTCGTGAATACAATCCCCTTTTCAAATTTCTTTGAGAACTTGCTTTTTCAACAACTATTGAGTAAGAATATCAGGATTTATTGTAGTTAACTTCTAAGTACTTGTATAACACAATAGAAATTAAAAGTTGAAAGTTAGAGAGTGGAAGTCAACACAGTAGTTTTATCCTAGTTCACCCCAAACCATGGGCTACGTCCAGTCCTCAGAATCCTTTCTGAGATTTTACTATTCTTCTCAAAACTACAAGTATTCTTTTCACTGAGCCTCTTCAGGTCTCTTACAGCAAGTATTGTTTTTCTCACTTAGCCTCTT
>JAOTAX010000198.1:34351324-34368259 GCA_025629825.1 Erythroxylum guanchezii | reverse complement strand
AGTCCCCCATCAAGAAATCTCTACACATCACACAACTTGAAGATAAAAAGGTTATTATCTTAAATCAAGAATTCCATCAGTTGTTCAACATCCTTCTAAACTTAATTGTCCCATGCATTTAAAGGAGGGAAATTTAGCCTCTTATTTGAAAAAAAAAGTCAATCAAGGAATAGTTGCATTTGGATGCTCCATCCTTTAAAAGATCTAAAGGTGGTGCGACCACATAATGGCCATCTCTATATGCAGGACGATAGTATTGTAAACAGCTTGTAAAAAAAAGTCATTGATAAATTAACTCCATGTCTTCACAGAGAGAGCAAAATGTTAAGAGTTATAGTACGAGGGCTTAGATCGAGTCTTAGATGCTGAAGTAGCTTATTGGAGTAGTTTAAGAGGAGGGATTAGGTTGCAGTTAGCTTGTTGAGAAGTAGGGGACGGTGGGGTCTAAGGATTGGGAACAAAGGAGGCGCCAAAGCATCTACACGTATAATATTGGAAATAGAAAACAGAAAACCCATTTGATTATACATGGTTTTCTGTTTTCTATTTATGCGTACAATCAAATAGAAAATGCATACAAGGATATCAAAAGCTTGAGACTTGCCCCGTATATCTCAGAAGGTCTAAAAGCATCTACACGTATAATATTAGAAATAGAAACAGAAAACCCATTTGCTTTTGCGTGGTTTTCTGTTTTCTATTATCTATTTATCAAATAGAAAACGCATACAAGGATATCAAAAGCTTGAGACTTACCCCATAGAGAAGACCTTACCTTTTTGGCAGGAGTTGTGTAGAAGAAAGGCAGGTGGGAGTTGTGCAAAACAAAAAGGCAGGAGTTGTGCAGAAGAAAGGCAGGAGGATGTGTTATGCGTGCGAACTGTAGCTGTGTCCTTTTTGCTAAATAAGGATACAATGGTATTTTAATTATATTAGGCTTATCTTGTCTTGAATTTCTCCTCCTTTCCCACCAATTTGATGGGAAATACATTTGGTCCAAATTTCTCTCATATTCCTCTCCATTCTCTCACTTTCCCTTTGCTTATTTTTGTCCAAACAATGGAAACCAAGAGAAATGCAATTCTCTTCCTTTCTTTTCTCTTGCTTTCCTTCAATCTAAACAAAGGCTTACTGAATGCAAAATCGCATTAGAGAAATCGCTTACGAGATTAAATACTTATATCCCCCTATATCTTATCAAATCTATGGATTCATATATGTATTTGTATGTGTCCTAAAGACATAGGCTAAGGGTCAATATGTATATATATATGCACAATGACCTTGAACATACTTAATATCGACACATATCTTAATACTTTCACCTATATTATGACAACGTATAACAAATTGTATGACTTAGAACAAACTGATTATCATCTTTATGTATAAAAATATATAGTCATAATACATGAATTATGTACAAATGTATCAAGAGCAAATACAGTGATCCCTGACTAATACGAACTTCAGTACCTATATTATATACATGTCACTCAAAAATAATTAGGCTAAGTCCTTTAGTCAGAGAATCAATAAGCCTGCACTCAGTCTTTAAATGTTGCACCTTAATGTCACATTTTGTATTAATTCCTTTATGGTCAAATATTTTACCTCCAAATGCTTAGACCCTATGATATTCTTATTGTTGTTACTAAACAATACATCAAACATATTATCACAATATAATTGAATAGGTCTAGCAATTCAATCAACCACCAATAACTCAGAAATTAAGCTCCTAAACCAAAACACCTCTGAAGTAGCCTTATAGCATGCTACAAACTCTGCATGCATAGTTAAAGAAGTTATCGGTGATTGTTTGACACTCTTTCATGATACTGCACCATCTGCTAACATAGAAATGTACCTTGATGTGGACTTCTTATCATTTGGACACTTAGCAAAATTTATATTCGTATAACCTATAAGGTCTAAACTATTAACTTTCCTAAATGTCAACACATAATCCTTAGTTCACTTCAGATATCTCAAAACTTTTACAGTTCAATGGTTTATTACTCGGTTAGCTAGATATCCTAAGCCAAAACACCTCTGAAGTAGCCCCATAGCATGCTGTAAACTCTGCATGCTTAGTTAAAGAAGTTATTAGTGTTTGTTTGACACTCTTCTATGATACTACACCATCTGTTAACATAAAAATGTACCTTGATGTGGACTTCTTATCATTTGGACACTTAGCAAAATTTATATTCGTATAACCTATAAGGTTTAAACTATTAACTTTCCTAAATGTCAACATATAATCCTTAGTTCACTTTAGATATCTCAAAACTTTTACATTTCAATGGTTTATTACTCGGTTAGCTAGATATCCTAAGCCAAAACACCTCTGAAGTAGCCCCATAACATGCTACAAACTCTGCATGCATAGTTAAAGAAGTTATTAGTGTTTGTTTGACACTCTTCTATGATACTACACCATCTGTTAATATAGAAATGTACCTTGATGTGGACTTCTTATCATTTGGACACTTAGGAAAATTTATATTAGTATAACCTATAAGGTCTAAACTATTAACTTTCCTAAATATCAACATATAATCCTTAATTCCCTTCATATATCTCAAAACTTTTACATTTCAATAAACACTCTTTTCATAAACACTCTAAATGCTTCGTTGGAGGATATAGGAGAAAACATAACATTAAAGTCGATCCCTTCTCTCTAAATGAACCCTTTGGTAACCAACTGCGCTTTAAACTGCTCAACTTTACCCTAAGAGTCCTTTTTGGTCTTATAAATCCATTTACAGCTGATATGTTTGCAATTATATGGTAAATCCACAAGCTATGTACCTTATTATGCTTAATGGATTGCATCTCATCCCTCATTGCATCTTACCACAAATATAGATCTAATCATTGCCCAATATTATAGTCTTGTTTACCTAGATAGAATATGTAATTATATGAGATAGCAAGTCTTCTCATTCTAGTGGATCTTCTTAATTAACCTAGTTTAGTATGCTTTTGTACATTAGGAACCTTAGTTTGTATAGGTATGGGTTCCTGTCCTTAATTGATATGGTATTGAGACCTTGATCCATTAGTTTTGACTGTATGAGTGATGAATATGAAATAACTGTGGTATCTACCCTTCTATCATCTAAAGAGTGAGAAGGACCACCCTTATTAAGATGAGAATGATCACTCTCAACATAGACATCATGCTCCATAAACTTAGTTGTTTATGATTCTACTATTCTAAATCCTCTATCTATATGGTAAAATCTTTATCCCTTAAAGTGGTCAAGATTTTCAACAAAATAACAACGAGTGAAATGAGAATGTGACTTATCTTCATAAGGAAGCCCCATACGTGAAGATCAGTGAGGCTAGGCTTCTATCCTTTTCCAAATTTTAAAAGGTGTTTTTGAAATTGCTTTGCTTGACGCTTTATTAAGTATATATATAAGGCACTCTTTATAGCTTCACCCCAAAGGTAATTAGGTAAATTAGTCTTCCTTTGCATTAACTTCATCAAGTCCTTTAAGGTGCAATTCCGCCTTTCACCCACATCAGCTACACTATTTTGCTCATGACGACTTGACACAATGAATTAAGCCACTATTCCACATGATTCTACATATTTGGTGAATGAACCTTTTTCTTGTCCTAACACCTTACATCTTTCATAATATTCACCTCTATGGTCAGATCTGGCGATCTTAATTGACCTTCCCAATTGTTTCTTAATTTTAGCCTTAAAGATCTAAAATTTTTTAAGAACTTTAAACTTTTCTTTAAGCTAGAACACATATTTATAACAAGAATAGTCATTAATAAATGTTAGAAAACATCTTGCTTACACAATGTAACTTTATAAGGTCCACATATATCTGTATATAAGAGTTCTAATAAGCTAGAAGCACGAGTTGACCTTTTCTTCTCTATTTTGGTCAACTTACCCCTATAACTGCCAACACATATTTCTAGATCATTATAATCTAGAGTTGAGAGAATGTTATCCTTAACTAATCTCTCAACTCTATCTCTAGAAATGTGACTTAACCTTTTATGCCATAATATGTATGAGTTATCTTTTATTAGGGTTCTCTTTCTAGTGACCTATTCAACAATATATGAAGAAGCATATGTCTCATTAAGGGCAAGACACATTCTATATAATCCATATGACAAGAAGGTGGTACCAATATGTTTTACGTTGAAAGATAACTTTACAACGGAAGTTTTAATTTCAAAATTATAACCTTTTTGTAAATTCAAAACAAATATAAAGATTAAATTTTTTTCTAAAAGATGAGATATAAAAGTGTCATTTAATACAAGTTTGAACCCTGTAATAAACATCCCCTACATAGATTACATTAACTTCTTTGTTATTGCCCACCATCGGTGTTTTCTCCTCCTTATTAGACTTTCTCTTTTGTATGAATCCCTGCATTGAGGAAGCAACATGACTGGAGGCTCCATAAGCACTGATGCGCATTTGGATGGAGCAAGCGATTGTTCACCACATACCAGACATACACAGACATATGTCGCCTTCTAACAGCGCGTCGTAATGCTTGTCACAATAAAATAAGTAGACTACTACTGTAGTAGTGGCAAGTCTAGGTCGATCCCCCAAGGAGTGTTCAGTTAGCTTATGAAATGAAATTAATTGATATTTAGGTAATGGGCGCGGATTTAATAAGAAAATAAAATAAAATGAACCTGATAAAAACAAATTAAAGAAAACATGCAAAAATGATAAATTAGGGAATTCGGTAGGGATCCAATTTTTTGGTTCAATCTCGGCCTACACCCTAATTAATTATAATTTATTGATTTGTTGCTCTTTTATCTCTCTGAGCAATTATCAGTCGTAGATTAACAACAAGCTCTGTTAATTTCGATTTTTCCTTAGGTCCTAGTTAATAACGAAGCACTCGTTAATTAACCCTAGCTATCAGGAAACCTAGAATAAGCTCTTTAAGTTTATCCAGACAAACGCCTTACGAATTCAAAAAAATAAACCAATATAGGCGATAATCATATAAGCTCGGATTATTTAACCTAGGTTATGTTATCTCTAACAATTCGGAACCATTAGTTGCTACATATGAATCGGGAATACAACGATTACATATTACATTCGATTTTAGCAATGGGTTTTCATGAAAAACGATTCAATAGAGCATTAAAATCATCATCATTCAAATACCCAACCAATTTATACAAGATAACATAATCAATTTCTAATGAGAGAAAGAAACAACAAAAATAATAAAAAATGCTTAACCCAGGTCGTCAACATCGATTTCACCTCCAAACTGGCGTTGGGTTGTCTAGCCCTCCGTAAGTCTCTCTCGGAAAAATACTTCAGCCCCATTAATAACCCTACCGAAGACCCCCTAGTAGCGCCCCCCTTTGTCTCTCAAAAGCTTTTGTTTATGCCTTGCAAGCCCTCGGTTTCACGCTACTCACTGTTCTCTTCTCAGTATTCAGTGACATGACAAATAAACTTTTTGGTACAATTCACTGTTGACATCTTATTCATGCCTGTCGCTGTGTTGCCCTTTTCTCCTGGCCATCTGCTATGCCTTACATGTTGCGTCTCATTTTCTGTTGCTCCTGGCTGTTGTGCGTCTGTGTTTCATTTGGCATGAACTGCGTGTTGGCATGTGCTGCTCTTACTTGGCTTCCTGCGCTACCCCTCTTTATGCACTGCGTTTTTCTCCTCTTTCATCCACTTGTTATCGTTTTCTTCACGCTTCTAGCTTGCTGCATATCATTTTGGCTTAGCATGTTGCATGCAAGTCCCAAATTGTTTGCATGTTTTTAGTCCACCTGTGCAGCTTTTCTTCTTCCTTGTGTTTTTTTTTCTTGTTTTTTAATTTTTTTCTTCTTGCTCCATAAAGATAAGTGAAAATTAATCTTTGAAAAAATAGCCCAATTATTGTACTTTTGACTCACTTTAACTTCTTTGCTTCCGAATTGTGCCTAAAATCACATATGAGTTAAAGTGAGTATCTTAAGCATTTTCTTGTCAATAATTGATAACTGTTATAGAATAATTTCATAACCATATAAGCACCTATCAATTCCCCCCACACTTAGTTTTTGACCGTCCTCAGATAAAACAGTAAAATTAAGCTCACAGACCCAAAAGCATTGACTCATTTCCCATATGTTCCAAGAATACATAATTATAAACAAAGATGAATGACTTTCAAAAAATCATAAAAAAAAAATCAACATTCCGAGCTTTTACTCATGATCAATCAACATTCCATACCTTTAAAAACTGAACAATCTAATGGTAGACTCAAAAAATGTGTTTAACTAAAATATATCCACAGGTACACTGAACATCATTCATGATCATAACAATCCACAACTTTGCATATCATTGCATTTCTCCACCACTAATGTTCACATGCAAAATCATAGATCAAAGGACTTTTCAAGGTTGTAATATGGGCAAAGGTAAGATGAGATGTATTTAGGTCAAGTACCATGAAAGTCATTAAAGTCAGTGAAACAAATGTAACACTCAATTATACCAAGTACACAAGTTAACATTCAACAAAATTGGGTACCGCCAGCCGTGATGAATGCAACACTTATATTTCATAATCAAATCTAGCTCTCACACATAAACCACATGAAGCATATACTAATCTAAAGGAATCACTCATACAATTGATGGCAATACATTGAAACTACAAAAGAGTTAACCTTCCATGCCAACATCTACCTTATATTCAACATACTCAAATAACACATTCATTACAACTCTAGGAAGATGCATTAATTATGAATAACTTTGCAAACTCATATGCACTTCTTCCTTGATAAATTTATTTAAACCAAAAATTTATTCTTTTTCTTTTTCTTTTTTTCTATCTTTTTAATTATCTTTTCTTTTATTTTCTTGTGCTTTTCTCTTTTCTTTCTTTCTTTTCCTTTCTTTTTTTCTAAATTAAAAGAAACTACATTAACATGGGAATTTCAATGATAAGACATAACAAAACATCCCAACATTAACCAACCCATATATATGTATACCCCCACACTTAGAATTTTGTACATTCACAAACTCAACAATCACAAATGCTCTATTAACTTTATGGCTTGGGTAAGACATTTGGTTAAGTATAAAGCATTTAATATGGTTGATACAAAAAGAAGGGCTAATAAGGCTCAAAGGGAGCTTAATAAGGGAAAAAAATCATATAATGGGTAGGACATTTGGCTAATGTAGTTCAAAAAAACAAAGAATGCCTAATCATATCCATGTTAATGCATGTGATAAAAATGCCATCTTGAATAAAAATCCAAGGAAAAATTAGGATGTACATGTCATGAAGGTCACACATTATCAAAAGACAATGAGACTTATATGAATGTGTCATTCAAATAAGGCTCAAAATCTCACCGACTTTGTCTACCACTAGCCACTACTTTTTAAAAGATAATGCTCATCGACCAATCATAAAAGTAAAAGTATATGCTAAATTTGCTATGAAATTATCTAGTCAATTCACACTCTAATAATGACTATATAGTCCTAGAATCAACCGAAAAGAGAAAATGTTTGTTTTGTTGTTTTATTTTTTTTCTCTTATTTTGATTGAAAACTTAAAATAAGCAAGAAACAAACCAACAAAGAACACACATGCATATAAAAAGAAATGCGGAAATGTAAAGAAAAGAAATTTACTTCCCTTGGGTTGCCTTCCAAGAAGCACCTTAGTTTAAGGTCATTGGCTTGACTCCACAATTTCCTCACGTGACAAAATTGTGATCTTCAGGTATTACGGTTAATGCCACTTCCACGCGAGGTTATTTCAAATAGGGCCTTAGTTGATCATTATCCCCATTCAACATATTCCTTATCTTCAGATTCTCAATCTCGATTGAGTTCATATAGTCTGGAAATATTTCAAACGTCTCTTTGCCTTTTTCTTCTTCATTTAATTCCTCTAACCTACTAGGTGAAAATAAAGAGTCAATCTCAACAATAATTATGAACTCAGTTTTTACCTCTGAGTTAAAAGATGTATATTTTTCTTCTTCGAGCTCCTCCTCAACTTCTTCGACACAAGCAATTTATTGAAGATTGACCTCAAAATTCTCAAACTCCTCATCACTTTGTAAAGTTTCCGCACAAACGTCAATTGGGTACACCTCGAGTTGACACAACTGCTCCTCTTTGTTTTGCAGTTTTAAATGATTGATATCTCCCCATCGAGGCAATGCATCTTACTGGAATTGCAGAGCATCTTGTCGGATTTGTTGTACACCTTACTGAAATAGTTGTTGCATATTTTGTTGGAACTGCTGCATATCCTGTTGAATTTGAAGATTGTTAGCAGACATAATATTAAGCATTTCTTTTAGAGATGTACCTGAGTTATGTTGGCTCTCCGAATCTTGGATGCTAGACCATATATTTTGTAGAAATTGCCCTCCATCCTGCTAGAATTGTAAAGTATTCTTCTGCAATTACAAAGTATTAGCGTTCACAATATTAATCAACTCTTTCAGAGATAGATCGAAGTCGTGATAGAAAGCTTCTGGTCTGTATGACAATTGTTGTGCGTCCTCTAAACTATCATGGAAGTAAATTTGATGATTATCCCATTCATAACAACAGTTAGGTTGATCAGTCCAAACATTGTTATAGGATTGAGAATGTGAGTTATAAAAGAAATTACTTATGTCCATATTGAACAAAAAATTTCACAAACACAAAACAAAAAAATGAAAAGATCATGAAATAACTGAAAAGAAATCAATTCCGAACAAATATATACAAAAACACCAATTAAAATCACAAACTAAAACTAAAACATCATACTTCTCGACAACGACGCCAAAATTGACAGTATGTCATAATACTAGTCAAAATAAAATAATTAGACTACTACTGTAGTAGTGGTGAGTCTAAGTCGATCCTACAGGAAGTGTTCAGTTAGCTTATGAAATGAAATTAATTAATGTTTAGGTAATAGGGGCTTTTGGATTTAATAAGAAAAAAATAAAATAAACCTAATGAAAACAAATTAAAGAAAACATGCAAAAAATGATAAAATTGGGGAATTTAGTAGGGATACGGTTCTTTGGTTCAATCTTGGCCTACACCCTAATTAAGCATAATTCATTGATTTGTTGTTCTTTTATCTCCCTTAGCAATTATCAGTCGTAGATTAACAACAAGCTTTGTTAATCCCAATTTTTCCTTAGGTCCTAGTTAATAACGAAGTGCTTATTAATTAACCCTAGTTATCGGGAAACCTAGAATAATCTCTTTAAGTTTATCCAAACAAACGCCTTACAAGTCAGAAAAACAGACCAATATAGGCAATAATCACACAAGCTCAGATTATTTAACCTAGGTTATGTTATCTATAATGATTCGGAACCATTAGTTGCTACACATGAATCGGGAATACAACGATTACGTATTGCATTCGATTTTAGAAAGTATTTTCATGAAAAACGATTCAATAGAGCATTAAAATCATCATCATTCAAATACCCAATCAATCCATACAAGTAACATAATCAATTTCTAATGAGAGAAAGAAACAACAAAAATAATAAAAAAAATACTTAACTCGAGTCGTCAGCATCGATGTCACCTCCAAACTGGCGTCGAGATGTCCAGCCCTCTATGGGTCTCTCCCGGAAAAATACTTCAGCCCCATTAATAACCCTACTGAAGACCCCATAGCAGCGCCTCCCCTTGTTTATGTTGTAAGCTTTTGTTTCTGCCTTGCAAGCCCTCAGTTTCACGCTACTCACCATTCTCTCCTCACTATTACTAACGTGACAAATAAACTTTTTGGTCCAATTCACTGTTCACATCTTATTCACGCCAGTCGTTGCGCTGTTGTTTTCTCCTGGCTAGCTGTTGTGCCTAACATGTTGCGTCGTCGTTTCTGCTGCTCCTAGACATTGTGTATCTACCTTTCATTTAGCGTGGACTGCGTTTTGGCATGCACTGCTCTTGCTTGGCTTCTTGCACTGCACCTCTTTATGCGGTGCATTTTGCTCCTTTTTCATCCACCTGTCGCCATTTTCTTCATACTTCCAACCTGCCGCATGAAAGTCCCATATTGTTTGCATGTTTTTAGTCCACCTGTGCAACTTTTCTTCTTCTTTGTGTTTTTTCTTTTGCATGTTTTTGGTCCACCTGTGCATCTTTTCTTCTTCCTTGTGTTTTATTTTTTCTTGTCTTTTAATTTGCTTCTTCTTGCTCCATGAAGACAAGTGAAAATTAATCTTCAAAAAAATAGTCCAATTATCGTATTTTTGACTCATTTTAACTTATTTGCTTCCAAATTGTGCCTGAAATCACATATGAGTTAAAGTGAGTATTTTAAGCAATTTCATGTCAATAATCGCTAAGTGTTATGGAATAATTTCATAACCAATTAAGCATCTATCACCTTCAATGGCCTGTGGTTAGCAAGCACGTGCTCACCACGTGCCAGACGTGCACAAACATTCGTCGCCTTTAGTAGCCCGTGGTTAACACATGCAGTTACACGCAAACTACTTCAGCCATGTGTATTCCATGTGCCAAGCATGCATCCAATGTTCTACTTACGCACAGGCCAACTATTTGGTGCCCGTGTATCACATATGCTAGACACTAAATGCATCCCAAAAGTAGCAAACTGCTTCTTCAATGTTTGTTCCTCTAGTCGCCAAAAAAAGCAAAATTTGGCAACTTTTTCAATGATTATTCATTGGATTCTAACAATACTTTGTCGGAAAATTACCCCAAAGTCTATTTTTGACCCATTTTTCCATGCAACACTTATTCCAAATCAATTAAAACAATAAATATACAATTTATATAAGCAAAAACATATTAACTTCTCCAATTTCCTTATAGAGAAATTTTAAAATCTTCATTCAAATTCATACAATCATGGAACCGTTCTCATACTACAATTTAATTATAACATGAACTTTAATTATAATGAACTTGTATTAACAGAGAAAATGTGAAAAATACATGTTTTGTTATCTATTGCATGATGAACAAGTTGTTGAACTATTTGAACAAACTCCTTAACATATGAACAAGCTCCTAAAACTTTCAATTGACTTTTATGAAAGTTGTATATCTTTATTTTGTTAACGTCTTTCTACGTCTTTTTTTATGGATAGGCCTCTTAACGGGTCAGAGAAACTCAATGTCTACAAACTTTAATTAAGTAGGCAACAAGAGACCTTGGCAACTATTTATAACAATCTTATTGGGCATCTCCATCACAAGCCTAATACATAATTGGCCCATAATGATTAGGGTCCATTTTCCTAGCCAAACTTCAGTCCAGTTATCTAAATCCTTTATTAGTCTTCTTTATTATCTTTACTTCATAGCAAATTTGATTTTCTTAATTGTAATTTTATAAAGATCCCGTAATTAATAATTGTCCAATTAAAAATTACTAGGATTGGTTCCTTATTGCATCCAATTATCTCTAACCAGAGTAAGAACACCACAACCCACCATAACTTCTCAAATAACATTTCAAACCAAAAGGAATTTATGAATAAAGGAAGTTATTGCATTTTATCAAGTAAAAAAGTTATTTGAATCAATGTTTTAAAATTAGATTGGACATCGAACTGGTCAAAGCAAAGTTTTAAGGTTTAAAAGTTCAAATGTTATTAAATTGTTATAAAACTAGTATATAATAAATAAGAAGTAAAAATTATAACAATAAGTAACAATATAGTATAACATAAAATACTTTATTGAAATAAAAAGAATGCATTAATGCCTATTAATGTATAATAAATAATGATAGGTCTAAAAAATCATTAAAAAAGTTGAAGTATGTTTAAAGAAGTACATTAATAATGATTATAACCTTATTTTAACTTCTTTTTTAATGTCCTTCTTTAAACATATTTCTTTAAAATTTAAACATCACTCATCAATACACTCTTAAATTATCTTAAGTGAAAACACATAAGTAGAATATTTTTCACATGTATAGTCCTCTATTTATATACATGATGGGATCTTAATCTATAATCTAATCCATATAATTGTTCCCTATAATCAAGCTAATCTCAATAGTAAATCCCAATGATTATGTACATAATTTGTAACACTCTCTCTTAATTTGGAACATAGATATCAATCATGTCCAGCTTGTTACAAAGATATTCAACTCGAGTCCCATTTAGAGCTTTTGTAAATAGGTCCCCCAGTTATTTTCCAATCTTCATATATCTTGTCGAAACTAAGTTTTGTTGCACCTTTTCACGAGCAAAATGACAATCAATTTCAATATGCTTAGTTTGTTCGTCAAAGACTAGATTATAAGCTATATAAAGATCTGCTTGGTTATCACACCATAACTTACCTAGCATTGAACCTTTGAGACCAATTTCAGTCAATACCTAATATATCCACATTATTCACGCATGGATTATGCCATAGCTCTGTATTCTAATTAGAGAAAGATACAATATTTTGTTTCTTACTCTTTCATGATATCAAATTTTCTCACACAAAAACACAATAGCCCGTGGTAGATTTCTTATCAATCTTAGATCTTACCCAGTATGCATATGAAAAGCACTATATTTGAGTGACCATGATTTTTATACAATTGCCTCTTTTAGGAGCTCCCTTCAAGTAACAAATGAATTGCTCTAAAGCGACCCAGTGATGAATTGTCAGAGAAGACATAAATTGACTTATAATTCTAATTGAACAAGCAATATAAGGATGAGTTACCGTAAGATAGTTTAAGTTCCTAACTAGTCTTCTATACTTCTTATGATCTTAAAATAAATATCCATCTTTTAAAAGTTATAAATTAGGTGACATAGGAGCATTACATGGTTTAGCCGCGAGTTCCCCAATTTTGGATAATAAGTCAATGATACATTTCCTTTAGATAAAAAAAATACATGTCATATTCCTTGTCACCTTAGCTTTTATGAAGTACTTTAATACCCCTAAATACTTTGTCTAAAATTGACTAAGAAGAAATATTTTTATAGATGAAATTTCTATAACATCACTACTAGTAATAACAATATCATCCACACACACACACACAACAAGAATGACAATGCTAGATGCAGAGTGTTTGTAGAGAACTAAGTTATCATAATTGCTCTTGCTCATTTTAGATTGTTCAATTGCTTGACTAAATTTGTTAAACCAAACACGAAGACTCTACTTCAAATCATATAGAGATCTTTGAAGATGACACACTTCCCTATACTCTCCTTGAGCAACAAGTGGTTGCTGCCTATAGACCTCCTTCTACAAGTCTACATGTAAGAAGGAAATGTTAATGTCTAACTATTTCAAAGGTCAGCAATAGGCAGCGACCATAGAAATAAACAAATAGATTGAGGTCAACTTCGCCACTGGAGAGAAAGTATCAAAATAATCCACACCATAAGTATAAGCATAGCCTTTAGCAACAAGGTGAGCTTTAAGTCGAGCCAATGAGCCATCAGGATTGACTTTAATGGCAAATACCCACTTACATTTTATAGTTCTTTTTTTAAAGGTAAATCCACTAAATATCAAATACCATTAGCGTCTAGACCATTGGTTTTTTCCTAACATTGTCACTCCCCAACAAGGATGAGATAAGGCCTTATGAATAGTTTTAGGAAGAGATATAATGTCAAGAGAGGCAATAAAAGAGTACAAATAAGATGATAAATGATCATAAGAAAGAAAAGATGAAATTGGTAAGTACATTAGCGTTTACCTTTATAGAGAGCAATTGGAAGATTAAGTTTAGTCTCAATAGGATTTGCTTTCGAATAAGGAACTAGTGCTGGACATGTATTAGGAACGTCACTTTATCTAGAATAGACATGATGAATAGATGGACATGGTGGGGATGCTTAATTGGTAGGTTTCAAAGCAACATTTAGTGAGTGTTGGGTGATTTGATACACTAACAAATCACCAGTCTTCTCCTGCCCTAAGAAGTATTGGAAAATGCAAGAAAGTAAGGAACATATTCAATAAACATAACGTCAATAGACACAAGGGACGTATTAAGACTAGGACAATAACATTGATACCCTTTTTGAAGACAAGAATACTCCAGAAAAACACATTTAACAGACTTAAGACTCTAATTTGGTGACTTGAAGATGAATATCATAGATAAAACATGTACTCCAAAAAATACGAGGTTCAATGGAAAACAATTGGTTGGAAAAAGGAAGTGATAAGGAGTCTTATCGTTATGAAAAAATGCATACGGTTAATAAAAAAACATGTTGAAATTGCATCAACCTAAAGCACTTAGGTTCCTACGTTTGGAACAAAAGTGCCCTGGCTATTTCAAGAGATGCCTATTTTTTCTTTCAACAACACTATTTTGAGTTAGAGTGTCAACACTAGATGTCTGGTCTAGAATGTTGTTTTTAAGCACGTAGGTTTAAAATGAATTCAAAAGATATTCTTTAGCATTATCGTATTACAAAGTATATAAATAAACATTAAATTGTGTTTTGATTTCAACACAAAAGGTAGTAAAATAGGAAAATAGCTCTGAGCCATTTTTCATTAAGTAAAGCCAAGTCATTTGAGAGAATTCAATAACAAAAGTAACAAAAGACTAAAACCTAGTATTGGATGCAATGGGACGTGGTCGCCAAACATCATAATGAACTAATTCAAAGGTATAACTAGCTCTTTTATTCACTAGAGGACTAGAAGGAAAATGATAATTTTTTGTAAACTAACATAACTGACAATCTAAAAATGACACATTTTGAAATTCTGGACACAACTTCTTTAACACAGTCAAAGAAGGAAGGCCTAACTGACAATGTGCTTCACAAGAAGTTACAATCACAGAGCAAGCAATAGCTTTAGGCACTCGCTTAGGAATATCCAGAACATAGAGACCTCCTGATATACATCCACTACTTATAATCTTCTTTGTCATAAGATCCTGAAAAAGATAGTAATCTAAGAAAAATGAGACGCAATAATTTAAAGCCTAATAATCTTGCTAACATATACTAAATTAAAAGAAAACCAAGTAGGACTAAAACATATGATAAGGAAATTAAAGGAGTTGGATGAGCTATTTCATAACTAAGAGCAGATGAGGTAGAAGCATCTACTAAAATAAATGTGGAAGGAGAATTGTGGGATTTAAAGGTGGTAAGCATATTAGGATTACCTATCATGTGATTATTTGCACCATAATCAATGACCTAGTAGGTGTTGGAGGATGAAAGGAGACACTTATCGAAATTACCTGTTTCAACAATAGTAGTGATGGAATTGGAAGAGAACTTTGGTGTTTCTTGATATTGACAGAACTTAGCAAATTCATCTGCATAGAATAAAACTGTTTGTTCTGAAGAGATGTTAGGTATAGTGGTAGAAATGGTTGCAACAAGAAGTGGATTTAGATTTCTGAGACTTGATTTGTAGCTTTACGCAAGTTAACTTTATATGATTTGATTCATGACAGTATGTGAAGAGAAAGGAGACAAGGAGAATGAAATGGGAACCTTTCTGCTTGTTATTTCATTTACAGCAAGTGTAATATATACAGATTGAGAATGTTCTAGACTACGAGATTTGTTCTCATGAATGTAACAGAAATTAGTTATGTACAGCTGTGAATTTGTTAGGAAGAGTATGCTTCAGTGGTAGCAGGTGTAGAGGAGCAGCGGTAGACTGGAGATGAGGCTGTGCATTGCTGTTATCTGCCAGAGGTGTTGGGCTAAGTGGTCTGGCCCAAGGAACGAGATGAATGGCCAGGATCCTTTAGACCCCCACTCAAACGAAACCTAGGATCGGGAACTAGGTTGAGTTTGAAAGCCAGTTCCTGAAAGCGTGCGGCTGAGAGAGGCTTCGTGAGAATGTCGGCGAGCTGATCAGCGGTGGGAACGTACCGCACCTCCAAAAGACCAGCGGTGATTTTGTCACGCACAAAGTGAACATCGATCTCGATATGCTTGGTACGGGCGTGAAAGACGGGATTTTGAGAGAGAGATCTGGCGTCGTTGTTATCACACCAGAGAACGGGCGATCGAGGAGGATGAAATCCAAGCTCAGAGAGAAGGGAGGTTAACCAGAGGACCTCGGTAGATAGTTGAGAGAGAGCCCTGTATTCGGCCTCTGTGCTGGACCGTGCGACCACCATCTGTTTCTTAGAGCTCCAGAAGACAAGGTTGCCGCCAAGGAAGACACAGCCACCGCTAGTGGACTTGCGATCGTCGGGAGAGCTGGCCTAGTCAGAATCGCTGAACGCCTGAAGGTCAAGTGGAGAGGACGACGGCCGGAACAGTAACCCAAGATTGGAGGTGCCTTTCAGGTAACGTAGTACTCTTTTCAGTGCAACCCAATGAGGAGTGAGGGGAGCCGAGAGGAACTGACTTAGTTTATTTACCATAAAACTAATGTCAGGGCGTGTATTGCAGAGGTACTGGAGAGCACCAACGAGGCTGCGATACAGAGAAGGATTATCAAAGGGCAGACCTTCATGACGAGAGAGTTTAAGCCCGGTAGCAGCTGGAATGGAGCAGGGCTTACAAAGCAGCATATTCGCCTAGGTAAGTATACTCCGAATGTATCCACTCTGAGATAGAATTAAGCCTGCGTGGTTTCTATAAATTTCAAAACCCAAAAAGTAAATTAAATCCTTCAATGTTTTGAGAGCAAATTGTGTACTGAGTTTTGTGATGATGGAATGTATTTGTGATGGGTTGCTGCCTGTAATAAGAATGTCATCCACATAAACTAGTAGGATCAGGATAGTGCCATTGGTGTTTAGGTAGAAGAGAGAGGTGTCAGCCTTAGAGTTATGAAAACCCCATTGGAGAGGAGCAGAGCGAAGTTTATGATACCAGGCCCGTGGGGCCTGCTTTAGGCCATAGAGTGCTTTAGAGAGTTTGCAGACATGATGAGGAAGAGAGGGATTTTCA
>JAOTAX010000198.1:34329585-34346918 GCA_025629825.1 Erythroxylum guanchezii | reverse complement strand
TTAAAAATTATCAAACTAAAACCTCAAAGTAGAATTAAACAATTTATTTACCAAAGGAAAGGAATCGGGGCCCAACAAAAACGATCAGAGTACACGTATGAATTTTCATGATTCTACCACCCATTGGCGAATAGATCACTTAAGCAAATATGCACATCTCAAAGTCTTACATAAGGCTAACACCTGTGAGTAGAATAACCAAACATAAGATCAAAGACATTTTCAAACATGCAAGCAAAACAATTCAACTATTAACTTGACAGACTACTGTGGTGATTAGATTTTTATTAGCACTTAAATAGATCCACAAGCATAAGGGACACACTTATATTTTATCCTCATATCAAAAAATATGTGACAATTTTCCATCCATAAATGCAAAATCCTCAAGCACAAACTCATTACCATATATTAGTGTTAAAAACATTGTTAACGAACTTTATTTGAGAATTTGTCACAAAGAAAATCCCAATCAAAGTGATAATCATGTGATTCCGAACAATAAATACATCATATGAGATACCAAAACTATATATATCTCTGTTATTTCATGTCAAATGTATGAAAATTCACTCAATGGTGGCTTTAATAACTTTATTTGATTTTTCTGAAGTTAAACCTTATTTATTAACAATGTAATAAATCTAGAAAATTAAAAAAAACTCATTTTATAAATTCACAGGACCCTAAAAGTTTCCTAGAAATAACTTCAGGGACCATTTTGTGAATTGTCGAAATGTTGAGTTTTTTTATCCTGTAATGTGTTGACCTCAGCACTGCGCGTGGGTTGTAAGAGCGTGCACTACATTCGCCACATCTAACACAACTCTAGATGCATCAGGCGAGTTATCACCATGTGCTACATACACATAGACGTGTGTTGCCTCCATTGATACATGTCAAACACGCTTGGCTATGCATAGACAGGCGAATCGCTTCTGACGCATAAGTCCTATATGTCTGACACGTGTCCAATGTCTGTCTCCAACATGTGCCACTTGTTTGGTGCATGTGGAGCATATGTGCCACATGTTTAGTACATTCCAAAAGTAGGTGGCTATTTGTTTATTGTTTCTACATCCAATTGCCGAAAAAGGCAATTTTTTATGACATTTTCTGTGATTTTACGTCAAAAAATCACCTCAATGTTAGTTTTTGACCTATTTTTCACGCAATGTTTATTCAACATCAATTAAACAACAAATATGTAGTTTATATAAGTAAAAGTAGATTAATTTTTCTGATTTCTTTATGGAGAAATTCAAAAAATCTCTTTTCAAATTCAGGCAATCATAAAACTGCTCTAATGCCTAATCTTTGTTATGACACAAACTTTAATAATTGACTCAAGATCAATCATAAACTTGTATAAACGAAAAAATTAAGGAAACATACTTGTTTTGCTATCTATTACACGATGAACAAGCTACTAAAATGCTTGAACAAGCTCTTGAAGGCATTTGATTCCCATGCAACATGATTTGTAAGACCCGTTAGGTCATCATATACTTTGAAGACATGGTTCTTGAATTTTGGTGGTGATGACTCGTTGAGAATGACTGAAGTGGAAAGACTATCATGTTTTGGATCCTATTGATCTTCTGGGGTTATATTTAAAGATTCTAACCCTTTGTTCTATTCTCATAGACGACGACTTATGAACAAAGACTTGACCCTTTGTCATGTTCTTACAAACGACGCGGATTGATGTCATCTGTATGTTTAATTATCTGAATTCTTGGGCTGACCGACCTTCCTTTCAACAACCTCTCACGACACTTATACTGAGTGGATTTTTTAAAATGCAAACAACACCAGAGAGAGCCGGAACCTCCTCCGCCCTTTTTATATCAAGAGTAGTAGTAGGTGTGCATCCGTGATTTGATCCAACACACTGGACAAAATGACCAGAATGGGCTTATGAGGTTAAAAAGAGGTGTAACACCCACGTGACAGCATGTGCGCAAGAGATACGGGGTCACGTTGAGGGATGAAAATGAGATTCCGATTAATTATATGGAAAAATTAGCCAACTCAATTGATACTTTGAGTTGGATTGGATGTTGGCGTGAATAAGAGCGTATGAACTTTAAACGTCAGATTCTATGCTATGGCATAATCGCAATTTAGCAGCTCAACCCCATATGTAAAGTGAGCCACACGTTTGTAGCCATATATGGGCGACTCATCCCCAAGAACATTGGAAAGATTTTTTTTTTTTATAAAAAAAGAAGACATTTCTGGTCTGAGATAACACAACTGAAATATTCTAAAAAGAGTAAAAGTTCAGAACCATTGACATTGTCTGACTCGAACACATTATCCACAAATTATACTAAATACTACATACTCTCATCTCAATTTGGAAGTCTTCAATTGCCAACAGTTACTGATACACAGACGTCTACATTTAAAAGAAATGGCCAGGTTTTGTGTGGATAAGCACTACCCGATGAGACCAACTTAGTAAAGAGCTGTGGGACGGAGAAGCGTTGTGAGAAGGGAGTTGACTTGTTTTTAGTTGAAATTTCCTTTATTTTTCTCATTTGGTGTCTGATGGAAGTTGAACGTTTTGTGGTGGAGTGAACATTACAAGAAACAAATAACTCGTGGCATCTCTGAACCCAACCGTTTAACAGAACACAATTGCTCAAAGATTGACTTGTTTACTTAAATAGTCTACACGGCATTAAGGTTCAACTGGATTGGAAATTTAAAACCGGGTGGCTCAACTCAAGAATTAGATCCCACGAAGAAAGGAACCCTTGGGAGAGTTGAAGATAATTTCCCAAATTTTGGGATGAAGAAGGTTCCCATTGTCTAGTTTCCTATGCAAATCAAAAATTGGAATAGAGGAGCTGATTGAAGAGGCCGGTCAATTAGGACATGATAAGGTTAAAAGCAGACACGCTTGTCCTTTTCATTTTCACTTTCAAGTTTGTTTGGTCACAGATAGTTGAGAGACGAGACCCATCATAATATCTTTTTGATGAGTAGACTTCATTCAGAAGTTAGCAATTAAGTCTGTTTTCATTAAAGTATACCACTTTTGAAGTAATGGGCTTGTCAGATTATGAAAATATTTAGCACCCAAGTGTTCAAATTGAGAACAAGAACTTTCTGACTACGAATTCCAAACGAAACAGTCAAAAGGAAGTAATTGTATTCCTTCCACATCTTCATCTTGGTGACTGGATTTTATATAAGCTCAAGTCAAGACACTAATGTGGGCATTTCCCAACTTTATTAAGCTCTTCACCTAAACAAAGATGTTATTTTAAGCTTCACAATGTTTATTAAAGAAAAAAATTGAAAGGGCAAGTAGGTAATCTAATATCCAGCTGAATTTACACAACCACCCCTTCTTCCCAGGACCACCCAGTTGGCTTCACTCCACGTCATCACCCAACTAGGGCCCACTAGTCCCCCCCTCCCCCCATATTAACCCTAAATTCACCCCAGATTCACCTTCAAACTCAAATTCCGATCCAGCGGCAGTCAACTCCACCACGTGTTACAATCCAACAATCTTGACCGTCCATACACGGTCTGCCCTGAGAAGGAGATCGAAGGAAATCGACGGCCCGAATCCTGCCCACGGGCAGATCTATTCGCCTTTAAGAGCAGCCCTCGCCTCCATTCTTCTTCGCTCTAACTCCAGGGTAGATCTAATCCCACACAAACCCTAACTGTCTTTTTGATGGTTCTCTTTTCCATCGGTAGTTCTCTCGTCGGCGGGTGGGTCAGTTTTGGTGATGCGTGGGGTCCACACCTGTACTTTGTTCATGTTTTCCTCTAAATTGGAAGGCCCTCGCTCCGGACGACGATGGCTTCTGCCATTTTAGCCAACCGGAACGAACCCAATTGGACACAGCAACGCGCTAATTTCATGGGCAAACTGCCTTTCTCTAATCCTAACCCTAACCCTAAATTTTCCAAGAAACGTCAATTCCAATATCTACACCAACAACGACACTTAAACGACGTCGACGAGCCTCCGGCCGTATCGCAATCGGCGGCATCCGACGGCGCATCGTCTATAAATCACCAGCGGAGGCCGACCCATTTTAACTCCGGCGGTTATGTCACGTTCAATATCGCTAATCACTCGAAGAAAGAGTTGGCTGAGCTCAAGAATCGGTTAGTGGCCGAGCTGGAGCAGATTCGGGTATTGAAGAATCGGATCGACGCATCGGAATCCCAGATCCGACCCGGTTCCAATTTCGCAAGCCCCAAAAAGAACAACAAGAAAGTGTCAGGTAACAAACGGCCGTTTCAAGCTACGAACTTGGGCGCCGCAGTGAAAGAAATGAAGAGGGAAAATCCAGAAAGTGCTAAGTTCATGAAGAAATGCGGTCAGATCTTGACGAAATTGATGAAGCAAAAACACGGACACGTCTTCAATACGCCGGTGGACGTTGTTGGCTTGCAGCTTCACGATTATTATGATATGATTAAGAATCCGATGGACTTGGGTACCGTGAAGTCGAAATTGGGGAAGAATTTGTATGATTCACCCAACCATTTTGCCGCGGACGTGCGATTGACTTTCAATAATGCGATGAAGTATAACCCTAAGGGTCATGAGGTTTATATTCTTGCCGAGCAGTTTCTTTCGAGATTTGAGGAATTGTTCAGGCCGATTAAGGATCATGCTGAGGACTTGGACGAAGAAATCGAGGAAGAACATGTACATGAGGTGCAAGCGAGTTCTTGGGATCATATTCAGAAGAGAGACCATCATGAGAATTCAATCCAAGCTGTTATGGCGAAATCGGAGCAAACTCCGGCAAGTGTGTCAAATCAAAATCCTAAACCGCAATCAAGCACGCAGTTACCGGTGAGGACTCCTTCCCCGCCCATCCGTGCCCCACCAGTAAAGCCTGTGAAGCAGCCGAAGCCTAAAGCTAAAGATCCGAATAAAAGAGAGATGAGTCTTGAGGAAAAGCACAAATTAGGGCTTGGGTTGCAGAATTTGCCTCAGGAGAAAATGGAGCAAGTTGTGCAGATAATAAGGAAGAGGAATGGGCATTTGAGGCAGGAAGGGGATGAGATTGAGCTTGATATCGAAGCTGTTGATACAGAAACCTTATGGGAGCTTGATCGATTTGTTACGAATTACAAGAAATTGGTTAGCAAGATCAAGCGTCAAGCATTAATGGGTATCAACAATAATGCGGCAGATACTGTCGTGAGTGAAGGCAATAAGGTTAGCATTAGGCCCATCTTCTGTCATTGCTTTAATTTATACGTTGTGTTGACTTTTAGATGTGCTCATTTCTCTGTGATCCCTTTTTATGTGATAGGTTGTGTCTGCAAATGATAGAATGGATGTTGCAACAGAGGTAAAGAAGCCCAAGAAAGGTGAGGCTGGGGACGAAGATGTGGATATTGGGGATGAGATGCCAATGACTAGTTTCCCACCAGTGGAGATTGAGAAAGATAATGGTCATGCCAGTCGTAGTTCGAGCAGTTCTGGTAGTTCAAGTGACGATTCCTCTTCCTCAAGTGGTATAAACTATTCCTATTCTAGAGTTGCTGGGAGTAGTGAATTGTGAATTACTGGTGGAAATGCATGATTACTGGTTGAATCTTTGAATATTTGCAGATTCAGATTCAGGGAGTTCTTCAGGAAGCGAGTCTGAAGATGCACATTCGTAGATCCTGGAACTGAAGAAGGAGTGATGGCTTTTTGGCATTGGCAGAGGAGGGTCTTCAATTGCGTTGATATGGATGGGATTTTGTGTGAGGTGTGATAAGTGACTTCTGGCTGTTTGCTTTGAAACTCCTTTTTCCCAATCAACGTTGTAAAATGCTTAAAGCTCTTTCCATTTGCTTTTGTACAGGGGAGGGTTCTCAATGTTGTAGTTTTATTGGTTGCTTTTTGGAAGAGTTGGGTAAGTGTAGAGCCTGGAAATGTTGCGCTTGTGTATTAAGAAAAGAAAAAGAAAGAAGACACGACTCTTTGAAGAGAGGGGAAACTGAAATCCATTATATAGCTTTAGGGGGGAGCACGAGTAGAATGACGAGGTTAATTAGATGATATTAATATTTAGTGGAATCGCTCTGTATGTACACATTATATATACCTGTAATACATGATTTTTAGCTTCACCGGACCCTCCTGGCTTAAATCCTTTTTTTGGGTAAATAGGAATATGAAAAAGAAGTTATCAACTCCAGGCACACTCACTCATTCTTTTGTCTCAACAACATCGATTTGCCAAGTCATGTGGAACTCTGGATAGGCCAGACCAGTGGTGGACGTCATGTGATTTACCGCCTGATCTTGGCTTTGTTCATTTGTCTGTATGTTGTACTCCATTAGGCAGGCTATGTACCACACCCATTTTAATTTAGAAAAGGGGAGTCGCTAGGGCACCAAGGTCTTGTACACTTGTACTTGACAATTGTGACGCAAGTCATTATTCAAATTGGTGCAACATTGTCGGGGTAGAAAAACTCGTCCGTGCCTGTGTGTTCTAAACATTTGTGTTCTACTTACGTCAATCAAGGCAGTTGGATTACTTTTTGCAACAAGTTAAGCCTTGTAACCGGAGACAAAGTTCATGGTGCTTGGTACTTAGGGACGGATATGTGCTAGTTTGTTAAAAATATTTATTAAAAAAATTATTGTATTTTAATTAATTAATTAAATTTTAATTAAAAAATAAAAAATATGTATCATTTAATTAATGAATAAATTATATTTTAATTAATTAAATTTTAGTTAAAAATTAAAAAATGTGCGCCTGACTGAAAAGTAATACCAAAAAAAAAAAAAGAAGAGGAATATCAATTCAATTATAATAAACAATCAATCTAACCTTTTTCATTCCATAGCCACAATTCATTCTGAATCTCCTTAACTAAGCACCCCTTAGTGTTGCTTTCACGAATTCGTAAGCCCCGAGTGTGACAAAGGCGCTCATGATTCAATTCAATCCTTCACAAGAAAAAGTAATCCCTATAAAGTATCGTATGTATATTCCATCCTACAGTTCTTCAATGGCAGTAGATGTTACAATTCTTATGTTTATTACGTTAGTGTACTTTTTTCATGAATTTAGTCGATAATGCATTGGCAAATGAATGAACACAGTTTGCACCTCGTCTGTTTGTACAAGCTGCGAAATGTTCTTGATTTACCCGATCCCATATATTTAGCAACTATGATAGATGTCTAACGCCATCACTCTACCTTGACATTTTTTGGTAAGAAACAAACGAGAATCTATCCAAAAATTCAACATGCCACATGCAAATTATTGGCATTAGACCTTTTCTTTTCTACTGTCAATTAATTCAACAGCACGGACCATCACAGAACAGACAGACAGCAAGCCAGCCCAACTGTCTTGTCTCTAAACAATGAAATGCGAAGTTAGATGACCAGTTGAACTCATAATCGTCATAAAGAAACCCAAAAAGTACTTATTACCCTTCAATAAATGCAAGCTGCTCAAAAACAGTAAAACAAGCCTTAAAAGTTTTCCACCGAACAAGTTACACCACATGAATGGGCACCTTCAACTTGCTCCAACTATTTCATGCCAAACGATAAAGCTGGGACAAATATAAGCAATTTATCAACTCATAGCATCATGGGTGTAACTGAGCTGCGGGGCAACCATTAATTAGATAGTAAAAGCCCCGAAAGCAGCCTATCTTTTCAATACTTCTTACGTCAAAATGACTGGTCAATACTGGGAGGGAAATTTCAAGCAGGCATCTGCAAGAGCTTCTCCATAGAAAGGCACTCATGAGTATTTCAATAATATTATGAGGGTTGTCATTCAATCTTCTTCAGATTCACAAATTGCTCACCAAGCTGGGATCCACAAACAGCTTGAGCCTCTGGATTAAAATGTTTAAGAAAGGACTTGTTCAAATCATTTGTTGAGATCATCTGGAAGATCTTACTACAAAACTTACGTACAGCAACTCGCCTTGCTTGCTTCTCAGGCATATTTGTTGCCATCACCATTACAAGATGACCAAGAGCTTGGAGATAACTTTCCAAGTTTCCTTTTGATGTAGTGCGACTGTTCTCATCACTGCCAGAAGAAACCACTGACTTCAATATTTCCAACACCAAATCAAGTGCTTCAACTTGTCGGAACTCTGACTTTGTACTGGAACACTTTTCTAAAAGGAACTCAAGGAGATGGTGTCCAACCCACGGCCTTCTTCGAAATATTTCCTTCAAAAATTCAGCTTTTATTTGAGACTTTTTACTTTCAAAATATTCCACCAAGACAGACTTGAATATATCGATAATTCTCTGCAGTTCAGACTCAGAAAAGCGTCTGCCATCAATTATTTTCAGTAACCAAAAGGTTGAGTTCCTAGCAAGGGACATAATCATTTTTAGTCGCTTCAGGGACGCAGATTGCTTCTTCATAGATGGAGTATGTGCAGATTTCTTCCTCCTGAAAGGTTTTGAAGCCAATTTTAGGCTTTTTTCCAACAAGGATTCAAGAGTAGATAGTTGCACACTCTCATCACTTGGAAAATCCTTCGCCTTAAATATCTTCTTTTGAAGAATTCCCCAAATTCGCTGTCCAAGCTGCTCACTGACATCCGTAGTATGTGGGTTAAGAAATGCCTGAGTGAGGTTGGAGTAAACTGTCAGAACTTGGGGATCACCTGTTGAATGCAAAACATTAGGATCACAAAGCATTGAGAACAAAAAAAAAAGAAACCAACCTCCGAGAATATGATAAGTTTCTGGAATGCAAACAAATGAATAAGGAGTTCTTTCAAATAAGAAGAGATAAGAGAAAGATGATCGCAAATGGATATTTACTAACCCAACTACAGAATTATTATGTTAAAAAGTTATTAAGCTTGTTTCTAAATTTACACCTAAAAATCAGCACTAACATGAGCATGCAAACTGAAAAAACAAACAGCTACTTGCCTGAACTTTCATGCAAGTAAATTTCTAACAATGAAAGGACACGGAGTTTGAACATAACAAGCTGCGA
This sequence comes from Erythroxylum guanchezii, assembly GCA_025629825.1. Taxonomy (NCBI): domain Eukaryota; kingdom Viridiplantae; phylum Streptophyta; class Magnoliopsida; order Malpighiales; family Erythroxylaceae; genus Erythroxylum; species Erythroxylum guanchezii. The sequence goes on along the minus strand of JAOTAX010000198.1, from coordinate 34,337,928 downwards.
CTGAGCAGTTTCACTGCCAGCCTGGTTCTTTTTCTCTTTGAAAATCTGAGCAAGGTAGGTGTCCATGCGGAACATTGCATCATCATCCATTCCTCCATCAGAATCATCAGCACCTTCTGGCATTTCTCTACCAACTTGCTCAAGTTCAACTGCCTCAGAATCATCTGACTGAGCATCACCCTCAGGGTCACCCTCATCCATTTCTGCCGACTCTGCTTCGTCAATATCCTCATCTTCTTCAATCCCAAGAAAATCATCATCATCATCATAATCATCTTCAGTATTTGCTCCACGACGTCTAGCTGGTTTTAGATCTTTCTTAATGACACGTAGCATTCGCAGAAGTCCATCACTAGTCACTTCCCGGACAAAAGACTTGAAAACCTAACAACATAGATTATGGATAAACAAAAAATGACATGAGACATTAATGGAAGGTGAATTGACACTTTTGGTGGGATCCTAGAAAGGCTAGTGATTGGTTTTGCAATATAGGCCATGATACTTGACATGAGTCCTGATGACACATATCAAATGTAGCTTCATGATTGACTATAAATTACAAAACCCTTATGCAACCAGGAATAACTAAATTGTCAAGCTAAGATGAAATTCACCATAAACAGACATAGGGATCCAACAATAAAGAGTGAACCTAAAGTAGACGCTTTCCAAATACCTGCTCAATAGCAGACCGGATGGGAGCTGATGACTGTGGCAACAATGAAAGTAATGTATCTAGAAGAACATCTATAAACTGAGAATTCGTATCATTATCCAATTCTTCTTCATCTGAGTACTCAACAAACCCTGAAGACTGGTAGCCTTTCTTACACAATATAATAAGCTCAGATACAGCTTCAGAGAATTCTTCAGGTTGTAGCAGCAACTGGAGCAACATCTGGATCAGCAAGTATCTGATAGAATGTGATCTATGTAGATCAGGGACAACCTTAAGAGTTCTTTCCTGCCATAACGGAAAAGCTTCCATAAAGATGGACAATTGTAACAGCAAAAGCAACATACAACATAATTCTTCAGATCGAAGACAAGTTACAATTGTCAAGAATGGGTAACTGTCAACATAAATATTAAGATTACTTAGCAACATTCAGCATCAAATAATCTAAATCACGTTTTTAACATAATGCCTAATATGCACTCGCTCAGTTTTGCCACACTTTGTCCAATGACATATAATTGAGAATATAGAGTTTTGAGATGCAACGGCACCTAGATATCGTTATGGCATAACGAGGAATCAACTAAATACGACAGCATTCAAATAATTGACATCCGAGAGCTGCCAGAGTAGATAGTAATAGTTTTACCATTTTGTAGAGCCAACTTTCAGTTTTTTGCAGTCTTTTAAATGCCTTTTCATCCTCATCATTCAAAGGCCTAAAGAGAGAAACTGAAGGAATGTTACGCAATGTGCTGATGAATCGCATAAAGTACGAGCCAACATCATTAGCATCATGGCTCCCTGCATTAAGATGTGATGCCTCAAACTTTTGGGCAGTGGCCAGCAAGGACTGGATCTGCTCGATGCATATCCTGCAAACTACACTTGAGGTAGGTGCTTTTGGCCATCTAAATTTTTCCTGTAGTTCGAACGATGTCACTTCTGAGCCAAGAGAAGCAGAGAAGAGACCTTGAACAGCTAGAAACTTCAGAATTTCCTTTTCCACCCGAAACTTTGCTTCAGGATTCAACTTCAAATATTTCAAAATGCTTGGCAGTGATTCAACAATCCAAATTTTCAAAGAGTCAGAATTTCCAGTGGTACCAACTGAATCCTTATCCTCAACTGAGCCAATCTCTGAATTGTCGTCAGTAGTCTGACTCTGATCTGAAGGTTCATCTGCTGTCTGTCTACCATCCACAAATAAATTCATTAAGTCCTGAATAAAAAGCATGCAACCCGATTCTGTTTTGAATTCCGCCAACAAAGTTTTTACAGTTTTTGTTCTTGTTATGCAATCAAATTTTCCATTGCTGTGTTTCTGTAGAGATACTACAAGGGCAACCCTCTTGGCGTCATCATTTCCAACCCAGATTAATAATTCTTTAAGAAAATGCTGCACAACTTTGTATAGCCAAGAGTCCTTAGTTGAAAGAACATCCATCAGGCACTGGACAAGTTTGTACGACATAAGATAAGGGAGAAATGATGCAGGTAAACTTGGGATTAGTAGTAGCAGGACATCAAATGCCAAGTGCTTGCGGTCGTGAGATGATTGAAGCAGACACCCTTCTATGACAGCTTCACAGAATGACTGAATATTCTTTGAAATTTCTTCCCTGAATGAATTACACTTGCGACTTTTCTTGTGCTTCTTTAGATTACTAGAAGCTGACACTATATCTTCATCTTGTGAAATTGTATCAGGTATAAGAATATTTACCAGAACTGACCACAAACTGTGAATTCGAGGCTGGCAAAATGTAGATTCCTGTCATATTCAACATTAAAAATAAGAGTGGTTTTCACAGAACCCATCATGGTACAATTGAAATTAAACAGATCAATGCGTTAGAAACTGTCGAATTATGTAGTCTTATTTGGAAAGATTGTATAGTTATAGAAAATCGTATAATTCCCTGATTTCTAGGAATTAGAGTTAGATACAGATTTGGAGGAGTTTCCTATTGTTAGGGAGTTTGTTACTAATTTTAAACTAGACAATTGTGTATATAAACTAATGGTTGTAACCTAATTTTGATATATGAGAAAGAAATTCATTCTTCTCTTATAATATTTGACATGGTATTAGAGCTGTTGGCTCTTCCCTAATAAACTCTGAATTTTTTTTTGTTCTGGTCATACCCAACTGAGATCCATCTTCACTGTTCCTCTCAATTGTCTTAGCCTTCTCTCTCATATTTTCTTGTTTTTACCCTTTGTTTTATTCAATCAATCATGTCGGAATCACCCAAAAGTTCTGCTGAAATCACCAGCTCTGTCATGAGTGCCCCTGCATTCGAGAATACTGCTGCTGTTATAACTAGAGATTTGCAAAACATTTAAGCCGCACATCGATTGAATGGGAAGAATTACTTGAAGTGGTCACAATTGGTCCGCACGTTCTTAAAGGGAAGAGGGAAATTGAGCCATTTAATGGGCATAGATCCTTCCCAGGATGATCCCAAATTTGCGGTGTAGGACGAACAAGACTCTATGGTAATGTCATGGTTATGGAACTCGATGCTGCTAGAAATTAGTGATACATGTATGTTCCTCAGAACTGCCAAGGAGATTTGGGAAGCTATTCGACAGACATATTCCAAGGTTAATGATGCTGCACAAATCTACGAAATTAAGATAAAAGTTTCAGCAACCAAACAAGGGACTCGGACTGTTATGAATATTCGAGTCTCTTGCAAAGCGCGTGGCAAGAAATGGACCATTATCAATGCATCCAAATGCATTGCAGTGAAGATGTAGCCATTCTAAAGCGTTTTGTGGAAAAAAAATTGTATTTATGATTTTTTGGTAGGATCAAACGTTGAATTTGATGCTATAAGAGTGCAGATTTTAGGAAAACCAGGCCTACCGTTTCTGAATGAGACAATCTCTATTATACACGCGATAGAGGGACGTCAAAGTGTTATGCTTGAATCTCAAGGGGGAGATGGTTCTGCACTCATTACCAAGACCACAGAATTGAAAGAAGCAAACAATCCTTCATTAATTACTCGAGGGGACTCAACCAAACCATTTAATCGAGAATCTCTAATTTGCACATACAGCAAGAAGCATCATCACACCAGGGAGAAATGCTGGAAACTTCATGGCAAGCCCAATCGAAGTGGGAATGATCGAAGTCAGCACATATGGTAAGCACTTCGTCGACTAGTGAAGAAAATTCCAAAAAATCTGCCCCTGAATTTAACATCGAAGAAATTGAGAAACTAAAAACCTTTGTGGCGTCCTTTGAGAAGCTAACCTCAACAAGTACTTGTTTATTGGCATTTTCAGATATTTCTTCTTCCTCTCATATTAATGTCTCATAAAGAAATGCTACTCCCATGTGGGTGATTGATTCTGGAGCCACTGGCCATATGAACTGTTCCTCCAAACATTTTGTCTCTTATAATCCCAGCTATAGCCATAAAAAGATCACAATAGCTGATGGATCCATCACCACCGTAGCTGGCCAAGGGGATATATATACATAAACAAGGACCTTACACTAAGAAATGTTCTCCATGTTCCAAAGCTATTTGCAAGCCTTATCTCCATTCAAAAATTAACCACAGATTCAAATTGCAGTGTAACCTTTTTTCTTTCACACTGTGTCTTTCAGGCACTAGACACGAAGAAGATGATTAGATGTGCTAGTCAGAGAGACGGTCTCTATTTCCTAGAAAAACAACATAGTATAACAAGAGCTGGAAATCCCTTATCTACATCCTTTTTTCTGAATCTGTCATGACAAACCAAAATAAAATTTGGCTTCATCATCGTCATTTAGGTCACCCGTCTTTTAGAGTGCTCAAGTTGATGTTTCCTTCTTTATTTAAAGGTCCTGAGTTTGAAGTTTTTCATTGTGAAGAATGTGAACTTGCCAAGCACAAACGTGCTTCCTTTCCAATAAGCAACAAAAAAACCTTTGTTCCTTTTTCTCTCATTCGACCTTCTACCATTCCAAATGTTTCGGGTGCTAGGTGGTTTGTTTCAATTGTACCCGAGTCACATGGCTTTACCTTTTGAAAAATAAATATGATGTTAGAATTGTTTTTCCTAATTTTTACAACATGATCAATACTTAGTTTGATGTAAAAAATAAGAGATTTTGATTGAACAATGCCAAGGATTATTTCAATCAAATCCTTTCTCCATTCTTTCAGAAAACAGGAATTATTCATGAATCCTCATGTGTTACCACCCCAAAACAAAACGGCGTGGCTGAGCAAAAGAATGGACATCTCCAAGAGATCACTAGAGCATTGTTGTTTCACAAGAATGTTCCCAAACAATACTAGGGTGAAGCTGTGTTAAACGCTGCCCATCTTATTAACAGGCTTCCAACACGTGTCCTTAGGTTCAAAAGTCCAATTGATATTATCACAAAATTTTTCCCAAACTTCTTTGTTTCAAACAGTCTTATACCTCGAATCTTTGGTTGTGTTGTATTTGTTCATGTTCATTCTCACAATAGGAGTAAATTGGATCCACGTGCTCTTCGATGCATTTTTATCAAATATTCCTCCACACAAAAGGGTTATAAATGTTTTCATCCACCTTCTAAAAGACTTTTTGTCTCAGCCGATGTTACTTTTGTTGAAGATGAATCTTTTTTTCAACACACTTATCTTCAGGGGGAGACCTTGAGTGAAGATAAAGCAAAGGATATGTTTCTTCTTTATCCTAGTTTTGTTCAACCTATACCCATAACCGTCTCTGAGTCCACTTCTCCCACTTCTCCGTCAATCGAGTCAGCCAAATTTATTGAAATGATGAAAGATAAGGGAAATCAAGGTAACATTCAGCCACTGCAACTTCACTCTAGGAGGAAAATACCAGTCTCTCGACCAACACAAGTCCAGTTTCCCATTTGTGCTGTTGCCCAATTTCTTGAAACCACTCCCAAACCAAATCGACAATGTTGAGCCAAGTGTTGAGCCAATTTAATCAACAGAAGAACATAAAAAACAAAGTACTGAAGACCTAACAATTGCGCTTAGGAAAGGAACAAGAACCTGTTCGAAACATCCACTGTCTCTTTTCACGTCCTATCAAAATCTATCCCAAAACCATATAGCCTTCCTAACCAATCTCCATACAATTCCCACACCTAGAAATCTAACTGAGGCATTAGGAGACAAGAAATGGGAGGATGCTATGAAGACCGAAATGGAAGCCCTTGAGAGGAACAAGACATGGGAGTTAGTTGAATTGCCGAGAGGGAAGAAACTGGTCGGATGTAGGTGGGTTTTCACTATAAAATACAAGGCTGGCGGCTCGATGGAAAGATACAAGGCTAGATTGGTGGCCGAAGGATACACTCAAACCTATAGCATTGATTATCTAGAGACATTTGCCCCTATTGCTAAAATGAACATAGTGCAGATACTTTTGTCATCAGTTGCTAATTTTGAGTGGAATCTACAACAATTTGAAGTTAAGAATGTGTTCCTCCATGGTGATTTAGAAGAGGAAATTTACATGGAAGTTCCCTCTGGATTTGAATCTAACGAAGGAATGGTGTGCAAGTTGAAGAAAGCTCTTTATGGGCTCAAACAGTCACCACGAGCTTGGTTTGGGAGGTTTGCTAAGGTGATGATCTCATTGGGATACAATCAGAGTCAAGGAGACCATACTTTGTTCGTGAGACACTCATATTCTGGGAGAGTCACAACATTGTTAGTTTATGTAGATGATATCATCATGACAGGTAATGATGTAGAAGAGATGAACAATCTGAAGCAATGTCTCTTGAAGGAGTTTGACATCAAAGAGCTAGGAAAATTAAAGTACTCCCTAGGCATTGAAGTAGCTCATTCAAAGCAAGGGATTTTCATCTCTCGGCAAAAGTAAGTACTTGACTTGTTGAAAGAAACAGGAAAGATGGGTTGTAAACCAGTGGAGACACCAATTGAATTCAATCATGGATTATGTGATGCTCCAGAAGATCCCATGGTAGATAGAGGATCCTATCAGAAGCTTGTTGGGAAATTGATATATCTGGCACACATAAGACCAGATATAGCATTTGCAGTGAGCATGGTTAGTCAATTTATGCACAATCCCAAAGAATCACATCTTAAGGCAGTAAATAGGATATTACAATACTTGAAAGGTAGCCTGGGAAGAGGAATTCTGTTTAAGCGACAAACATGCACATGCATGACGTTAGAAACTTATACTGATGCAGATTATGCAAGATCTTTGGTCGACAAGAGATCACCGTTTGGTTACTGTACTCTCCTAGGTGGTAATCTTGTAACATGGAGAAGTAAGAAGTAGAACGTGGTAGCAAGATCTAGCGCAGAGTTAGAGTTCAGATCAATGGCATTGGGAATATGTGAGTTACTCTGGCTGAAGATAATCCTAGATGACTTAAGAATAAAATGGGAAGTACCCATGAGGCTGTACTTTGATAATTAATCAGCCATCAGCATTGCACATAACCCTATTCAACATGGCACTTCACTTGTGTCAACCAAGGATCAGTTGGCAGACGTACTTACAAAGGGACTAACAAGCACTGTGGTTCAAGATATTTATTAGCACACTTGGGATGGAAGATATCCATTCACCAGCTTGAGGGGGAGTGTCAAATTATGTAGTTTTATTTGGAAAGATTGTATAGTTATAGAAAATCAAATAATTCCCTAATTTCTAGGAATTAGAGTTAGATACAGATTTGGAGGAGTTTCCTATTTTTAGGGAGTTTGTTACTAATTTTAAGCTAGACAATTGTGTATATAAACTAATGGCTGTAACCTAATTTTGATATATGAGAAAGAAATTCATTCTTCTCTTATAATATTTGACAAAAACATACCTTGAAGCAACTAGCAAGAGAGGGCAAATGATCAAGGGAAAAAAGTCTTCTATGGCTGAATGGATATGGCAATATGTTTCCAAACATCAAACTATCAACAGAAACCTTCTCCCTGATTTTTAATGCTAAAAGCAAAGCATCAGGATTCCCAACATCAGCTGCTCCTTCAAACCATTCACGAAGATGTTGAGCTTCAATTACGTGACTAACCAGAGCTTCAGTTGGCAACTACAATCATAAGGCACAAAACATAAACAAACAATAATGTGGTCATCAAAACTGAATTGGAAAGCATACTATCTAAGTAACAACTGCAACTACAAAGTGAAGCAAGAAGGAACAATAAAAAATCCTTCCATAGATCTCCAAAAAAGAGTTGTATACGAGAGGCAAAAAGAGAATGATCATGTTGGAAAGTCCTTAATCCCAACAAACAAGATATAGAACTTTAAACAACTCTAGGATCCAATCTGTGAAACAAACTTTTACTCAATATGCAATCCAAAAAGTATTACACGACACATCAAACAGAAACAAAATAAAATACAAGTTATATGAGAGTTACAAAAAGGGAAGTAACAAAAAAATAATGGCTACATAAGTTCACCATCAATTCTTAAACTATCCTTGAAAACAGATGTCACTAGACAAGAAATTGCTTATAGCAGAATGACCTCTTGCACCATAATGCAAATGGTCAGAGCTTCAAAAAAAAGTGAAAAAAGAGAAACAACCCTCTACCATTTTCCACAACAAATATTTTTAAGCATCAAAGTATGCACCCAACAAAACTAAAACACATAAATAATAACAAAAACCTACTGAAACT
>JAOTAX010000198.1:34188324-34204837 GCA_025629825.1 Erythroxylum guanchezii | reverse complement strand
CACTGAGTATGCTGGAGTGCCCTTTCTGCATAGAATTCATTTGTGAAGTTCTTTTCTGGTCCTGGCAATGTTGAATCATGAATGGAAATAGTGCTAAGATCTAAATGACTGTTTCTGTCTGGTATCACTACTGCATATACTTGGATAGGATATGCTTTTGGTATGCTTTCTTATTCTGATTTATTTTGCATCAGTTCTTAATGCACTTGTTTCTTCCTAACGAAATACACATACCCTACGTGATATAAGCTAAAAACATTTAATTTTATATTTAATCTTAACCTCAGAATTCCTATCAAGTTTCTTTTTCTGTTGAGGAAGCTGGGCAGGTTTAGTTTTGTGCATATGATAAATTTACAAAGCTTCTCTCTTCACCACATGGATGAGTAATGACATGTTTCGTAGTGATATGAACCGTGTTGGTATAAGCAACTTCCACGTTTTAAATTGAAATAAACAAATGCATGTAGGTTTATTATGTTCAGTACAGAAATTAGTAGTGACATGCTACTATTTTCATCATGCTAGGTACAGAGATAAGTGCTGTCATGATGCCACCTTGTATTCATGTATAAATAGACTTCTCAAATTGAGAATAAGCAGTTCTTATGTATTGTGGTTCAACTGAGTTGATTTGCTTGTCTTATCGTACTTAGTTCATTGTAAACTCTTCGATGAATCAAAGAATGTATACTGCTACTGGAACATTAGCATCGAACTTAAATGTTTCTGTTAAGATTCCAATAAATCCTCACTAAACACATATATATTGTGATCTCCAAACCAATTCAATTTCAAAAATATAACAATATTTAAATTACATTTGGCACCTTCCTTTTCTTTTAGGGTAGGGAACATGAAAGCACCTAGCTCATACTGAGGTTTCCAATTATTGCATAATTTGAAGGTATGCTGGTCTGTGATCATTTTGGAGCAATTTCTAGAAGTCTGTCTTGTAGATAAATGTCATGCCAAATGCAATGACCTTGTTGTTGAAGGTAGTCCTAGCTAGTAGCTGATGAGAAATCCCATAGATATGAGCTTGGCCTTTAAACTGTGTAGCATGACTACCAATATACATGAACAACTCATCCGCTCTATTGCAGTTGTAATCTGTCACAGAACATTCTCAAGACATATTAAAAAATCGTTTTTATACTCAAATCCCGCATTGCTCACCAACTTACCCTAGTTTCATTGGTCGTAGTGTTGCTTCATTGTCTTGGGGTTGTGGCTGGCTCAGCTCAAGGTGAATTGGGAGATGCAGATCATATTTGTTACTTAGGGTGTATGAAGGGTGAGGACTAGTATTTGCTGCAGCCAGATCCTTCTCTCCAGATACCTGGGGTCAAAAACTCTGTTTAGGCATATGAGATAAAACTTAATTCACTTTGTCAGATGTAAAGAGAGAGACATGACATCCTGGATGCAGTTATTCATGTTCCTGATGTGACTTAGGGCAACGGAGTCCACTTGGTTGTAATTGGTTCTTATCTTCTTGTTGTGAATATAAGTTGCATAGGTCAGGAATCTGATATATTTATTTGATAATTCATCTGTCTAGACCGTTACCTTCTTACGCAACTCTGCATTTTCTTGACGGATGATGTCTACCTTCTTACGTAGTTCTACATTTTCTAGATAAAATAGATTTCCCTGCATTCAACTCCACAAAAGTCAGATGACTTGAAAATTTTATGTGGTTGTGTGGAATATGTTGAAGGGGAAACCTTTCGGTTCAATTCTTTAATTTCTTCAGATAAATTATGTTCCTGTAAAAGAAAAAAAAGCAAAAAGAAAGAAAGTCAGTTGCTGCACATAATTCTGTAGGAAACCAAGGTCGCAGTACCAACAAAGCTGTCATACCTTTCTAGCTCGGACACCTTTCAAACTCATCTCCAATTGGCTTTCCAGGCTTTGTAGATCCTTGATGCTCAAACCAGAGAGCTCTTCTCCCATTAGTTTCCTTTACATTTTTTTTATAGGTAAATGCTTTGTAGGTTTTACATCTGAAATGCATAGATTTGCATATAGGATATAGGGCTGGATGTAATAGGACATGATAAGTTTCATCAATGGTCTATATAGATTTGTAAGGAGTGTGTCAAAATCTTCATCAAGTGCTATGGAATGCCACTGGATAGTCTTAGGAAAGAAAAAGTTATGTATCATAATCATCATGCTTTATTACTACTATTACGACAACAACAACATTAAGTAGAAATCACGTTGACACGCGAGATTTAAAGAGGTCGAATAATACACAATATTACTCCTAATTAATAGAAAGGTTGTTATGAGAATACAGTCATTGTCAACTGAATTATATTCTCAAGTTACAAATTTGCTTGTATGATAGAAAGATGCTCTACAGATGTGGGAATAATCTTGTGACAAGGATATCCACGGAGTTAGCCGAAGTTAATTTGAAAACCAAACTCCCAACATGTAAACTATAGAAACTCCCATACTTTACCTTAACACCTAGTTTACCTAAGATAGAACATATTGATGGATTGCCTTGTGAAATATTGATCAAATCACCTTTCTGCTGCAGTGTCAATTAGAGACATTAGAGTTCTCTGATAAGATAAACATTGTATTGAAAATAATTGAGGTTGCCTTTTTGCAAACCTTAACAAGTCATTGAGATCCTGAACTACATTCCTGCATTCTAATGCATGATAACCTATACTTATAGTTGACTAAGTTGCACTATGACTTTTCAAGATTTTTCTAGTCTTGACCATCTTTCTTTCGAATGACTTGTTATAATCCTTGACTTTAAGGTAATAATCATTATACAATTACTTTGATTTTATTCTCACATTTTAAGCCCTTCCTTTACACTCTTCCTTTACATAAGCTAGCAATGATGAGATCAAAATGATCAGTTTGTTGGTATATTATCCCCAATCTATGGTTGTTAAAGATTTTTCTAGTCTCGACCAAGGGCATTTCGTAGCACTTCTTATAATCCTTCCCTTCTAAGGGAATAATCATTATACAATTACTTTGATTCTATTCTCACATATTAAGCCCTTCCTTTACACCCATCCTTTACAAAAGCTAGCAATGATGAGATCAAAATGATTAGTTTGTTGGTATATTATCCCCACCCTATGAATGTTAAAGATTTTTCTAGTCTCAACCATGGTTCTTTTGTAGGATTTGTTATAATTCTTCCTTTCTAAGGTAATAATCATTATACAATTACTTTGAGACTATCCTCACATTTCAAGCCCTTCCTTGACAAAAGTTATCAATGAAGAGATCAAAATGATCAGTTTGCTGGTATATTATCCCCACCTTATAATTGTTAAAGATTTTTCTAGTCTCAACCATGGTTCTTTTGTAGGACTTGTTATGATCCTTCCCTCTAAGGTAATAATCATTATAAAATTACTTTGATGCTATTCTCACATTTTAAACCCTTCCTTTATAGAGGCTAGCAAAATGAGATCAAAATGATCAGTTCATTGGTATATTATCCTCCCCACCTCCCGAGATCAAGTTTCCAACAGGATAAGTGGTGGTGAATTTAGAAGCCAGTTATAAGTATGAAGATCTACGTTTGTAACAACTGATATTTTTGATGAAACAATCCTCTCGCCCGTTGCTATTATAAAATGCTTAGCTATGCAATCATCTTTTTATAATCAAATCCCTGCTATGACAACCTATTTTGGAAACAACTACCTATTCATAGTTAGTGCTAACCATATTGATGATCCAGATGTTTTATTTTATTGCATATTCCTTTTCAGTTATTTGAATGCAAGAGTCAATCTTAGAAAGTATGTTACTGTGTGCATGAGAAGGAGGTTTTCCAATAGTCACAAATCACAAGTTTTTTGTTATATATTTGGTTAGGTTGGAGCATCCATGGGAGATAATTTTGGCAAAAGTGAAAAGCAAGCAAATGGACTCAAGTTAATAAATAATTTAACATGTGAATTACGCATACTATTATGTCAATGGCTACGTGTTAAAAGATTTAGTGTTAGGCATCTTCCACTTACCTATGAGTTTCTTGCAAGTGCTGCAATTCCTTCCTCAAGCTAGCTGCCTCCCTTTGCCAAAACTAGTGCGAACAGATGAAAGAGATTAAAATATAAGTCAAATAGTTGTAGGAAATTCATCAAAGCATTCAAATTCAATATTTTGAGAGAAAAAAAACATTACAAGATAGACAATTAAAATACGGAACATAAATACATTTAACCTAGACTATGGCATCGTAAACATCTTGTCTTTGGGTCTTCTAAATCACATCATTGCTTATGGATTTTTAGTACCCAAGAAAAGAGAAAGAGTAATGGATCAAAAATTTTGGGTTTCAAATTTTTACCAAGTTCTTTTTTAGATAATTATTTCTTTCACCCCCACCTTTTAACCCCCACAAACAAATTTTTAGTCCTTGTAATTTCCATTTATTCCTGATTAAGTCCTCTTAATCCAATTTTTTTGTTCTACTCCTAGTGTCGTAGAAAGAATCATTCAAATTTATTTTGTCAACTTGTAGAAATATGATGCCCAAATAACTTAGCACGTGAACAAGTATAATACACCATCCTCTCATATGTAACTTAGAAAACCAACTAACTTAAACTATTAATAGTAACCAACTATTTTAGTTTAGGTTCTACCGAAGGTTGTCACACCCATAGAAAATCATTTCAAGAACTACCAGAAAAAGTTATCAGCAAATGTAATAGCAAACATTTGCTAGTACAAACTATTAATTTTTATCTAGGTATAATTAAGGCTAAAGGGTTGTCAATCAGGTAAGGAAGTGTGGTTAGCTAGTGTTAGGTTGAGTGATAGTACGAAACTCCATATACACTTAAATCCCTTCATCATTCTTTAAAGTTCTCTTTCTCGGGTGCTATAATTGCATCCATTTGTCAGTTATCTGCTTTAGAACCTCAAGTATCTCCTGAAGATCATTTTCAGTTATTTTCTAGTCAATAACACCTAGTCTTTAGGTAGTAGTTGAGCAATTTGAATTTCTGTTTTAGTAGCATTAATCCAGGAGCATAAAAATCTTAGTTTGTTATTTTTTCTTCTATTTAAAAGATGTATACCGAATGAATAATAGTTTTTAGTTGCATTGCATTCTTGATTTCATACTCTTTGCAACTTCCTTCTCAATTTATATTTGTTTATAACGTACAATTGGTATCAAAACATTCTTCTTAAGGGACCTGTGAAATGGAACCTAAAACAAGTTTCTCTCAACTTGTTCCTCCTATTTTTGATGGAGATAATTATCAACTGTGGGCAGTAAGAATGGAGACTCACCTGGAAGCCTTAGATCTTTGGGAAGCTGTCGAAGAAGATTATGAAATTTCTCCACTACCAAATAATCCTACCATGACTTAGATAAAAAATCACAAGGAAAGAAAAACCAGGAAGTCAAAGGCAAAGGCATGTTTGTTCGCTACAGTTTCAATAACCATTTTCACAAGAATCAAGTCTCTCAAAATAGTAAAAGAAATATGGGATTATCTGAAGGAAGAATATGCAGGAGACGAGAGGATATGAGGAATGTAGGTGATGAATTTGATAAGGGAACTCGAGCTGTAAAAGATGAAGGAATGGTTACTTGGAACATAATTTACTGATTCAAGAATTGTATAAAAAATTCTTATAACAGTGCTTGAAAGATACGAGACATCTATAACCACCTTGGAGAACACTAAGGATCTCTCCAAGATCACCTTGGCAGAATTGCTCATTGCCTTGCAGGCACAAGAACAAAGGAGGCTGATGAGGCAAGATTGGATGGTTGAAGGAGCCTTGGCAACAAAACACCAACAAGTAGCGAAGAATTAGAAGAAAATGTCAAAAAAAATTAGGCATTCAGCAGCGAAAACACACTGCAAGCAACCAAAATTGAAGCAAAGGCAAAAACTCAAAGAAGAACTATCCACCATGTCAGCACTGCAACAAAATAGGTCATCCATCATTCAAATGTTGGAAAAGACCACATGCAAAGTGTAGCAAGTGTAATCAACTTGGACATGAAACTGTAATTTGCAAAAGCAAATTTCAAAAGCATGATGAAGATGCCCAAGTTGCTGATCAAGAAGAAGAAGAAGACCAGATTTTTGTGGCAACATATTTTTATGTCAAAAACTCTTTAGAACGCTGGTTGATTGACAGTGGTTGTACAAATCACATGACGTACGACAAAACTCTTTTCAAGGAGCTTAAGTCTACTAAATTCACGAAGATCATAATTAGAAATGGAGGCTACATGCAAAAGGAAAAGGGGCTGCGGTAATCACAACAAAGTCAAGTATAAAGAAAATTTCAGATGTTCTTTATGTACCTGAAATTGATCAGAACTTATTGAGTCTGGGTAAGCTGATTGAAAAAGGATATAAAGTGCTCTTTGAAGATAGACTATATCTCATTTATGGTGCCACTGGAGAGGAGATTCTGAAGGTCAAAATGAGAGGTAAAAGCTTCTCATTTGATCCAATAGTAGAGGAACAAAATGCTTATTGTAGTGATGTTGACAACATCGAAATTTGGCATAAGAGAGCTGGCCATTGCAATCTTCAAAGAATGTTGAGCATGAAGAAGAAGGACATGGCAAGAGGATTACCAATGCTTGCTGATCATTTACCAAATTGTACTTCTTGTCAATTTGGTAAACAAAACGGATTGTTCTTTTCCAAATCAACTTGGAGGGCCTCTCAAAAATTACAACTGATTCACAAATATATTGCAGGACCTCAAAGAACGTCATCATTACAAGGTAGCCTTTATTATATTCTATTTATCGATGATTTCATAAGAATATGTTGGATTTTTTTCTTGAAATTCAAATCAGAAGTAGATCCTCGCAAAGCCTAGATGACAGCCTTCTTAATGGTCAAACAAAAAATCAATGGCAGAATGAATTAGAAGATGATGTCCCAATCAGCCTTTCAGACATTTATAAAAGATGTCATGTCGCAATATGTGAACCAGTTGGTCATGAAGAAGCTCTTAAAGACCCAAAGTGGAGAAATGCAATGGAGGAGGAGCTGTCAATGATTCAAAAAAACAGAACTTGGGAGTTGGTTACAAGCCTAAAGGTGGAAAAGTTGTCGTCAGCGTAAGATGGGTGTTCAGAACAAAGCTAAACGCAGATAGCTCCATCAATAAATATAAGACCAAACTTGTTGTTAAAGGATATGCACAAATTTTTGGTGTCGATCACTCTGACACATTTGCTCCTGTTGTCATATTAGACACAATCAGAATTTTGCTAGCAATAGCAACACAAAAGGGGTGGAAAGTATTTCAACTAGATGTAAAATCAACATTTTTGAATGGTGTTTTGGAAGAAGAAATATATGTGGAGCAGCCAGAGAGATTTGTGAAGCAAGGAGCAAAAGATAAAGTCTACTTGCTTAAAAGAGCTCTTTATGGCCTAAAACAAGCGCCAAGAGCCTGGTATAGAAGAATAGATGATTATTTCCTGACTTATGGCTTTGTTAAAAGCTTATCTGAGTCCACTCTTTACATAAAACATAGGGGCAATGACTTACTGATAGTATCCCTCTATGTTGATGATCTTCTGGTGACAGAAAACAATACAAGACTGGTCGAGGAATTCAAACAAGAAATGATGCAGGTTTTTGAAATGACAGATCTTGGTCTTATAACATATTTCCTTGGAATGGAGATCAAGCAAAGCCAAAATGAAATATTCATTTGTTAGAAGAAGTATGCAAAAGAGATACTAAAGAAATTTCATATGGAGGGGTGCAAAGCAATAAGCACACCGATGAATCAAAAGGAGAAGTTGAGTAAGGAAGACGGTACAGATAAGATTGATGAAGGACACTTTAAAAGTTTGATTGGTTGTTTGATGTATCTTACTACAACAAGGCCCGACATTTTATTTGCTGTAAGTCTCTTATCTCGTTTTATGCATTGTGCTAGTGAAATGTATTTAAGAGCAGTAAAAAGAATAATAAGATACATAAAAGGTACTGCTGATTATGGTATCAAGTTCATGAAGTGTTAGAACTCCGAGTTGTATGGACTCTCGTATAGCGATTAGGTTAGATCAATTGATGATCTGAAAAGTACTTCAAGATACTATTTCAGACTTGGTTTTGGAATTTTTTCATAGTGCTCAAAGAAACAGGAGATTGTAGCACAATCCACTGCAGAGGCAGAATTTATCGTAGCAACAGCAACAATAAATCAAGTTTTATGGCTAAGAAAAATTTTGTGTGATTTGCACATGGAGCAAAAGAGCAACACTGAAAATTTTGTTGACAATCAGGCAGCAATCGCTATCTCAAACAATCTGGTGTTTCATGGGAAGACTAAACATTTCAATATCAAGCTTTACTTCTTGAGGGAAGTTCAGCAAAATGGAGAAGTGACTTTAATTTATTGCAAGACTGAAGATCAGTCGGCAGATTTGTTTACAAAAGCACTTCTAGTTAACAAGTTCAAGCTCCTAAGGCAAAAGATTGGAATTTGCAGTTACTAAAGCAAAGAGGAGTGTTAGTTATTTGCTTTAGAACCTCAAGTATCTCCTGAAGATCATTTTCAGTTATTTTCTAGTCAATAAGACTTGGTCTTTAGGCAGTAGTTGAGCAATTTAAATTTCTGTTTCAGTAGCATTACTCTAGGAGCACAAAAATCTTAGTTTGTTATTTTTCTTCTATTTAAAGGATGTGTATCAAATGAATAATATTTTTCAGTTGCATTGCATTCTTGATTTCATACTCTTTGCAACTTCCTTCTCAATTTATATTCGTTTATAACATAAACCATCAAACTAGAGTATTACCTAAGTTACAAAGTGATAGTAGGAAAACTAAAATTAGTATACTAAATGTTCACACAACAACCTAATGTAGGAATTTGTAACAAGATTTTAGGATATAATCCAAGATCTTGTGCTCTCTTTATATTATTGAATGAGTCCCAATGAACTGAACCACAACAATTGCCCATAATGCAGTTGGAAATAATTGTGAGCGCATTTTTGGTAACATGGGAAGGGGCTCCTAGTTGTTGCAGCCACTAATTTAGAATTTCTTAAAGTCTATACATAAAAAGGGATACCTAATGCTTTCTATTGGCTTGTGAACTATACTCTCAAATGAAAATTTGAAAATTTTCAATGGTATTTAGTGAAAGAGCCTCATTGGTAACTTTTCATTAAGTTGTAGACAATTTAAAAAGTGGATTATCGATGATTCCACATATTAGTGGATGATATAAGAAGCTTTACCTAAAAATTTTATTTCAAAAATACTTCTTCTCTTTGGTTATAGTTCATCGTACTTGCTTGGGGTAACATTCTTCTGTTAAACCTACTTTCACTAGATTTATGTCCTCACTAATGTTATCTTGCCATGTTCCAATTATATTACCTTCTTTTATCATATTTATTTTTTAATCTTTATGGCTTGAATTTGAGTCAGTCTACAAGATGATGTTGATTAGTGCCAACTAAATTATCTAATTATGAGAAATCTAATTGCTATACAAGATAGGCATGGACTATATAATTAGCATGCTTTGTTTCTTAGTTAAAGGGAACCTAAAGAAACGAGAGGAAACCTTATTAAGGTTCTTTTAAGCTTTTTTTTTTTTCTTGGAAGTCATTGATTTGAACTTGCAGTTTCTTGCCTACTTGAAATTCAAAGTGATTACTCCTATGACGTCAAGCTGGTAGTATCATATTTTTGCCTGAGTTCATCCTTAATGACTTGTTTATCTTCATCCTCTTAGAGGAGACATTAAACATAAATTAAATGATCAGCCGTTGTGACATTTATTTCAAGGATCTTGCCTAATCCTAAATAAATGTCAATTCACTTAATATTATTTTCATGCCGTCTGGAGTTACCTTCATTTTTATGTTAACAGTTTTCCATTGCATTTAACTTGAAACTTCCTAGCTTTTCACTAATAGTCTCTTTTTAAGAAACATTACAAAACTACCTAAAAGATTTACTTCTAAACATGAATTCTAAAATGCCTATGCATGTTGGTATAGATACTAAGCAAAAGAACATTAGAGGAGTGAAGAATTACCTTGGCTTCTGAAGTAGGATTTAACAGCTGATTCTGCTCCTCTTTTAGTTTATTGTAACGATCAGTGACAAACTTCATACTGAATATAAAGATAGAACAACAAAATACATCTGATTAGTTATTATGGGATAGTAAAAGACTTGATTGTTCAATGTATGCAAGTATTGATGATCCATTTCCTATTATAGGCAAAAATGGGATACAACATCGTGTCTATAGAAAAAAAGCCTTTCTACTAGGTTATTGTTAAGATTATCATAATCTTTTACCCTTGTCCAATTAGGATGGCTGTAAATGTAAGACATTATATTTAACTGTTGGAGATTACAGAATTGGGACAAGAATTGGTTATTGGCGCCTACGTCAAACAAGCATTGGCATACTTTTTCAACTTTTCATTTTGACTTACGTTGTATATGTCATTAAAAAATGACATTTATCAATTATAAACTAGAATTTTTCACTATTTACACCTAACTTATGATAATTAAGAAGTGTCTCTCGTCATATATATGGTACTTAAACTTAGTTATTGGCAACACAACAGATTGAGGAGATATTTTTTTATTTCTCAGTATATTTTAATAAATTATTTACATAGTGTTAGATAAAATTTAATCAATAATAATAAATAATAACAATAACAACAAGGATACCAATAACAATTAAATTTGATTTTGAATGATATTAAAATATGTTATGTTAAAAGAAATATTGCTGTCTAAGATGATTTATGGAATGATATATTTGTAAAGTTGGATGATTGTCGTACATATGTGCATAAATCACTTACCTATGATATATAGGAAATTAAAAAAATAGTATTCCAAAGAATGAGTTCCCATAAAGGTAACATATACTACTCTTTGAATTGATTTATGTAGAGCATATATTGATGTAGTACAAATCAAATACGTAAATATATCTAGATCATTGTATCCTATCCTTCAACATCTTCCAAGTTTTTTATTACAGTATTATGGGGAATTTTTTAAAAGTAAAACAATTGAATTAATTAAGTCGGCTGTACATATATAACCCCTAAGTTTTAATAACAATACTCTAGAATCTAGGGACTACCTTGAAATCTTACAGGGAATTTCCCACCTCAAGAGGAGGACAAATTTGAAAGGTGCAGAAAAAGAAGAAAAAAATTAAAATCAAACAAATATGTTTAACAACAACTAAGAAAGATGCTACAAAAAAGAAAAGAAATTAAAATCAAAAGAAAAAATATATATCTTAATTAACATATTTCCATTATTTAACAAACGATAAGTTGATCTCTAATGTTAAATCACTTCAAACTCCTACAATACTGCGAAGATGCAAAGAAATTCTTAAAATTTTCATAATTGCATCAGGTTACCATATAGATCGTTGCATACATTCAAACATAACATTCTTATTATTCTCTTTGCATGGCGTTTCCTTACAAGAATCACTTAGAAGGTAAAGCTTTGCATTTCCATACCAAAACCAATTCACAATCTTCTACAACGATAGCAAATATATCATCAGCTCTAAGTTTCCAAGCCAGTTATAAATTTTTAAAATTTTTAGTAATTGATTTCTGAAACTGACTTGAAAGAACTACAAGTTAGTTACGATTCAAATGTTCAGTATAGATATTTCACACGAAAATGAGAAGTACTATGTACGTGATGAGCATTCCATATCATTGCAAATTTTGTACGCAACTAAAAATAGAATTAGACTATACAAGGTAATATTGATTACACTACACTTCTTACTACAATGTACCAGATATTACATTAAAATGAAGTGAACTCTTAATATCTTCAACAAAAATTGTGGCCATCATCAAACCCGCAATGGTGTACTGACGATTGCAATTATGGATTACAATTTAATGGCAATCTTGAGTTGATGTCCATGTTAATAAAGGTGCATTGAATTTGATATTAATGTTTCTTTATCTTATCCTTCAAAAATGATGAATAGGTATCTTAGTAATATGTATAGGGTATATGTAAGAAAGGAAGATAAAAAGGACAGGCAGTGCTCTACCTAATTGTTAGAAATGGCAAGTAGTAAGAAGCTAGATAATAGAAGCCTGGCTCCAAAGAAATTTTGATTATGATTAGCCTTCTGCAGAATTTGTTACTTTTGATTTCACATTGCACTGGAGAATGCCGCAACGTTTCATAATATAATAGAAGGGGGAAAAAAAAAAAAAGATGTGCAGTTCATCTCAGATAACTGAAGTAATAATTGCTACTCCATATAGGCATATACAGCCTTGAACGTCCTATAAAAATTTTATAAGTTGTTGGGTTTCAAGGTTCACTTGTCTAGGTTTTCACGGAGTCCCAAAATCATCAAACACGACGAGGGTGATTAAGGTTGTTCCAACAATGACAAACACAACCTATTTTTGTCAAAACCAAAAACCTAGCCGGCTAATTTCTTAGATCTTTTTGACCGCATGGAAATAAATTTCCTTTATGATATACTAATTGGGTATTAGTAATTCTCTTTCTCCCATAATATGGACTGTCTAATGTTTTATTGATCGAGAACTATTGCCAACTTAGCAATTACCAGATGTTTGTCTTTGATCACTATACTAAAACTAAGAAAGCAGCTGCATTAACATGTTTTTGTTAGTATGCAGAATGAGCTTTTATAAATAAATGAAAAGCTATCCTTAATTAAATGGATACTACTGTATCTTATTTGACCCTAACCCTAAAGAAAGAGTACGGTAGACTGCAACGCGAATTTGCACATGTACTAAATCAGTGAGAAAATGAAACATGGGAAGTCCTGGAAAAGAGGACAAACAGAATAATAGAAAAGGAAGGACAAAATGATGAAAGGTCCGTACAAAGAGCCTACACATGGACAAATACAAAAAGCTTTCCATCCATTGACAATCGCAAAAAAAAAAAAAAAAAAGATAGAGAGATTAATTAGAAAAAATACTTTGCAGTATCCTGGGGTGGCGTTAACTGGACACTGTGACTTCTGGCTGATAGTGTAACTAGCGAGAGAGAGATAAATTTTTTTAAGAAAACAGAGAGAGAAAGAAACTAACCTGGTGCTAGCATAATCATAGAGCTTGCCGGTGCTAGAGAAGATGATTACCCCAACCTCTGCATCACAAAGAATGGAAAGCTCTCTTGCCTTCTTGAGCAACCCATTTCTTCTTTTGGAGAAAGTCACTTGCCTGCTGGTTGAGTTATCGATCCTTCGGATCGCAATCTTCCCTCTTCCCATCTTCACTTCTATTTCCAGATCCAAGTTTGCAATTAACAGAAAACGGCCAACTTTTAAGAAATGCAGCAACAAACATTTAAAATAACAGTGAAAACTGCGTAAAAATCTTATCTAATTAAACTTAGAAAGTAAAATCAAATTTAGAAAAAAAATTTGATGCTAAAATTGTTGAAACACAAATAGACTAATATGAAGGTCAACTCACGCACAACTCCGACAAGCTTTCAGGTAACGGAAAGGAAAGAATATGTAAGTAGGACTAAAAAAGCAAAAAGTGTGGAAGAAAAGGGAGAGCTTACTTGTTTCGAACAATGAATGATAGAGTAGAGCGAGAAGGAGGTAGACAAAAGAGAACGGCTTCTGTTTTGGAGAAAGAATAGATATGGTTGGGAAGCTAATCTTCTACATGGAAATTAGCTCTTCAGTTGAATCTAGTTTTCTTCTTTTCTTTTGCTTTTCAGACCCCCTCCACCTCTTTATACAAGGAAATCGAAAACCCTTCAAGTGGCTGTTGAATGTAAGGCCCACTTATGCGGTTGTCCAAAACTGAAAGATACTCGCCTTCTGCGATAGCCAACTTATTGGCGAGCAAACCAAGACTGTACTGACCGTCTTGGCGAATCTAAAAACAACCGGATGGTTGAAACGAAAAGATAGTGGTACAAATGTCGGCATAGGCAGGGGAGTATAGGTAAAGCATACTCGGGCGAGTGAGTTGTCCAGGCAATCCTCGTACTTTCAGAGGGCCCCCGGATTCCTGGGGGAGGAAGTAATAAGGAATCGTGTCGTCTGTCTTATAGATCATCGACACGTAATATAACCAAACCCCAGTATATCATTTCCACAATTATGTTGTTACTAATTATTATATTGTATTTTATTTTAGGGCCACGACCTCTTTTTTTTTTTTTTTTTTAATAGTGACTAGTATATATAGAAATTATTGTTGTGCTTTACTTGTACGATAACACTGGGCTCTCAGCTTTTGGTGCAAAGAAAAATTAAAAAGAAGCTACGCTTTTTAAAGGATCGCATGGTAACTTTTATTACGTTAGAATTACCTTTTCTAACTACATCTACGTTACTTTGTCATAAATGTAATAAGACCACCCAAATCTAGAATTCTCATTATTATTTTTATGATTCTACCGATAATAAATATCGCATTTTAACTTGTTTGTATATGAAGGATTTCATCATATACATGTATTAGGGTGAACACTTAAAAAGAACCTTCATGAATCAAACTGTTGACGAGATGCAAACCATAAATGTTCCAATAATCTCTTCTCACTTGAACATGCTATTGGAGGTATATATAGAAAAGGTACTGTTTTAACAAAAGTAACTCGTAATTATAAAAATCGAACTCTAAAAAATAATGAGTTTTAGCAGTTCGTTCCCATAACTTGTCCACTAATTTCCTTCTGGACGAAATGAAATGTCATCAGCTACTCCATTTCGTGACTTAATGATGCAGGGACGGCCAGTTCTCTATTAGTTTATCCTGCCGCTCTTGCTTGTTACTCCTCGATGATCATTCCTAATTATCAAAGTAACTTTGATGTATATTCTAACTACTATTTAGTTTGGTGGCAGAAATGAGGTAGTACCTCCTAGTCCATTAAACAAAAGTTGTGATGGGTGAAAAAAATTGTAATGTGATGCACTTGTACAAGTTATGAAATTACCTAATGAGTTCCATTGAAAATGGTATTTATTCCCCACTCTCATCTCTAAGACTTTGGTTCAAATTATCTTCCTCAAGCAAGTTTGTGGAATACAAAGGATCTCGAATTGTGATAAATTAAAGAGAATTATTAGAATATAAATCATTCTAAAGAGAGATTCTGAATGAGAATTGACTGATCAGTTGCATTTTTTCAAAAAATGAAAATAGAAACTCACATGTTGATATCATTCAACTTCTTGGTTTAGGGGAAAAATAATGTATAACATTGTTGGATTGATTCATTTTTAATACACTTAAGTGGTCCAATTACTTGGATGACTAGACTAGGTATACTGTAATTATTTCGATATCGTATTTGATTACGTTATCAAGTGACACACATCGATTATGTACAAGTATACATATGCCTTTGTTCGCTTTATGACAATGTGAAACGATGAAAGAAGTGGTTGTGGCCAAATGAGCAAGTGATCTAATAATTGAGATTGACGACCTTCAAATATATATATAAAGGCTTTTGTTTTTTGTTTTAAATCTCAACGAGGTTTCCAGAACAAGAAAATACTGACAACTCTTAATTAAGGCTAAATGGAAGTCAGTCGAGTCTCTTCTTGTCACCATATGTTTATGTCTTTCTTTTTAATTTCCTCTATTGATTGGAAGCTGAAAGCATCGACAAAGTGGCCGTTTGTGCATTTCCAAGGCAAAGAAACAAAAAGAAAGCGAAAAAGGAGCATAACATTTAGCAAGGTGGCATTGCTAGTATAGGTAAGTATTGATTATACATTTTTTTTACATGCTCTAAATAGAAACATCTGTCCTTTTTAAATTATTTGATAAAAGGAACGATTCCATAGCAGAAACTGACGAAAGCAGAATATATTCTCCACGCTTAAATATCAAATCTTGCAAAGTTTTATATATTGTCATTATATTACCACCCATATTTGGAAATAAACTCGCCATATTTGTTTAGTAATTTAAGATACATATATGGTTTCTTGATATCTGCAAATAAGATGGTGAGGGTTAGACTTCCTAATTAATTTGTTTAGGGTTGTTTGGTTTATTATTACTTTTTTATTTTTAAAAGGGATTATAAGTTATTTAGGTAAATAATTTTATGTAATCTCTTATACAATATTTATTAATAAATATTAGTAAATTTTTTTTAATATTTTAATAAAATAAGTTGTTAAATAATTAATGTTTTATTTATAAATTAATATTTATTATAATTATTTGAACTAATTTTATTTGAAATATATATATTTATGATATTTGAAATTTAACATATATTAGCTAAATATTATCAAATTTAATTATAAAATTAAAGAATACATGTTTTGTTGATAATAAATTATATTAACGAAAACAAAAAGTAAAAATTATATTTTCTAATTTTTATAAATAATGAAAATAAAAATTAAATCCATAGAAATTAAAAATTAAAAAGAATATATTTTTATTGAATTTGAACGTGGAAACTAAATTACTTAGTGAAAACAGAAA
>JAOTAX010000198.1:34157900-34170947 GCA_025629825.1 Erythroxylum guanchezii | reverse complement strand
TTCGGTTCTGTTTCCTTCGTTTTAATGAATCCTGTATAAGTATGAGGTTTCCGATTTCCGTAGTTGGGTTCCGGAAACGGGATCCAACAGGAATCTTGAGCAGAGATGGATTGCCAGCACCTCCTTAGATGCTTTTGAGTTGAAGTGATATGCTAGGGTTGCTACAATGTTAGTTCTCGTATGTGTATTGCTTCTTTCTTACTCTGATATATTGTGTGAAACTGATGTAAGCATTTGTTCATATTAATGAAAAATTTTCTTATTGGCCAAAAAAAGAAAGATAAAGATAGGGGTGATGAGTTTACTTATTCCCCAAACTCAAGGAATAAGTAAACCCTTGGATTATATATTCCATATGTTTTCTTCAACTAAACATAGGAATAACCAATTACTAGGAATAAATTAGGAATGGAATGGTTATTCCAATCAACCAAACACCTTGTTAGTCTCTCTTATTATATTAGAAATTCTTTATGTGACTAGATTTGGTGTAGTAATGACATGTTTTGATCTCTTTTGTCTTCTATTTTCAACCTATCCTTTGGCTTCTGTTGCGCTTTAAGACCTCTGCTCTTGCTTTTTTCTTTGTTTTCTAACATAAAAGCCTACATATTATTGACATTGGTCTCCTTCCTCCTAATCTCTTTATTAAATAAGCTCTATTTGATCATATCTAAAGAAACCACACCATCTTGAGCAAAGTTACTGATAGTCACAACTAAAGTTTTTAAAGTATCCAACAAGGAACTTAATAAGAATAAAGCTTGTAATTCATCATCAAGGACAATCTTTATCGTAGTCAACTTGTTGAGGATATCTTAAAAATTATTGAGATGCTTCGACATCGATTTCCTAATTTTTAACTTCAGGTTCACTAGCCTTTTAATCAAGGAGGCCTTATAGTGAGTGATCTTCCTTACTTAAAGACTCTTCAAGTTCTTTCACAGTTTGAGAGGATCTGTCTCTTGAGATATGTAATTGAATATACTGATATCAATCTACAATCTAATAGTTCTCATGGCCTTTTACTTCATCTTCCCCTATTGTCTATCTATCATCTTCTCTAGTTTAGACATGGGACATCATCTTTTATACTTTTTTTGATGTCAATTGAATCATATAGATGCTTGCGATACATTAGATCTTCCATCACAAGTCTCCAAATTGAATAGTTGGTTGATGTCAATTTCATCATAAAGCTATTGCCGCTCTCCATATTGAAGACTCTAATACCCCCTGTTGGACTCTAGCAACACTTGTTGGGACTCCTAGCAATGATGCTCAGGTGATCAACGAGATCATGCTCTAGTGATCAATGAGATCACTAAGTCAATAATAAACTACTTAGATGATATAGAATGTGATAAGAAAATAGGATACATGATTTTACTAATACAAAATCTACTAAATCCACTAATAACAGGATATAAACTTTAAGATTTCGAGTAATTAATACCTTATAAGACAACCACATCTAAATATTTTTTAGCTCTTATCCAGAAACTCTTCTCTAACATTTAGAATTGACTACAAATACACACATACATACAAACACACATAGACACACATGCACGTACTACTACTACTACTACTAAATAAATTCTAGAAATCAAACTTTAATAAAATTGTAGCTGATGAAAGCTATTTAGACTCTAAAACTCTTTTATCACCATGTATTTCTGTCTTATGTAACTTATGCCTCTCAAACTTATCTTTAAATCTCAAAAAGATTAGATTTTATATGGTATATGGTCACCCACAACTTTATTCCTTTTGATCCATAAGATTGATTCATAAAGACAATTACCACTTCCAGGGTCTAGATTTAGGAGAATTAAATAAATAAAAATCCATAAAATAGGGCTAAACCCACAACATAACTAACATTTACTAATTTTTTTCGTTATAGAACTTGAAAATTAATTTTTTATTAGTCACTTCTAATTCTTAACTTTTTATATGTTGGTTTTGTATCCAATATTGCTAATTAATTTTTGTACTAATGGATTAACAAGTTTGAAATTTGAGATTTAATCATAAACAGAATGGAGGTTGTCCTGTTTTGTAAAGGTTCTAATTACATTTTTCAATCTTGTCGGTTTGCAAACTTAAAGTAACCTTGTTATCACGTGATTTTCTTCACTTTTACGTTGACTCCCTGTATAAAGATATGATACCGCGCCCATGACATAGGTAATAGTTAATAATATAAGTAGATCATCTGATCAAAACTAAAAAAGAAAATGCAAGTAAAATCAAACCCATTATCATTTGAAGTGAAAACTGTGAGTTTTTATACGTATGGTTGAAAATAGCATAGCCAAAGGCATAACAGTGAAAAATATTACTTGAGTGGACCTATGGCTGATTAAATAATTGACACTATAGCAGGAAAAAAAAACTATCTATTAAATATAAGATTTGTTTTTCATATTATCTTAACAGTTTTGGGTCACAATTGGTCAAGTTCGTAAAATGGAGTAAAGCCTCTTTTATATTATAAACTTTCTTCATTATTTCTTTTCCTTTTTTATGTATCTTTTTTTCTTCTCTTACTTCAAATTGTAAAGTGAAACATCCAAATACAGGATCTTATTTATATAAATAGCGACAATTTGAGTCAAAATAAAATAGTAATTTGGTAAATTTAAAACTCCAAATTTTTATGGACCTTGGAATCCAAAGTTCATTGAATTACTATTATATAAATTGAACATAATCTATTGTTATGGTTTTGAATAACATACCTACCCTAAATTATGTGCTGACTAAAATGAAAAAAGTTCAAATCTCTTTTTATAACAGCCTCACCTTCCTAAAAAAAGAAAAATACAAATGGCTCATAACTTTTCATGTTGAAGCAAGTAAAAATAAAAAAGAAAAAATCTTTATGGTTTAATTTATTTTTAAAAGCTTTATATAATTAATCTTAAAAATTCTTATGCCTATCTTTATGCTCAAAACAATT
This sequence comes from Erythroxylum guanchezii, assembly GCA_025629825.1. NCBI lineage: Eukaryota > Viridiplantae > Streptophyta > Magnoliopsida > Malpighiales > Erythroxylaceae > Erythroxylum > Erythroxylum guanchezii. Next base: position 34,167,979 of record JAOTAX010000198.1, on the reverse strand, counting down.
CCTTCTATTAATTTTTACCAAAATTCTAAAAGGACTTAGACATAGCATTTTTTTAGGCATAAAAGGATATCATTCTCATCAAAATGTCTAATAACAATTTAGCATAACAGATTCTCGATACTATATAGTGAAATAAATCAGATCTTTTAAAAATATTTGACCATGGGAAAACTTTTAGGAGTGAGTCAAATCATAAAATATATATGTTTTTTGGTCAAATAAAAAGGGAAGGGTATACCCTGAGATGGACAAATGAGTTGGAGTGTGATGTTAAGACTCACAAGTATGTTCCTCACTAAGCCTATGATATAGATCTCCCATAAAGGTGAGCTCATTAGATCCATGAGTATTTTATACTGTTATTAAAGTTTTATAGCCAACAAAACAGTACAAAAATGGCGTCGACGCAGTTGGGACTTGTACGAGGATATATATATAACGACTATAGAAAAAGCAAGGAGGTGAATAAAGATTTAGCAGTGATTTAGCAGTTTCCTTCCAAAAACAAGCTTAACAATATAAAATTAGTAGCATAACAATTATGCTGTACGTCATTAACCTTTGAGAGTTTGAAGAACGACGTATTATAAAGATACATACTAACCCAACCTAGTTATATAAATTACAAAGTTCCCCCTCCTATAGCCTTATGATTATAGTTTGCTTATACTATATAATGAATCTTGCACTACAAGGAAAATGAGGTTCAACCATGGAATTTACCTCCAGAATGTGAAGGTTTTTTGTTGGTAAGCTAAGATAGCGATAGAATTTTCCGACAGAATAAGTCGTCGGAAAAAGGCTGTATGTAATAATTGACAACGGAGTACAGATTTCCCGTCACTAATTTACCGAGCGATAGTTTTTGTTCTGTCACTATATTTAGTGATGGTAATTTCTGTGCTGTCGGTAAATTTAGCGATGGAAGACTTTTTCAATCGGAAAACTTAGCAACAGACAAGTCATTTCTATTGGTAAACTTACCTACAGATTCCCTTTTCCATCGGTAAATTCAAGACTAACTTTACCGATTGATTTTGGTTGTTCGTCGGTAAATTCAATGCATTTTACCAACGGGTTTTTGTCATCCATCGGTAAGTTTACTACATTTTAATGATGGATTTTGATTTTTCGTCGGTAAATTTACTGTTTTTTTTAATATTTTCTCTGCATTTAATTTTGTTTGATAATCTTATAATTGATGTATAATTTATATAGTTATTAGTTATCTGTTATCTGTTGATAATATTTTGATTTGTTTCTATATTTAATTTGTTAAAATAGAAAGTTGATTAATGATATAATATAAAAATTATCTTAATTGATAATAATAAAATTATTATCTACAATAATAAGTATTTAATTCATACAAAATGAGTATAACTATGCTATTCATTTGCTGAATGTGGATGCTCTGAATGTTGCGATGAGGTGCAGCCCATCCCTTTAATTCATCTATCTCATTACAGAGTTGAGCTATGTACTTGATCGACTATTGCAACTGAGTTGCTAGTCCCTGTACTGTACTCTGAAGCTCATGGGCTTCATTGGATGCCAACTACCAACTAGATGTTGTTATATTGGATTTGGAGAATTGCGAATAACATATGTTCACAAATGAATCTAAGTTGAAGATCCTTCCATGACGGTTCTTACCACCCACTACATGAAGATAGGTTTGACTCTCATCAATATTTTCAGACTGCTGAGACTGTTGTTAAATGCTTTCTTGTATTTAGTCCTATTAGAAGGCAATGTTTATGTTAATAAGTGATAATTATTAAGCATTAATATTAAAGCATAAATTTCACATACATTTAGTTCTCTACCTCTGGTGTTGACAAAGGTCACACCGTCATGTTTCCTAGTGTGAGTGTACAAAAAGAGTTGACGGAGTGTAGGCTTCCTGCCCGTAGGCTTTTCCTGCATAAGAATAAAATGTTATGAGTGAACTACAATTTACAAAAATTTTGGCAAAATTTTCTCTATTTTTATGATATTTATCAGTTGTTGAACAAAGAAAGTAACTCAATAATACAACTATATATGGCACTAGACAGTTATAACATTATCATTCTCCATAATATACATATTTTCATTCTAAATTTACACAACAAATTAAATTGAAATACATCAAAATAAAAAAAAATCAGAATATAAGCGTAAAGTGTAGATACTTACAAGTCTCTCTACATGCTCGTGGTAGGTAATAGATCCTCTAGTGTGTGTGGGAAGACTAGGTGGGAAGACTCTCTCCCCCTAGTCTTCCACGTTTGTTGGTAGAATTATGCTCTAAAATGGACATTGCGCCTCATGTGATGTGCAATACTGTTGCCAACGACTTCATATTTCTTCAAAAATATAAGGAGGTCGTACATCAGTCTTGTGTATCACACTAACAATGTCTTTATAACGTGTACGAGCTTGCCTCTCCCATAATTTATAAATAACTGTGTCAAATTTAGAATCCCCAAAAAAATTCTTTTTGAAAAAGGAAAACATACGATAAGCACTTATAACCTACAATATTTATCAAATTAATGTATAAAAATTAATTAAAAATACATAAAAAGATATTTTTTGTACCTCAAACTCCTGATAATAAAAATCCTTTATCGCTTGAGAGATATTCTTCCATATAAAACCCTCAAGATTAATCTTCTCCTTGAACTTGGATGTCATGTTTTTTGAGCACGATCCAAACGGAATCAACCTAATATAAAAATAAATTTATATCATTTTTAAATTTAAACCTATAACTTAATTATAAACATATGGTGTTTCATGTATTTTCACTTACAGATTGTTGACAATTGTGATGCAATTTCTTCTATCAACTCCTTTAGCTTTAGGCTAAAAGCTGCCTCCTTCATCCATATCGTTTACCCCTGATATCGCTGTCGATATAGAGGTGGTGGATGGGGTAGTAGCAGGTATGGAAGGTGATGTCTCATCTGTAAGTGTAGTAGCTGGAGGTACAATATCTGACTCTGTTGCAACTGCAGAATATGATACTTCACATAGAAAGTAACCGCTCCAAATCGTGGTCTGAGCCTTAATTGCATCATATCTTATTTTCTCTTTGGTGGCATATTTTAACTTGAAATTCCTATTTTATAGAAGATTCCAGAAATATAACAATTTCAATTCAATATATAATAATATATTGTTGATTAAATAATTGATTTATTGAATATAATATTCTATTACAAATATAAATTAATTGCTATCAACACTTAATTGTAAATCAAAATCATCATCATCTTTTTTTTCTAAAGAATTAGAATCAAACTCAGGCTCCTCTTCAGGTCTCTCGACCTCCTCATCCTCTCTCTATAAAATTTCAATATATTTATTTTTTTAATCGTTCAAAGGTTCGTTCCCGTCATATGTAATAGATGTATTTATTTCATAAACATCTTCTTGAAACAATTGACTTTCAATTCTCTATTATCCTTTTCCATATGATTCAAAAACATCTCTATGTTTAACTTTGCAAACGGCTAGCCAATCTGACTTATCTCATCGTAAGCTGGGAAAAGGGACACAATATACCTAGATCGCTTGCATTGCTAACACGAAAGGTTGAAATTGTCTAAATCTTCTTTGCTGGTTAATTTCAACTAAAATGTATCGACTATGGACTTTTGTACCAATATTAGGAGTTGAATCAAACCAGTCACACTTAAATATCACACTTCACTTTATTGGCAATAAAGAGTACTCAGTTTCAAGCATCTCAATAATTTTAACATAGTAATCCATCAATTCTCCCTGTAAGCAAACTCCATTATTTACTGTTGCCATGCTATAACCATAATATTATGTATGATATTTGTATCCATTAATGAAATAAACCAGATACGATTTAACAGTTCGCAAAGGTCCTTTCGCAAGATTACATATAAACTTGTTCTCTATTGGATTTTCTAAGGCCTACATAAAAGAAGTTATCATATTAAATAGTATAATGTCATTTGAACACCTTAATCTTATAATTCAATCATTTCAATAACTGTAAGTGAAAACTTACATATTTCTAACAATCGAGGAAAGTGTCTTCTAACTTCTTTATTGATATCATCTTGTGTTTTCTCGAGCATTAGCTAGCATAACCATTCCTCCTATAATCTAAAAACATTATTATGTATTTTAGTTGTGAGTAACATTAAATTTCAAAATCTAAATAATCATTTTCAAAATCAAAATCAACTTATTGCATGAAAGGTTGAACCTCTTGACAGTTCAATAAAATGTCAACATGGGCAGCGTCTGCTTCTTCCTTTGTTAACATTCTTCTTGTTGAACATTCATATGTTCGTCCAGGATATGTGATAATGGATAAGTTATCATCAACATCATTTGTTCCTCCCCCATCATCATTACGAGGAACTTTTCTTTCTCTTGTGTGCATATGCGGCTCAAAATAACGTGAACAAAATGTATTTGCTTCCTCCACTAAATAAGCATTACATATCAAACCTTCAACTCTAGCCTTGTTTTACATTTTTCTTCAAGTGATGTAAATACCTACATTAGCGAATATGGTTATTACAATTATGTTATTAAAACATGTTATTAATTCAATTTAAATATTTACTATAATTACCTCTCAAACGGATATATCCATCTATATTGAACTGGACTAGTAAGTTTAGCTCCATGTGCTAAATGTACAGGTAGATGTGCCACACGATTAAAGAAGCTTGGAGGGAAAATCCTTCTAATTTGCACAAAATTACTGAAATTTCCCTTTCTAGTTTTTCCATTTCAACCAACTTTATTTTAGATGATGTTAAGCTTTTGAAAAACAAATTTAATTCTGTTATAACTTCCTAAACCTTATTCGATAGCAACTCTCGAAATGCGATTGGAATTAGCCTTTTCATAAACACATGACAATCATAACTTTTCATCCCAAATAATTTGTACTTTCTCATGTCCACACACCTTACCAAGTTTGAAACATAACCATCGAGAAACTTTAGACTTTTCAACCATTCACACAAAATTTCCTTTTGTTTTTTGTCCAAAGTTTAACTTGCTTTCAAATATTTACCAATGCGAAGATCTTTATCTAACTCATTCCTTCTACAAAAAAGTTTCAAATTAGCTCATGATTTTGTATTTTCTTTTGTCCTCCCTTCAATGTTCATTATGGTATTGAATAAATTGTCAAAATTATTTTTTTTCAATATGCATCACATCTAGATTATAACGTATCAAATTAGTTTTCCAATATGGCAAATCCCAAAAGATGCTTCATTTTCTCCAAAAGTTTCTTTTTTACTAATGCTTGATTAACTTCACCCGCTTCAAATTCTGTAACCATAATTCATCAATCTCCTGCAATATCTCTTCACCAGCTTTGTAAGGGGGGGAAGTGTTTGTACTACCATATTTTCAATGAAATTTTGTTTATTGCGTCTAAATGGATGATTTGGAGGAAGGGATTTTCTATGGTTGTCAAACCAACATATTTTGCCCCCGTTTGGAAGATAAAATGCATTAGAATCATTGTCATAAAGACAAGCTAATTTTCCTGCTGTGCTTCATCCAGACAATATAGCATATGTTGGAAAATTACTAATAGTCCACATCAAAGCTACTCTTGATACAAAATTTGGTTTTAGAGACATATCATATGTCTCCACACCATATTCCCAAAGATGATGCAATTCAAATATTAATGGTTGTAGGAATACATCAATTTTATGCTTTGGATTTTTAGTTATAAGAATACATCAATTTTATGCTTTGGAGTTGTAGGGCCACAATTACTATCAAGAACATATATGCCTCATTTATACATATGCAGAGAGGCAAATTATAAGGAGTAATTATGATTGGCCATAATGAATATTGTTGGTCGGATTGACCAAAAGGTTGGAATCCATTTGTCAACAACATTTTGACTTTCAGCTGCAAACTTATAATGGGCGTTATTGAAATGTTTCCATGCCAGTGTATCTAATGGATGACTCATTATTTCATCTTCCTATTCGTGCTCATTATGCCATCTCATGTGAGATGCAGTAACATCAGAAGCATATAGTCTTTGAAGTCTTGGAGTTAGCAGGCAATAATACATCTACTTCCAGGGTACTAATTTCTGTTTCATAAAATGCTTTCTTGGCTTGAAAATAAATTGACCACAAAATTTGCAGTCTTGTAATTCCATATCATCTCCCCAATATAACATACATCCCAATTTGCAACAATCAATTTTTTCAACAGGCACCCCTAATAAGTTTCTTCATATTGTAAAAACTATTAACTATTGTCTGATCAGGAGGCAACGATTCATTATACCATCCAAGAATTTTATCAAAACTACGATTAGAAATATACCCTTAAGACTTTATTTTCAATATTTGAGCAATTGAAGAAAATTGAGTCATTGTCTACAATTTGGCCATAATTCTTGGTCAACTAAGTGTAGTAAGTCAAAAAATTGTTTTGCATGTGGGTTTGGTTTTTCTTTAAGATTTTCTATATTTTCCTGAAAGGTATAACCGGTTGCATCATAAACTAGTTGCATGTAAGGATTTTCAATTGCATCCACATGTTCTAAATCCAATCCCCGCTTCTAACTCATCCATATTTACTGATGAGTTTACTTCATTACCACTTGAGGTGCTACAAATCAATGGCTCCCCATGTTGTGTCCACTCAAAATAATTTGGAATAAGCTAGCAAATGGCCATTCACTTCATCAATATGAAGGAAATGAATATGTTTGCACTTTTTACATAGACATCTGATCTTTGGGCCATCTATATATGCAGATTTAAAACATGCATAATGAATAAAAGCTTCAACTCCCTCAACAAACTCAGGATTAATTAAACTGTCAAGTGCTAATCGTCTATACATCTAAGATCTATCAACATTACTCATTTTTGCAAAACTGTTAATTTAAAAAAGTGATTTCATAATTAGTATCCTTCATGTCCCCTAAGTTTACAAAGCATTTAAACTTTACACAATAACCCCTAAGTATTAATCAATTGAATTAATCACCTATAATTGATTTCAATACTATGGTATGTGGCATTGTTTACATCTGTAAATCAAGAAAGCAAGTTATCGCTTTGATTCCTAGGCTTGTGAAATTTTTCACTGATAAGCCTTACGAGAATTGCATCATAGGTTTCCAGCCTATATACCGTATTAAGGGTTTATTATGCAAAGAACTGTCATGCCTATTAAACCTATAAATTTTTTGTGTTAATACTAAAGTTTGAATTAATCACATTGAAGTTAAAGTATTTATGTTTGAATTAATCACCTACAATTAATTTCAATACTATGGCACGTGACATTGTTTACACCTGTGAATCAAGAAAGCAAGTTCTCGCTGTGACTCCTAAGCTACTGGACTTTTTTACTGATAAACCTCACGGGAACTATGTCACGGGTTTCCAGCCTATATACCATCCTAGGGGTTTATTATGCCTTAAATCATCCATAAGATCTCAAAGTCATTCCATATACAGTAAATACTTATGTAATCATACATGTACTCATCAATGATTGAAACAAAACCCAAACATAAATACTTAGACTATTAAAGAAGAACATAAAAACTCATTAATGATTGTAAGAATATTCTAAACAACACAAAATTAAGACCCAACATGTGAAAAATCCTTACACATATTGATTGACTCAATTAAGATAATAATGCAAGCTAGGTGTTGATATAATATGATTATTTAATTAGTCTGATTTGTAGATGACCTATCTTTAATTAACACAATGAACTTATACAAAAAAATTGTTGTTTTTTTGCCCGAGATGTTCTAATTAATTAATGTTATATGTATTGAAGGTAGGTATAGTCTATCACCCATCTTTGATGTTTATGCTTCAATTACACCAACCTCTTTTTGCTAGACTCTATTAAAAATAGTGTTATATATAAAGAAATCATCCATGGGCACTTCCATAATGCTATCACTAAAATAAAAGAAAATTTCTGTCATACAATATTAAAAAGTAACAGGAGTATTATAGAGACTGAAGGGTATTCTCTTATAAGAAAGGGTAATATAAGGACATGTCAATGTGGCCTTTTCTTAGTCACTAGGATGAATAGGAATTTGAAAAACCAGAATAACTAACCATGTAACAAAAATAGGAATGCTTTGCTAACCTCTTAAGTATTTGATCAATAAAGGGAAGGAACAATGATCTTTTCAAGTTGCCTTATTCAACATTTTATAGTCAATACATATTCTCCATCCCATAAATATCCTTGTGGAGATCAATTTGTTATTCTCATTCTTTATGTTCACTATTAGAGATACAATAGATTAACCTGATATTAAGTATTTTGAGTACCTTTTTAAAAATAACTTCTTTCATATTAGGATTCAATCTTCTTTGGTGCTCAATGGAGCGATTATACTCATCCTCTAATAGTATTCTATACATGCAAATGGATGGGTTAATTCCCTTGATATCATTAAGGGTATATCATATGAATTCTTAATAAAATATAAGAAATTATAAAAAAAATTAGTTTCAACATCACTTAGACTTTAATGTATCCTAACATTATAAGTGGAAATGGTTTAAGGAATTAAAACTTGAGAGTGGAAGTAAGAAGTTTAAGTTCTATATGTGGGACTTTTTGTAACATCTCACCCCCGACGGGAAGGGTATAATAGTAATTTGGAAAGGGGTGAGAGTGATTAGGACTGATTAGAAAGTTTTCATGCATACTTTTATTTGTAAATAGTGAAATTTTGCACATGAAAAATAACTGTATATGCATGCATGACATTTCCCGGTATTTGTGCCTAAATGTAATTTTGTGTGAACAATGTGTTATTTGTGTTAAAAAAATAATTAATTGGAGTGATTTTTGTGTGTTTTATATTTTAAGGAAATTTTAGGAATTTTCTAGAATTTTCCGGGAAAAATTTCCTGACCGAAAAAATCGCCAAGTAGCGAACCGGTTGATTTTCGGTATCAAAAATTTCTGTCCAATGGCACTAAAATATTGGGTACATGATTTGGGATTGTAATGGGAGCCATTGGAATTGAATGGGTCAAAGATTTATTTCATTAGGGTTTAATCTTATTAAATGTTATTTTTGTATTTTTCCTTATTTTTCTTTTTCTTAAATATGCCAAGTGTCTTAAACCATTAATGGTTGGCATTCATTTTCGGGAACTCACTCTAAATAGGAAGAATGAAAAGAGGATTTTCATTTGCTTTGGTTCCTTCATCCGAAGCTTCATCCTTTCTTCTTCTCCATTGAATTTTCTTCAAGTTTCCTAGTTACAATTGCTTAGCTCCTCCTCCTCCTTCCACTTTGTTCTCTCTTCTATTAACTCACCTAAAAAGGGCCTAGCATAAACTTTCTCTCTTGGCATGATGATAGCCGTGCATGGTGTTAGAAAGTAGAGAAAGTATAGTAGTTGGAGAAGTGAAGATTTGAAGCTTAATTGGTGAGCATTTAATTGTATTCTTTAAGTAGTAGTGGTTAGGTGCATTAATTGGAAGTTCTTGTACATTAATTATGATTTATGATGCATCATGAAACTTATGGTTTGATTTGTTGTGTGTGAGTGTATGTTTGTGTGAGGATATGTGTTATATGACACTTAGAATAGTCTAAAGTGAATTTTATGACTAATGTTGAATGGAAATTAAAGGAATCAAGTTGAGTTAGGTTCTGCCAATTTGTGGCTGTTCGTCCAAGTGAAAGTATTGATGATATATTGGCTGATTTATTGTCTAATTGGTATGCTCATTGAAGTAGAATTGGCATTTGAATGATAGGAATTGGATAGAGTATCAAAGCTGGAAAATGCACCTTGAACATGTTCTAATGTTTTTGCCTTAACTAGTTGTGTGGTCAAGCAATTGAGGTGAGGTTTGTTCTAAATTAAAATTGAGACATTTGGCTACATTTTATATGAAGGAAGTTCTGCCCAATTTTGATTAGAAGAGTGTTGAATCTTGCTTTAAAAGTGAATGATATGAGTTGTGTGAACAGTACCCGAGTTTGATGACCTGAAACTTTGGTGCATTTTTTTGGATTGATTTAGGGTAAATTGGTGAA
>JAOTAX010000198.1:34136249-34149673 GCA_025629825.1 Erythroxylum guanchezii | reverse complement strand
CCATAGACTGCTCCAAATCCTCCTTCACCAAGCTTGCCCTCTTCAGAGAAGTTATTTGTTGCCTGAACCAATTCTCCATAAGAAAATCTCCTAGGTCCTGTTCCCTTCTCAAATTCTTGATCCATGGAATCGTCTGATGATGAATAATCCCTTTCTATTTCATGTCTCCGCCGGTAAAAAAGTAATAACGCAATCGGCCCAACAACTAGAAATAATCCACCAACTACACAGCCAACTATCAAACCAACCTTTGTGCCACTTCCTGAATCAGGATTTGCGTTTGATGATATCTCTGTTGAGTTGAATTCCCAGGAAAGAATCTCATGAAGCTCTGTTCGATAACCAGTTGCAGAAGAGAATCCAACAGTGACCCATTCAGGCAAAACTTTAGAGAGATCAACTCGGTACGACAAGCTAGAATTCCCACTAAAAACAGGATTATCAGCAAACGTCAGGAACACACTAAGATTACTTGTTTGAGAATTATAAGTTACCCATGCATTAGCCAGCGATCCATTTCTCATGCTCCTACTCCATGTGATATTGGTTGCCGAAACGATGGAGTTGACATTGATACCTAGATGATTATCGTTTGAATCCCAATCGTTTTTGTACGTATCAAACTCAACAGCAACAATATTGGGGTCTTTTGTTGTGTTCAAATCAGAACAGTTGCTAATTAATGCAAGACAACCTCCCCAAGAGTTTTCAGGAATGTGAGAGCCATTTGGTGCGAGGAAGAAAGAAATCCCATCTCCTCCATTTGGGGGATCGAGCATTGATATGTTAAAAGTAAAATGAGTGATAAAGTCGGCAACTTTGCCATTTGATCGGTCCCATAAGTGGATTTCCTCTGAATAAACAGCTCGGCCTACGCTGTCCATAAGTTTTGCATCTGCTCGGTTTCGAGTGAGTGAGATGGCTCCATTGACAAAACTAGCATCTCGGGTTAAATTCAGGTTTTGTGGGTTTGTGAAGTCAGGGTACTTGAATGATATTGCATGTGGTGTAGGAAGTTGATGAGCAAACAAGATGAGAAAGAAGAATTCTGCAAAGTACAACAAAGGTTGTTTAGGATCATAGTGGAAACCTGAAACTTTGGCAGACATTTTGGACACTGTTAACAAGAAGACCGATCTAGGTTTGGTTGAAGTTTTGGGGTCCGGTTTATATCAAGATCCTTTTGGTGCTTAAAAACAATTAAAGGAAGACCATTGACGTTAGAAATAAATGCATGATTCGATACATTTGATGACTTGAAAGTCTTGACGATGAGGAAATTTCCAAGGCTGAACAAAGAATTCCAATCCCCCCTCAGGTGATGAGTTGACTGACCATATCTCCAACGCGGAACTTTTCAACAGGAATTTCATGCCACGGCCTCGCGAGATTTCAAATCCTATAAATGTAAAAATTATATCTTTATTCCAAACTAATGAACATGTACAAGGAAATCATACTCCTAAGTTCAAATATATTTGTTTGTTACAATATATTATGATTGTCCCCATCATTGGGATACAAAACTTCTTCAATATTAAAATTTAGACTTGACTAATCTTAACTTTTGAAATATAACTAATAAATTCATAGGATAATTGACTGAGCCTGAATGTGTGGTCTACAATTGCACCCGATTGTATATGTTGTTCTGGTCCAGATTTTTTTACCATTATACTCATATACACGTAACAAATTTCAAGGTATCTCAAGCTTAAGTCGTTTAATTGGCCTTTAATAACATAACAAAATTGGAGACTCCGCAAATACATGATCTAAATAAATTAGAATACATGACAGACCATTTCAAGGTATGGTGCTGGCTTGCTTATTTACTACTCCAGGAAAAGGAAATTTTACACAATCTCGTGTATAAAGAGTTTAAAGCCTGCAGCTACGTAATGAACCATCAGTCTACCACTCTAGATCATTAAGGGGACCAGTTCGACACATTCCGCATCCAATATATACGTCATTCGTCACATAACGCGAGTATATCTCCTTAGTTCCTTAAGTTCCTCCCATTCTTTTCATATTACTGTTCCCATGGGATGTAAACTTGTAAGGGAGCTTGTATTTATAAAAATACTTATATATATTAAAACTGAAAGAAAGTGAAGAGTATTAAATACTTATACATATTAAAACTGAAAGAAAGTGAAGAGTATTCTTTTGTTACCAATGAATCCCTTTTGACATGATATATGTATCATACAAAATTCTGAATAATTTAATACTATACAAAATTCATATTTGAACAAATTTAAGATAAGTATCTATACACATTTTTAGAAGTCTTTCGTCTAAATTTCTTGAACTAAATTTAATGTGATGTTACCTGAAAATTCCTTCACTTTTTATATAGATAAAAGACTCTAAATAGCAACATTTCTGGAAATGTAGCCAAATACTTTTAGCTACGTTTCAAAAAATGTAGCTAATAATCTTTAGCTACATTTCCAAAAAGTTATACAACTTATAGTGAAACTCCTCATCACCATATCTAACAAACACACAATGAGTAGTTTTCAAATCTAATTTTGATCTTTGCTTCTTTTACATGTGCTTAAAAACCTTATTTTTGAACACATTTTGAAGTGTATAAGTTGTATCCTTCCCTTTCCACACTCTCTTAGGAATGTCAAGCTCCAAAGGGATTGAAGGAGTTTTGATAATCATATATACTGTGGTTTTGACCACCTCACCCCAAATGGACTTTGGTAGTCTTGCATATAACATCATCGATAAAAGTAACAAAGAATTTGTAACCACCCAATGACTTTACCTCTATAGGACCACATATATTAGAGCGCACCAGTTCCAACCTTTTATGGAAAGATTCTTGATGTTGCTTTCTAGCCATGTAATAATCAAAGGGGTTGAGAGCAATCATAATCTTTGCAGGGATAAGTGATTTTTTAGCTAACAATTTTATCCTCTTTTCACTAACATGTCCCAATCTTGGGTTCCACAAATATGATGAGGTGTTTTTTTTGAACGACATATATTTATCTAGCATATACCTTTAAGTGTGTCTTATATAGGGTGTAGCATAATCCACCACGAGTAATTGTCAGTGCTCTTTTAGATAGCATCCACTTGCTATCTCTAAAAGGGTATTGATATTCCTTTTGATCAAGAATATTTATCGATAACAAATTGAGACATAGGTCTAAAATGTGTTGAATACCTCTGAAGGTCAACATGTACCTAATGTTGGTTTGAACTAAGATGTCACCCACCCATGCTAACGTTGCTAGTAGACCTCTGGTTACCTATATTCACACTCCCAAAATCATTACTCCTATTGTTGGTGAAGTACTCTCTCTTTGGAAAACAATGGTTAGCTGCCCTTGTATCGACAACTCACTCTGAATATGAATAATTAAAGTAGAGATACTCACTGGTCTCACAAATTAAAGGAATCTCATCATCTGTGCTCAAGGCTATTGCTTTAGTATTATTGTTATATTGATAATTCTAGTTATCTTACTTCTTCCAATCTCTCTTCTCGTAGTAGAACGTCTTTATATGACTAAGTTTGGTATAGTAATGACATGTTTTCGTCTTCTTATCATCTCTTGACTTCGACCAGTCTTCGACTTACATTGCACTTTAAGACCTCTACATTTTCTTCTTCCTTTGTTTTCTACCACAAGAGCCTACATGTTATTGACATCAATCTCCTTCCTTCTTATCTCTTTATTAAATATGCTCTCTTTAATCATATCCAAATAAAGCACACCATTTAGAGCATAGTTGATGATAATCACAACTAAAGTTTTTCAATTATCCAGCAAGGAACTTAATAAGAACAAAGATTGTAATTCTTCATCAAGGATGATCATATTCATAGTTAACTTATTGATGATATCTTAAAAATCATTTAGATACTTCAATACTGATTTCTTAACTTTCAACTTTAGGTTCACTAGCTATTTAATCAAGGAGGCCTTGTTATGAGTGATTTTCCTTAGTTAAAGCCTCTTCAACTTCTTTCACAGCTTGAGAGGATTCACCTTATGGGATTCAATTCGTAATATAATTGTTCCTAACATCTTCTACTTCATCTTCTCCCACTCTCTATTTGTCATCTTCTCTAGCTTAGATGGGACATGGTCTTTTAAACTGTTTTTTTTTTACATCAATTAGATCATAGAGGTGCCTACAATACATTAGATCTTCTATCATAAGTCTCCAAATTGAGTATTTAGTCAACGTTAACTTAACCATAGAGTTATTACCGCTCTCTATACTGAAGTCTTTAATACCACTTATTAGGCTTTGATACAACTTATTAGGACTCCAAGCAATAATGCTCACATGATCAACGAGATCACTAAGCCAATAACAAGCTACTCAAATGATATAGAAGGTGACAAAAAAATAGATATAGGATTTAACTGATAGGAAATCCACTTAATCCAATAATAAAAAGATATAAACGTTAAGGTTTTGTGTAAATAATACCTTATAAGATGACCACATCTAAAGCTTTTTTACCTCTCTCATAAAAACGCATCTCTAACCTTATAAGACAACCATATCTAAAGCTTTTTTTAGCTCTTCCATAAAAACTTATCTCTAACCTCTAAATTTGAGTATAAATTGATACACACGTGTGTGCGCTCATCTCTAACCACTAAAATTGAGTATAAACTGATACACACGTGTGTGCGCGTGCACACATAGCCAACATGCACTAGTTTTTTGTTACAGAACTTGACAATTATCTTTTTATTAGTCACTTCTAATTCTCAACTTTTTATATATTGGTTTTGGATCCTATATTGCTACTTATTTTTTATAGTAATGGATTAACAAGTTCAAGAACATAAATAGAATAGAGGTTGTCCTGTTTTGTAAAGGTTCTAATTACATTATTTAATCCTTTTCAGTTTGCAAACTTTAAGCAACCTTGTTATCACTTGTTTTTCTATCCACGTATAATGATATGATATTGTGTCCATGACATGAGTAATAGTTAATAATGTAAGTAGATCATCTAATCAAAACTAAAAAAGAAAATGCAAGCAAAACCAATCACATTATCACTTAAAGTGAAATTTGTGAGTTTTTATGAATATGGTTGACAATAGCATAACCAAAGGCATAGTAGTAAAAAATGGAATTATTTATTTATTTGTCTTAAATGCTATATTACTTGAGTGGATTTTCGTCACTAAAAGTATGTAAATTTAGCGACAATTCAAAAATCGTTGCTAGAATCATCTCCAAATCTCCATAGGTAAAAAATATAGGCGTCATTTTTATATATTCGTTGCTAAAATATTTTTGTTACGCTTCACCTTCGTAGCAAAATTTTTGCTAATACTTTCTTGCTATGAAGGTGAAGCATAACAAAAATATTTTAGCAACGAATATGAAAAAATATCGCCTAAATTTTTTACCTATGGGGATTTGGCAACGATTTTGGAAATCGTTGATAATACTTTCTTGCTACGAAGGTGAAGTGTAACAAAAATATTTTAGCAACGAATATGAAAAAATATTGCCTATATTGTTTACCTATGGAATTGTCGCCAATATTGTTTCATTATTTGCTACGTTTTTTAAAACGTAGGTAAAAGTTTTCAGCTACATTTTTGTAATCGTAGCCAAAAACGTAGGTAAAACTATTTGCAAACATAGTCGACCAAAAATTTTTAGCTACGTTTTCTAAAATGCACACAAATTTTTAATATACATTTTAACTAAATATTATACCATGTTAATTATAATTATTTATGGCATTTTTATCCATATTGTTGTATATAATATTTCAATTTTTAAAATTTATTATTCCAAAATATAATAAATATCAATGAAAATGAGAAGCATTGTATATTAAAAACAAATTGTTATTAAATTAGATCGTGTATAAAATTTTAATTACAACTTCAAAATTATTTGTATACAAAATAAAAATATTAAAATAGTCACTCAAACCCATCTTCATCTTCACTGCTTACATAATTCGAGCAAAGTATTTCTTTGATATTTTTCATACTTGGCCATCTTATTTTAAGGGACTTGTTTTCCTTTTCAAGACGTTGAACGTATGCTGGTCTTGATGAGGATGAAGCAGCTGGCTTAGGGCCAAACCTAAACCCTTTGATTTACTTGGATTATGTACCAAGTGCCTTGTTGTAAATGCCATCTACATTTGGCTTATTTCCGATAGATATTGATGTTTGCAACAACTTCTGCATCTTATTCTAAAATTTGAAAAAGAAAATTAATATTCAATTCAAATAATATTAATTAGTACTACATAAATAAATAAATTTAAAATTGAAACAAAATTTTATACTTAGATAACTATTGTGCACTTCTTCAGACATCTATCCTTCACCTTCTTTATAGTGTGTTAGTTTGTAGAGTGTGATACTATCACACTTTTCTCCATTTAGTTCTTTCTGACTCTATTTTATGGATAAAAAAATATATAACATAATAAATAATATTGTATTTATTAATATAGTTATAAATTCTAAATAAATAATTTACTTATTCATTTTGCAAGACTACAAATGATTTGGAGCCTTGGTTGGAAGGAGTTTTCATTTTTTCTCTGTTAACCTTAGCTTTCTCACACTTTTACTAAACAATGAGAAGGAATAGTCATTAAATTATGTAACAAGGTTAATGGAAGCAAATGTGAAGAGATAGGCAAAAACCCAAAACATTGGGAGAGACCTAATAATCACACAAACTATTCCAATTTTATAAAGACATCCACTCCAAAACATGTCTCCTGGCCTTCTCATCCGAAGGAAAAGATTTTGAAATATTTATGCAATCGACAATGATGATCCTTGGTCCTTTGTTTCAAAAGTGAAGTGACATAATTTGAAACCTCAGGTTTGTCGATATTAAAGATATTTAACTTCATCTGTGAACAACAAGTAAAAGTGAAATTAATATTTAAAAAAGTAAAACAATATTGCATATAATTTAATAAATTGAAAATTTATGAAACTTTATCCAAAGCATTCTCTAGTAGGTTGTCTTCCTTCAATTACTTGACATGATTAAGGTAAGACAATTTAGTTCTGGAAATTACCCTCAACTTACTAAAAAATTTTACCTATTCAACCTTGTCTAAAGGACGACCTTGAGAGGTATCAATATATACAGACAACCTATTGTTCATTGCAACATTAATTCGTTGCAACTCACAATCTTTAGTTATGCCTTTACCTCTTTTTCTTATGGTGGTATTAGAACCTGATAATAAATGAATAATGATAAGAAAACATGCATTAAACATGTAAATATATATTTAAGCATAAGTCTATTTGTACGTGTTAAAGATTAACAAACCTATGGATCCCTCTATACTAGTTGAGGCAGATGGAGGTTGTTGCTGACTTGGTTCATTAACAGATGAAGTCAATTGATGTTGTTGGCTAGGATCTGATTGATATGGTTGTGGTTGAGTAGGTTTTGATTGATATGCTTGTTGTTGACTAGGGATACCTTCAATATTTGTCACCTCCTTTCCTTTTGTTTCTACCAGGTGCCATTATATTGGATATCTATAACTTAAATATCAACATTACGGATAAATATAAGTCAACATCAAAAATACGTATAAACATAACTCAAACATCAACAATTCGCATAAACATAAGTCAAACATCAACATTAGGCATTAACATAAACCAAATATTAAAACATGTATAAATATAACTCAAACATCAACAATTCGCATAAACATAACTCAAATAGCAACATTCCACATTAACATAACTCATCAGTCAACATTCTGCATAACCATAAGTGAAATATCAACAATACATATAAATATATTTCAAACATCAACAATCCGTATAAACATAACTGAAACAACAACATTCTGCATTTGTTGTTCTTTTTCTTAGGAATTGATTATGTTATCCTATATTTATTATTTGGTTGTTATGTAAAAATGATTGAATTCTCTATTTTATTGTTTTTATGTATGAACCCATTGCTAGAATTACAATATAATCCTAACTGTTATGTTGAGATTCATTTATGGCAACTAATGGCTTCGAATCATTGTGGATAACATAACCTAAATTTAAATGACCCGAGCTTGTGTAGTTGTTGCCTTGATTATTTGTTTTCCTAATTCGTAATGTGGGAGTCTAACTAAATCTAGAGATCTTATCCTAGGTTGTTCAATAACTATTTTTAATTAATGAGCGCCTCTTAATTAAACATGACTTAAGGGAAAACTGGGGTTAACAGAGCTTATTGTTAGCCTATGATTAATAGTTTCTAGAAGAGATATAAGGATAACAACTTAATGAAGTATGTTTAATAGTGTGTAGTCTGAGATTGAACCGATGACTGGGTCCTTGATAAATTCATCTCTTTTCATCATTTATGAATGTTTTCTTTAATTTGTTTTCATTAGTTTAGTTTCATTTTATTTTCTTATTTGCAATCAAACCAAACTCCCTATAACATAAACACCAATTCTTTTCATAACAAAAGCTAACCGAACACACTTTGTGAGATCGACCTAGACTCGCCACTACTATAGTTATAGTTCTAGTTTTTTAAGTAGTGTTATGATGTGCTATGTCAATTTTAGTGCTGGGGATTAATATCCTTTACTTTTTTTAATTTATTTGTTTTAATTTATTTTTATTTTTGGTTAATTTCTTTTCATGTTTGGTTAGTTACAATGTATGACATGATCTTCTCACTCTAGTAAATTGAAATTTGGTCTAGAAATTAAAAGAACACTACGCAGGTTGAGAAGAAAAGTTGCACAAAGTTTCGAGGATCCATCACTAACTAACAAGAGACTCAGTTCTTCACCAGGAATTCAAATAGCTTTAGATTTGCTTTTTGATTCTTCCATTGATTTCATTTCTGAAATTGATTCTAATATGATAGAACAAAATAATGACCACACTCTTAAGTTGTTGGTTGCTTCTAATTTTAATTATCAACCTTTGTGCATTGATTTTCCTACCATTAATGTTGTTTTTGAGCTTAAATCTTGTCTAATTCATCTTTTGCCTACTTTTTGTGGTATGCCAAGTGAAGATCCTCAAAAGCACCTCAAGGGATTTCAGGTAATCTGTTCTAGTATGAAGTCAGCTGGGATAAAGAAGAGCAGATTAAGTTTAAAGCATTCTTATTCTCATTGGGAGACATTACTAAGGATTGGCTTTACTACTTACCATCTGGATCAATCACTACTTGGAATGAGATGTAGAGACTTTTTCTCTAGAGACGTACTTCCCTACCTCTCGAGTTACAAAATATTCGGAAGGAAATATGTGCAATTTGACAACACCATGGAGAGACATTATATAAGTACTAGAAGCATTTCAAGAGGTTGTGTGCTAGCTGCCCTCACCATCAAATTTAGTGAACAACTCTTAATCCAATACTTCTTTGAGGGCTTATGCCACAAGAAAGAAGTATGATAGATACAACAAGAGGAGGTGCATTGGTAGATAAGATACCAATTGAAGCTAGAAATCTGATTTCCAACATGGCTGCCAACTCTTAACAATTCAACATTCGAGAAGACCCGAGACCTTTGAAAGTCAATAAAGCTAGTACTGCCACATTGGAGCAATAGATAGCTGGGTTGACATATTTAGTTAGACAAATAGCTGCAAACGGTGCTCAACAAGTCAAGGTATGCAAAATTTTCACAATGGTAGGACATCCCACTGATATGTGTCTAACCTTGAAAGAGACTACCATGGAATAAGAGAATGCTTCCAGAAGTTTTCTAGGTTAACCACAAAGGAAGTATGATCCTAGCTACCCCTATGCACAGAATTCATAATAGAAGAATCCTCTATTCAATAACTATGGGAAGCAAGAACAACAATTGGGTCATATAGCTACTCCTATGAGCTAATTGGAAAAACATAGTTCGATTAAACTGCCTTCTCAAATGATTGTAAAACTAAAAGAAAATGTAAGTGATATCACCTTGAGAAGTGGTAAAGAGATAAAGGCGCCATATAAGACTCCTATTATTGGTGATGATGAAGAATTTAAAAAAGAACTTGAAGTGTCTCTAAAACAAGCTTAAAAGGGAATTAAGGTAAATTCTCAATCTCTTGTAATTAAAAATTTTACTAATATTTTGCCTCCTTTTCCTAGCAGGTTTGCTAAATAAAAGAAAGAAGACCAAGATAAGGAGATTTTGGAAATGTTCAAAAAGGTAAAGGTGAACATAGGTTTAATTGATGTTGTAAAGCAAGTTCCTCAATATGCCAAATTTCTCACGGACTTATGCACGTCTAAAAGGAAATTGAGAGGAGACGAGAAAGTAAGTGTGAGGGAAATGTATCCGCAGTTATTCAAAGAAAGCTTCCCCCAAAGTGTAAGGATCCAGGTATATTTTCAATTCCCTATAAAATAAGTGATACTAGATTTGAAAAGGCAATGTTTCCATTTTCCATTTACACTTTATTTATTTTGGATCTTTGAAAGAAACATGTGTTATACTTCAATTTAATGATAGATCTAATGTTTATCTTGAAGGAGTTGTAGAGGATGTTGTAGTGCAGGTTAATGAATTGGTTCTCCTAGTTGACTTTTATGTATTGAACATGAAGGGAGAACCTTCGTCAAATTTTGCACCAATCCTTTTGGTTCGACCATTTTTGAAGAAATCAAAGATAAAAATTGACGTGGATGCAGGAACATTAACTATGGAGTTTGATGGTGAAAATATTCAGTTTAATATTTTTGAAGCTATGAGGTACCTTAGTGATGTTCATTCTATTTTATCAACTGATTTCATTGATTGCTTGTCTCAAGAAGTTTTTGATATAGAAGGCAAAGATGAGTTAGAAATCATTCTTTCCATGAGTTTACAGGAAAACACTTTGCAAAATTCTAACTTACTCATTACAGATGATATGGAAGAAATCGTGCTAGCATTTTAATCACTACAACCAATGCCAAAAAGGTATGTATTTCCAAATATTGAACTGCCAATAGCTCATACGAAATCTCTACCTTCAGTTGTGCAGGGACCTATAATTAAACTAAAGCAATTATAGGACCACTTAAAATATGTATTTTTGGGGAAAGGAGAAACATTTACGATAATTGTAGCAAAGAACTTAACTGAGCTTTAAGAGGAAAAGCTCATTTGAGTACTTAAAGACCACATCACAGCTATAGTGTGGACCATAGCTGACATTAAGGGTATTATCCCTTCGACATGTATGCACCGAATTCTTTTGGAAGAAGGATCCAAACCATTAAGAGAATCACAAAGAAGATTGAATCCTCCGATGATGGAATTGGTAAACATGGAGATCTTGAAGTTGCTTGATGTTGATATAATCTATCTAATTTCGGATACTAAATGGGTAAGTCCAGTCGAAGTGGTGCTAAAGAAGACTAGGATTATAGTGGTGAAAAATGAGACCAATGAGTTTGTCCCTACAATAATTCAAAATGGATAGCGAGTATGCATCGATTATAGGAAGTTAAATGATGCTACATGCAAGGATCACTTTCCGCTCCCATTCATCAATCAAATGCTTAAACAACTTGTAGGATGTTCTCACTACTGTTTTCTTGAGGGGTATTCAGGTTATAACTAAATTGTGATAGCTCCGGAGGATCAAGAGAAAATAACATTCACATGCCCCTTTAATACGTTTGCTTATAGAAGAATGTCGTTTGGACTTTACAATGCCCCAACCACCTTTTAAAGATGCATGGTAAGTATTTTCTGTAACATCCCGTTTCCATACAAGGGTTGAACCCTAGAAATTGGTATATGTGAGATTAATCAGGGAACTTAGGAAAACACAATTCATGCCCATGCATTATATAATATACACGTGAACAGTGATTTTTGCACATGAAAAATGACTGCACATGCATTCATGATATTTCCCGATATATGTGTCTCTAATGTGCTTATTATGAAAAATATGATTTTTTGTGCTTGAAAATTTAATTGGGGTGGGTTTTCGTGAGTTTTGAATTTTTGGAGAATTTTAGTGAAATTTTTGTGAACTTTCGTGATACTTTTTCAGACTAGGAAAAGTGCCAAGTAGCAGACTGACTGGTTACCGGTAGAAAAAAGTACTGTCCAATGGCACTGGAAATTAGATACATGATTTTAAGATTTATTAATTTTGAGCCATTTAAATTTTGGGGAGAAATTGGACTAGAAAGTGAAAGTGGATTGGAAGGAAATTAAGTGAGTAATTGATAGGATGACATGTGGCAAGTGACATGTGTCACTTGCCTAACATGCCACCAAGTCTTCTTTTAATTTAATTAAACCCACCTTTTTGGAGTCTTTCACGATGCTTCTTATTTTCAAGGATTTTGGTGCTTCATTTTGGCTCTTCTCCTCCAATTTTCGTAAGCTTCTCCTCTTCTTTGCTCCTTCTTGCTTTTGCTCATCTTTTCTACCTTCTTCCACCTTGCTTTCTCTTCTTTTGTCCATTAAAAATCCAAACCCAAGCTTTGCACCCTCAAGTGATGATGATAACCGTGTATGTGAAGTGAAGTAGAGGATTTGGTGTATAGTTGAAGAATTGAAGAATTAAAAGCTTGATAGGTAAGAAGTATGTTTTGTGTTCTTAATTGGTAATTAAAGGCATTTATTGTGATGACTTGTACATTAATTGCTTGAACTTGTGTTTGGTGTATATGGGTAGGTTATTTTCTTGGTTGATTTATGATTGATTGAGGATGAATGATGTTGAATATGGGATTGGTAAATTAAGTGTTTTGGATTGGTTTTTATGATGTTAGATGAGTGGTAATTAAAGAAAGAAAATTGTGTGTGTGTGCTGCCATTTTGTGGCTACTTGTTCAAGTGAAGGTCTTGATGAAATTTTGGCTGATTTCTTGACTAATTGGGATGCTTATTGGTGTAGAAATGGTATTAGAATGATAGGAGTAGAGTTAGGTGTAAAAGTTGGAAAATTGAATGCGTTTATGTTTCAATGTTTTGATCATCACTTTTTATATGGTTACGCTATTGAGATGAGGTTTAGCTTAAATTAAACTTAAGAAGTTTGGCTAAAATTCTTATGAAGGAAGTTCTGTAAAATTGTGGTTTGAAGAGTTCTGAATTTTTCCTTGAAAGTGAGTTATATGTGCAGCATGAACAGTAATACGAAATTTGTGACCTGAAACTTTGAAGAATTTTTCTAGGTTGATTTACGTTGAATTTGCTCAATTGGTCTTAATGAAAGTTGAAGATTTTCTTGCTAACTTTCTATCGCCACTAAGTATGACATTTTTCGATTTTTAGGTTGAGAGTTATGACCTTTTGACTTTTAGATGTTAATGTACATTGTGCTGGAAAATGTTTCTAAGTGTAGGTTTTGCGATCATTGTACTTTGAAGTCAAATTCTGGACTGTTATGGTTTCAATTAGCTTAAATGGTCTTATGGAAAGTTGTAGAGGAATG
>JAOTAX010000198.1:34094328-34110980 GCA_025629825.1 Erythroxylum guanchezii | reverse complement strand
GGGGAGGTAGGGGTAAAACAAGGATGCTTTTAAAAATAATGGTCGATAGAGGTGAAGAAATGAAGAAGAATATAAAAGCAACGAGAATAATGACTAAAGTTGGAGGAACTATAAAAAGATGGTGTTTAAGAACCTGATGGAGATCTTTTTTCTCCTCCTTCTCACTACACCTCAGCCTTCCCACGGATGTCTTAGCTTCTTCTTCCTTTGATTTCTCTTCTCTAGTCACTCCTGCTTTTTTTGTTCATTGTTCTTCATCTTCTTCACTTTCACCTCTATATATGCCATTATCTTTCCAGTTTATTTTGTTCTCTAGCTGGTCCAAACTAGTTTCTTTCCATATTAAGTAACTTGCCCTCCTTTTGACTTCCCATCTAAGCCCAGATCTTGATAGTTTACCATTAGAGACAAAATATTAGCTAAAGACCAGGCTGTTTATCCTCTACCAGAAGTAAGTTCCTTGCCACAATAGGTAAATGAGGACTTCCCATCCCTTCCATCTAACCTCACTAAGCCTAACTACTCACCCTCTGCTAAAAAATTGGAGAAACTATCTTAAAGAGGAATTTTGGGAGATCTTGAAACCTTTGGAAAGTTGCACTTCATTCCACAAAATAAGTAAGGACTGTCTCTCCTCCATCTGATGTTCTGATAAAAGGAGTGACCAATAATGCTTTTTAAAATAATTGTCGATAGAGCAGAAAGGGTTGAAGAAATGAAGAAGAATACAAAAGCAAAGAGAATAATGACTAAAGTTGGAGGAACTATAAAAGATGGTGTTTAAGAATCTGATGGAGATCTACTTTTTTCTCCTCCTTCTCACTACACCTAAGCCTTCCCATGGATGTCTTAGCTTCTCCTTCCCTTGATTTCTCTTCTCTTGCTTATTTATGTTCACTGTTCTTCATTTTCTTCACTTTCACCTCTTTCTATGCCCTTATCTTTCTAGTTTTTTTTGTTCTCTAACTGGTCCAAACTAGTTTCTTTCTATATTAAGTCACTCTCCCTCCTTTTGACTCCCCGTCTAAGCCCAGAACCTGATCGTTTACCATTAAAGGCAAAATATTAGCTAAAGCTTAAGCTGTTTATCCTCTACCAGAAGCAAGTTCCTTGCCACAATAGGTGTATGAGGACTTCCCTACCCTACCTTCTAACCTTACTAAACCTAACAACTCACCCTTTGCTCAAAAATTGGAGAAACTATCTTGGAGAGGAATTGTGGGAGATCTAGAAACCTTTGCAAAGTTGCACTTCATTCCACAAAATAAGTAAGAACCTATCTCTCCTCCACTTAATGTTTTGATAAAAGGAGTGACCAAATGGAAAGCTATCCTAGTTGGATACTTCCTAAACAAGAGAATGGCTTTTCCAAGTTTTCAACACATGGCTAACCTAAAATAAAAGAGACAAGAATTGGAAACACTATGATCACTGAAGATGAACTCTTTATTTTTAACTTTTTCCTATGAAGAAACGTAGAAAAAGATTATGGATTTGGGTACTTAGAATATACAAGGTAAACCTATCTTCTTAAGGAAATGCGTAATAAGATTAAGATGGGATAGATTAAAGATGAAATTCATTCCCATCTAGGTCAATTTCCATCGCATGCTTTTGGAATACTGGTCCTCAAAGGGCCTGAGTTACCTTGCTAACTACCTAGGCACACTACTAGCTTTGGATGACTAATCTCAAAATGTAAGGGGGTATGTATAGTTGTTGATGCTAAAAAGGATCTTCTTGAATACTTACACATTATGAAACTCAATGGCAATGGGGAGTTGGTTGGGGATTAGGTAAGGTTTTCATATCTATAGAGACCTCAATTGAAAGAAACCACCAAAATCTAGACGCTTAAAAAAAATGAAGCAAAAAAAAACAAATATAGAGGTGGAGGAAAATATTTTATAAGAACAAAACAATTCCAGTGATGTTGCAATCAACATTACAAGTCACACTAAGATAATAACAATAGAGAAGCAATTTTACAAAATCATATTCATAACACTCCTGCTAAATAACATACAAATATAGAGATCACTCTACCAAGATAGGAACTTGCAAGGGTTGAAGAACCTATAAGGAATAAGGTAATACAACCAAAGGCTATGTTTGGCTGGGGGTTTATTAATGGAATGGAATGGAATATAATATTATTTCATCATTTGGGAGGAGGGTTTATAATGGAATGGAATTGAATGAGATGGAAGAGGAAGGTTTCATATTACATCTCATTCCATCCTAAATAGTAAAAATGGAAAACTTCTGATTTGGGGGGTTTAGGATGGAACGTAAAATGATAAACAGCTTTTCACTATATTACATTATAATCCCTTCTTCCAAATAACATTTTATTATATTACATTATTAACCCTCTCGTCCCTCCTAAACAATAATTTTCTAATATTACATCTATTTACATTCCATTCCATTATAAATCATTCCATTCCATTCCATTAAAAACCTTACGTCCAACCAAACATAGCATAAGTCATTAAAAGCTAACAATGAGGTCCCAATTGGGAAGGTGACAATCGAAACTGAAAAGTTGAGTTTGATCCTAAGGAAAAGGACCAGAATAAGGAATGGATGAAACTAGTGAATGTTAATTGCAAATCAAGGAGAAGGAAAACCAAATTAAAAAAACTCCTAATGATGTGCATTATATGGAATGTTTGTAGACTTAACTATCTAAATAAATAAGTAGCTCTAAAGGACTTTGGCTACTAGAAAACCTTATTTTTTTTGGTCTTATTGAGACCAAAACAAAGGAAGAGAATTTTATCAGAGGTCTAAAATTCTTGCATACAGATTGGATCACTCTAGGTGATTATTATCTCTTTTAATCCTGCTTACTTGCACTTATCCACTTAGTTTTACTCTAATAAGCTTATCCATTGTGAATTCATACTCAAGGCTAGTAATGATCCTTTAGCCATATTTGTGATCTATGCTACAAATTAAGAATACCAGAGAGCTAGACTATGGAAAGATCTAAAGAAACTAAGGCTAGTGCGACTACGTTTGGAGGATGGCTAGAGACTTCAATTGTATACTCTCACATTCTGAATCAAATAGGGGTAATGGTACTTTATGCTATGATGTAAAAGAACTTATTAATCTCATTTTTCTTTAGGTTTAGTCGATCTCAGATACCATGGAGCTTTGTTTACTTGGAGTACTCATCAAAATGGAGACAAATTCGTATAGAGAAAACTAGACAAGTACTTAATAAATAGCTTGTGTTGGCAAGGTTAAGGGAGAGCTTTGCCACTTTTGAAGCACCACTATTCTTAGATCATACACCTATTACTATTGACATTTATAGCAAGCCAGCTAAGAATAATCCCCTTTTAGATTCTTCAACCCGCTCCTAAAGCATCCCTAACTCAACTTAATCATTTTTGGGGTTGTAAAGAAGACAAGTTATGGTTTCAAAGCTTTTCAATGTATGTAAATGCTGAAAGCTATTAAAAAGAATATTTCTCCCTCTAGAAACACAATGTTGATCTAATGTAACTAGACAAAAAATGGCTTTAAAGAATCTTATAAAAGCTTAGATGGTTTTATCTCACTTTCCAAAGGATACAGCTCTGAAGGAAAGAGAAAAAGGTGAAGTGAATAAGTACTTTGAAGTTTGAGAAGCTTATAACTCTCAATTAGAGTAGAAATCCAAAATACAATGGCTTCATGAAGGGGATGGAAACACCAAATATTTCTATAGTGTAATCTAGAGGAGGAGAAATACGAAAAAATATTTATCTCACTGATTCGTATGGGAATCTTATGAAATAACAAAATAAACTTTATGGGAATCAATGGCAACTGCTGTAGCACCTAAGATTTTCCTAATGATCTGTTGAGAATTATACAAGGAGCTATAGCTCAAACTCATCATCCAATGCTGCTTAAAAAGTCACCAATGAGGAAATCAAGACAATACTATTCTCTTTTCATCTAGATAACGCTCTAGGATGAAATTCAATGCTAGGGTTTTTCAAAACAAATGGGACGTAACTGGACCTAGAATTATGCAGTCAATGTAAGAATTATTTAGAAGTAATAGGTTATTGACTTAATTCAATAAAACCTACCTTTACTTAATACCAAAATTCTCTAATCCAATAAATCTTAATGGT
Source organism: Erythroxylum guanchezii (assembly GCA_025629825.1). Classification (NCBI taxonomy): domain Eukaryota; kingdom Viridiplantae; phylum Streptophyta; class Magnoliopsida; order Malpighiales; family Erythroxylaceae; genus Erythroxylum; species Erythroxylum guanchezii. The sequence continues at coordinate 34,106,841 of JAOTAX010000198.1, read as the reverse complement.
TATATACTTATTGCTTGATGTAATGTTATATATAAAATTGTCTCAAATATACTAGAAAACAGGTTAAAAATCCCTTTTTGAGGTGATAAATGCAAGCCAAGGAGCATATGTACTTCAAAAAAGCATAGGAGACAATATAATGTCGGCTCAGGGGATCTTCAGAGATAACAATTTCAAGTTGAACATCAATAGTTGTGCTCTCCAAATTGATTTCACCAAGGCTTTTGACATAGTAGGATGGGCATTCATTATCTTTAACCTTCAAGCTTTTGGTTATCCCAACAAATTCATCAAATGGATACATGTTTGTATCACTATTGTCTCCTATGTAGTGCTAGTTAATTAAGAGCCATCAAAACTGTTCAATTTTCCCCTTACCTCTTTGCAATCACTATAAAGGTATTACATAAAATCATTACTACGAATATTGCAAAACAATCTAAAATTTAGGTATCATCATAGATGTGGAAATCTTAAAATCTCATAACTGTCGTTTGCTGATAATCTACTAATGTTATGTGCTAATGATCCTCTTTCAATTGAGGTCTTGCTACATTCTATACAAATGTTCAGGATAATCTCATGTCTGACTTTTAACCCAAATAAGAGTTTTGCCTATCTTTCTAAACACAATTGAATGGACTCTATTGATTTGATCTCCAATATAGGTTTGAAGATTCTATAAGCACGCTTAACCTATCTTGGTGTACCAAATTCAAAAAAGAAACTGAAGGAAATATAATGCAAGCCCCTAATATCCTTTATTGAGAAGAAAATCTCAACTTGGAGCAATAAATTCCTTTCATATAGAGGCAAACTACAATTGGCTATCTCAATCCTTAACAACTTGGACGTCTATTGGTTATCTCACCTTGTACTGCCTAAGAGAATTCTAAGGAAGATTGATAAAACTATTAGAGACTTCATATGGAATGGATAGAATAACAACTATGGAAAACCCCTAAGGTTAAATGAAGCACAATCTGCTTGCCTAAAGAATATGGAGGCCTAAAAATCACATCAGCTACCAGGATGGCTAAATCACTAATACTTAAGAGACTCTGGAGAATTTATGTGGAGAAAAGTCTCTGGGTGAAGTGAATCCTGTTAAGTCAAAATGACTTCATGATTAATATTTTTGATGAAAATCAAATAATAATAATAATAGAAAGTGATGAACCGTTTTGGTAAGATGAAAGAAATTAAGACGAAGCGGAAGCAAAAATAAGACGAAAGAAATTAAGATGAAGTGGAAGCAAAATTAAGGCGAAAGAAAATAAGACGAAGCGGAAGCAAAACTAAGACAAAAGCGAAACGAAGACGATAACCCGATACTACGTCAAACGGTTAATTAGTTCAAGTTAGTTACAGAACTCAACTGAATAACTGTTTCTTTAAAGATCAAGAAACAAGAAGAAAGAAGCGGTTATCAAGAAGTAGTTGAAGATGAAGGCTATAAATACAAGTCGGAGTCGAAGACTGAAAAAGTTAGTGATTTTAAAAGTCAACGAAAAAGTTTAGCGACTTGAGATAGTGATCTTAAGTATTCATTGTGCAAAACACTAAAGCTATCATTTTTCTGTAACAAAGCTCACAATATCTTTTTGTAAGAGAGAAGAAAAGTTGAGAGCTTGAAGAGGCTAAGTGAGAAAAATAATACTTAATGTAAGAGATCTGAAGAGGCTCTGTGAAAAAAATAATTGTACATTTGAGAAGTATAGTGAAATTTCAGAAAGGATTCTAAGGACTGGACGTAGTCCACGGTTTGGGGTGAACCAGGATAAAATCGTTGTGTCTACTCTCTTAACTCTCTACTTTTAATTTCTATTGTTTTATACAAGTATTAGAAGTTAATTGCAATACATTCTGATCTTTACTTAATAGCTTTGAAAAAGCAAGTTTTCAAAGAAAAGCGAAAGGGGATTGTATTCATAAAAAAAGGGATACACAATTCAACCGCCCCTCCCTTCTTGTGCATTTTGTATATTGAAAGTAAAGTCTATACTAACGCGTGATTTACTTCAATTGGTATCAGAGCTCGGTGTCCAAGAACCATCGTTACAAAGTAGAAGATATTCCTGAAACGCTTAATCTGAAAAGAGATTGGAGATATAAGAGTTCTCATTTGGAAGATTTGATTATAGGAGAGACCTCAGAAGATGTGAGAACTAGGTCCAAATTCATAAGAGAAGCAAATGTAGCTTTTATTTTTGAGATAGAGCTTAAGAAAATTGATGAAGCTCTTTATGATGAAGCATGGATTTTAGCTATACAAGAGGAGCTGAACTAGTTTACTAGAAATAAAGTTTGGTCTTTAGTTCCCAGACCCTCTAAAAAGTCCATCATAGGAGCTAGATGGGTTTTTAAGAATAAACTAGATGAATCAGGTAGAGTAAGTTGTAACAAAGCAAGATTAGTAGCATAAGGATATAATCAACAGGAAGGAATAGACTACAATGAGACTTATGCTCCTGTAGCAAGACTAGAAGCTATTAGGATTTTGCTTGCATATGCTGTCTGTCATGATATAAAGCTATTTCAAATGGATGTGAAAAGTGCATTTCTGAATGGTTTTATAGATGAAGAAGTTTATATAAAGCAACCTCCTGGTTTCGAAGATCTTAAGAAACCAGACCATGCCTATAGACTTCATAAAGCTTTGTATGGATTGAAACAATCTCCTCGAGCTTGGTATGATCGTCTGAGTTCTTTTCTTATTAAGAATGATTTCAGTAGAGGACATGTAGATAAGACGTTATTTAAAAATGCATTAAGAATGATTTCATCATAGTTCAAATTTATGTTGATGATATTATTTTTGGTGCAACATCTAAAAAGTTATGTACTAGTTTTGAGAATTTGATGAAGAATGAATTTGAGATGAGCATGATGGGTGAATTAAAATTCTTTCTTGGGTGGCAAGGTAAGCAAACCGAAAAAAAGATTATTATTCATTAACAGAAATATATCAAGGAACTGTTGATTAAGTATGAGATGGAAAAAGTGAAACCAATGTCAACTCCTATGCATCCTTCGAACCTTTTGTCTAAAGATGAAGCTGGTAAGAAGGTTGATCAAACCCTTTGTAGAGGAATTATTGGTTCTTTACTTTACCTTATAACAAGCAACCTGATATTTTGTTTAGCGTTTGTTTGTGTGCGAGATTTCAAGCAGATCCTCTAGAGTCTCATTATATTGCTGTTAAAAGAATTTTAAGATATCTATCAGGTTCTATTGATCTTTGCTTAATGTATGAGAAAGTTAAAGATTTCAGGTTAATTGACTACTGTGATGCTGATTACGCTGGAAACATGATTGATAGAAAGAGTACGAGTGGAGGATGTCACTTCCCTGGCCATAACCTAATTTCCGTGTCAAGTAAGAGGCAAAGCTCAATTGTTCTATCCACCGGAGAAGCTGAGTATATGTCAACCGCAAGTTGTTGCTCACAGACATTGTGGATCAAATACTAATTAGAAGATTATTCAATAAGAGAAGATCAAATCCCAATCTTCTGTAACAATACAAGTGCTATCAATCTATCAAAGAATCCAATACAACACTCGAGGGTCAAACATATTGAAGTTAGACATCATTTCCTACGAGACTACATACAGAGGAAGATCATAAGTCTACAGTTTGTTGAGACGAATTATCAATGGGCAGATATCTTCACTAAACCATTGAGTGAAGAAAGATTCAAAGAAATCAGACGAAACCTTAACATGGTAATGTTGAGTGATCAACTGTCTGACACGTCGTGACCCAAATGATCTTCTTAGTTAAAAAGATAAAAAGTCATAAGGGCTGAAGGTAATAGTAACAGTAAGTTACAAACGGTAACTTCTGTCATAAGAAAGTTTTGGAGGGAAAGCTTCTCAAAGCCTTGAGAATATCACCTACTTTAGAACACTCTTGAAATACCCTAACATCGACTTTTGAAGAACTCTCAACAAAACTTTTCATTACTCTGTTTTGATATCAAACTCTCTTTTCTCACACTCTCAACTTCAAAAACTAACTTCACCTCTTTGAGAAATACATTTGTGCATTTAGTTCTTTATTGACTACAGATACAAATGGAGCAATCAATGACCAGTGGAAGATATGTTGATTTCAAGTCCTTGAAGAAGGGCCAGATGGATATCGAACTAGAGATTATGGCAGCTGGTTGGAAGAACTTCTTTCAGGTCCATGAGACAGTTTATCTAAATGAAGTACATGATTTCTGGAAGATGGATATCGAACTAGAGATTATGGCAGCTGGTTGGAAGAACTTCTTTCAGGTCCATGAGACAGTTTATCTAAATGAAGTATATGATTTCTGGAAGAATGTAGAGGTAGTTGAAGATACTTTAGTATCAGTTTTGGATAGATTATTGGTCATAGTAACACTGAAGTCAATCGAGAAGGCTACTGAGTGTCCATGTGTTGGAGTAAAGCTCGCACATAAAGCAAGATGGATGACTCAAGCCAGTGTAGAGAAGGTTCAGATCAATCGACAACTATATGGATGTAGTGACCCAAAGGAGAAGAAGGCCTCAAGTCTTGTGCCGAAGGCTAGGGTTCTACATTTGCTACTCTTCCATTGTGTTCTACCAAGAACAGGATCGAGGAATCTGGTAACGACGTTAGATGAGCAATGCCTATTTTATCTACTCAATCGCCAACCCATAGATCTTCCATACCTAATCCTCAATTACATGGTAAAGTCGAAGAAAGACTCGACTGCCCTGCCATATGGGATGAGGCTGACAAGAATTTTCAGAGATTATGGAATTCTTCTTGAGAGAGGAAACAGAATGAAGATGAACATCAAAAGCGTCATTAACTCTACAACTATCAGTAGAATGGGCTTGAAGAACTAGGAAAAAGAAGATACATATTTTAAGACGATAGCAAGGATTGAGGGGGAGCATGCTATCAAGAAAAGTGTGAGTGAAAAAGTAACTCCCATAAGAAAATCAAAATCTCAATCCACTGGAAGAATGTCTACAGAAGGATTGAAGAAGTAGTTAGATGATTTAATGAAATCTAAGACGAGTTCTCAAAAAGAAGAAAGCCAGGTGCGACAGACAAAGACACAAGTAACCTTAAAGAGAAAGGGGGAGACACTTCTTTCAGAGAAACCCAAACAAGCAAAAAGGTCACCTAGACTACAAACCCTGCATCAACAAGAGAAAAAGAAAGGTAAAGAGTTGACTCATAGTGAAGAATCAGGAAAGACAGCATTACAAGCAACTAGATCCTTAGTCTCAATTTTGCAAGAAGACTCAGCAAAATTGAATAAAGAGACTAAAATTAAGAGGAAGTTGGAGTTTAAAAGAAAGAAACCTCAACCTCAACCTCAACAACAACCTCTAAGGCTAATTGAAGAAAGTAAGAAGCAGAATATCAGTCAGAAAAAGAGCACTCCAACTGCTATTCAACAAAAGAAGAAGTCAGTTGAATACAGTCTAGTACAGGTTAATCCTTCTCAACCTATGAGAAAAGAGGATTTGAAAATGAAGATCATTGAAGAAATTGAACCTGTCAGGAGTAGAAGCTCTATAATCATAAGAGAACCCCTGAGAAGGTTAGTCAAGGTACAATTTGAACCAATCTTAGTAAATAGTCATACAATACATCTGTTGAATGATGGAGAGAAAAGGTTGTATAGTGTTCTGCGGGATGAGAGATCAGAACCATACCCAACACAGATGACTAAGTAGAAGTACACTATTTACCCACTCACAAAAGAACTGTGATAAAGATTGTCATTGACATTCAGCCAAGACCTTACATTGTTCGCAATGGAGATAAGGGGAAGAAGAAAATGTATCCATAAGGGATTACAGGTGATCTGACAAAAGATCAGATTGAACAAGAAGTGAGGAACATAGATGCAACATTCTATACAGCTCAATCGAAAGGGATCTATGTTTCCCACCATATCTCAAAGGCATCAGGAAGTCATTGTGGTCGTGTCACCACTGATGAAACTTCGCAGGTAGTTAGAAGAATTACAGAAGGACAATACAGAACCATCAGAGTTAGAGATATTAGTTTCAACATAGAGACTCTTATACACCTAATTATGCACCTTAGACCCTTGAGCTCTATATCTTTAATTAGGGATGTACTGCACCTTCTTGAAAAACAAGTCCCAAAACTACCTAGACCTGATGACCTTGATCTCCCTGAAAGAAACTTATCTTTCAAACCTCCTGGTTTTACAGTAATTGAACCGGATGTCATACCTCCAGAATCATTTAGTACCACTATTGGTTTGGAAGAAGAACAACAGAAGAGTGATGATGCCTTAGTCGACGAAATTGAAGAAATTCATGACAAGGTTAATGATCTGCGTGTTTCAGTGGGTGACTTACATGAGGAAGTAACTCATATACGACATGACCTCAAGTTACTCCATACTGAAATGAAATAAATGTTCTCTGAAATAATGAAGAATCTTCGATCATGATTTTTTTTATTAATAACAAATAGGGGGAGAGGAGAAAAAGAGAAAGATAGGGGGAGAGAAGAAGAGAAGAAAGAAGAAGAAAAGAGAAGGAGAAGAAGAGAAGAAAGGAGAGGAGAAGAGAAGAGAAGAAGAAAAAGAAAAGAAGATAGTATAGTTTACATTTTTTTCAATTGTATATCTTCTTATAAATAATACTCGACTATCTTTCTAAAATTATGATTATTTGTTATCATCAAAAAGGGGGAGATTGTTAAGTCAAAATGACTTCACGATTAATATTTTTGATGAAAATCAAATAATAATAATATTAGAAAGAGTTGAACCGTTTTGGTAAAACGAAAGAAAGTAAGACGAAGTGGAAGCAAAAGTAAGATGAAGCGGAAGAAAAAGTAAGACGAAAGAAAGTAAGACAAAGCAGAAGCAAAATAAGACGAAAGTGAAACAAAGACGATAACCCGATACTACATCGAACGGTTAATCAGTTCGAGTTAGTTACAGAACTCAACTGAATAACTGTTTCTTCAAAGATCAAGAAACAAGAAGAAAGAAGCGGTTATCAAGAAGCAGTTGAAGATGAAGGCTATAAATACAATTCAAAGTCAAAGACTGAAAAAGTTAGTGATTTTAAAAGTTAGCAAAAAAGCTTAGTGACTTGAGATAGCGATCTTAAGTATTCATTGTGCGAAACACTAGAGCTATCATTTTTTTGTAACAAAGCTCGCAATATCTTTTTGTAAGAGAGAAGAAAAGCTGAGAGCCTGAAGAGAGCCTGAAGAGGCTCTGTGAAAAGAATACTTGTACATTTGAGAAGTATAGTGAAATCTCAAAAAGAATTCTGAGGACTGGACGTAGCCCACGGTTTGGGATGAACCAGGATAAAATCGCTGTGTCTACTCTCTTAACTCTCTACTTTTAATTTCTATTGTTTTATACAAGTATTTAGAAGTTAATTGCAATACATTCTAATCTTTACTTAATAGCTTTGAAAAAGCAAGTTTTCAAAGAAACGCGAAAGGGGATTTTATTCATTAAAAAATGGATACAAAATTCAACTCCCCCCCCCCCCCCCCAACTTCTTGTGGATTTTGTATAATGAAAGTAAAGTCTATACTAACGCGTGATTTATTTCAGATCCATATGGTGCATATCAAACGAGAAATCATATGGACCATTTAGTGTAAACCAGCACAATCCTATGCATTTCAGCAAATCTTGAACACTACACAACTAATGCAACCTTAGGTCAAGCATATTATTGAAAATGAAACTAATATAAAGTTTTGATATGATAATTGGCACCTATTAGGGCCATTATATCTCACTCCACACTTCCATAGCCTAAGAGTTTTTTGTCTGTTAACACTAAGGTCCAAATGCTTGTCCAAAATGGAAATTAGAGCTAGCCTTTTCATTTATTTAAAGGTTCATGTATCAATATAGAAAATCTCCTAAGTTACTAACATGACCAATTTCAACCTGATTCTATATAATGGGAGCTACATAAGTCTAAAATATTATAAACTAATTCAAGTAAAAGGCTACTATTGCGACCTTTGAATAAATTCCAGTATTAAAAATTCCTATAAGACTCAAATATTCCACCATCTTATTCATTCATACTATGGTTAGCAACACTACAGATGTTAGGAACAAGAGATAGGTTAAAATCTTAGGTGTTTGATCTGAAATGTGCATCTGAAATGTGCATTATGAGGAGACACATTGGAAAAACTAAGCCACCTGTTCTTTAAATTTACTTTAACTAATCAATTATAATTATTTAATCTAAAGGAGAACAACCAAATATAGACAAACACACTCACATGGCAACCAAGGTGAGTAAAATAGGAGGAAAGAAAAAAGGGGGACTATACTAATAGAATAGTATCATGGTTAAGTATACCGATTCTATTAAAAAGAGGATCCTAGTTAATAAAGCACTTTTGGTGGATAGTGGACTTGAACCTCTGTCTTGTCCTTTTCAGAGAAATTTTATCATTCTACTATATCTGCATTTTTTTAGTTTTTGATATGTAATGTCTAGATCATATTTAAGAATAACTATGCTAGATTTTATTTTTTTAGAACAATTACTTTATTACCATAATCTAGGATAAATATTTTTATTAAACATAATATAATAGAATAAAATATAAAAATATTATATGTAATGATAACTAATCAATTATGGAGGCATTTTTTAGTAATATTTAGTCTAAAGGAGAATAACCATACATGGACAAACACACTCACATGGGTAACTAAGGTGAATAGAATATGAGGAAAGGAAAGAGGGGAACTATACTAATAGAATAGTATCATAGTCAAGTACACTGATCCTATTAAAAAAGAGTATCCTAATAAATAAAGCACTTTTGGTGGATAAGGGGAATCGAGCTTGCATCTTCTCCTTTTCAAAGAAAAATTTTACCATTTGACTAAACCCAATTTTGTGTGTTTTATATTTAATGTTTGGATCATATTTGTGAATAACTATGCGAGATTTTATTTTTTTAGAATGAGTACTATAAATACTATAATCTATAATAGAATATTTTTACTATATATAATAGAATATAATATAATATAAATATGTTATATATAATAATAAATAATACATTTTATTATATAGTACAATATATTATATTACATTATATAATACATTTTGGTATAAAAGGAGACTACAAGCTATTAAAAGTTGGTTTTGCCATATTGGTTCACTATATATAGAGAATGAGGAATGCCAAACTGTTTAGGGAAGTAAGGATATCTTAAATTACAACTGGCTGGGGTATATTACTAAGCTAAGACTGATTGCTCTGATAAGTTCCTACAAAGACTTCCTCACAACAAGGCTAAAAATGAGACTGAACTTGTAATACTACACAGTTTCTATAAATATATTATAATTATGTAAGTGTAGCCAGTGTACTCTCCATAAACTTGGAGTGGTTTGAATTGTAATGCTTTGTAATGACTCTATCATTCAATATGAAATTCACTAATTGCTTTCTAAAAGAACATGAGAATTAGCCATTAAGAAGCAATATGATAGGAAAAAAAAAGGAATAGATATGAAGGAGCTAGAAAAAGGAAGAACCATATACTCTTCTCATAACATATTAAGTAAAATAGAGAATGCAAGCTTATTCTGGTTTGAATGGTACTTATGGTGGTGATTTTTCTAAGTTTATCAAGCTAAATTAGATACCTATGATTCGATTGGTGAAATAGTATCTCTCTCCCAAAAAACATGTTTTTTTTAACCTCTCCACAAAGAAAAATATTTGTTGTAACATAAATTAAAAAATATCCTTTCTTTTGCTTCTACCTTTAGTTGTGTTTTAACCATCAGATTCTTTAGTGATAAGTTAATTTTCTCTCCTCCCATTTTGATCCTAATGAAAGGACGAGAATATATATTAAAAATTTTCATTTTTGGTGTTGCATATAGATAATATACAAAGGTTGCAATATATTTAGAATTCCTTAGGTGTACGTGACCTACCACGTGAACATATATCAGGGCATGTTTTTCTTTGGAATGTAGAGACACAAGTTAGAACATATTTAAAGCATAGGCATATTGGTGTCAAAAATAGTTTTTAATGAAGACATGACTTGGGATATAGGTGTATCAAAGCCTATGACCAAGGTCAAGAATGATACAGTAAGTTATATGGCTTAAAACATGTGTTTGTGATAGATAAAAATCATATTTAAGTTAGGTTAAGTTTGGTAAGGGCAAGTTATTTAGAATTGTAAAAGATAAGAGTTTACAATTAACTATACTTTTTTTTAAAAGGGTAAGTAATTAATTTATTCAAAAGGTGGAAATTTCAAAATGTTTTTTTTACATCTCCAAAAGGTGGAGCTCATATAAAATCAGCTAACTACAATGCTAAACATGCTCAATGTTGAGCAAGTTTATCTAATGTAAAACCCTCAATATCTGCAAGTATATGGATTGTAACTTGTAGTATCAAAGGTGTCGATCCCACAAGGAAATAGTTAAAACTAAATGAACTTAATTTTGTCTAAGGAGATAAAAGATGATTAAAATAAAATAATAACAGAAAATTAAAACATTAAAATCTAGAAAATAATTAAATAACAAATGAGCTACTATAAATATGTGAGGAGAATCAAGGATGAAGCTAAAGAATTATTTTATCGTTATTTTGCTCCCTAATCGATATTGATTCAATTCGATGTCAGTTTTATATTTTCAAATACTCTCGAGAGAGAGCTAATCATTTAACCCTAATTGAGTAAGAAATTATAAATTTTGCAACCTCTCGATTCACAAAATCTCCCTAACGTTTTCAACTAGTTCTTAAGCAATCTATCGAATGACTGGGTTTTCACACAAGATCTCTTTTTGTATGATTACCAATTTCATATTTATGAGACTTATTAGGTCATTAACTCTGATTACCCAACCTAATTGGATTACTTTCTACTCACTCTCTCGATTTATTATCAAAGTATTAGCATACCTAAACATCACAACATCAAAAAAATTAAATTGAAATCAACAACAATCAAGTCACAAAACAACTCAAGAATAAATCCAAATCTGAAAGTTATAGCATCCTAAACGTGAATAACATATTCAAATCCAAGGTACACATCAAGTTTAATGAAATAATCAAAGGAAAGAAAGAAAGAACTTGATTTGAACTCAAACTTGAAATCTGGAATTTCTAGATTGCTCTTCTTTCTCCTCTTTCTTGCTCTCACTTTGGAAGATAGTGGTTGCTATTTTTGAGTGTCTTATGTTATTAAATAGTTCTTAAGGCTTATAGGGTTCTTTCTAGGGTGTACCCACTTAATTTGGTTCCAAAAATAGCCTCAAAACGTTAAAATTACAAAAAGTGTCGTATGCTGGAAAAACTGAAATTTGCTAGAATATTGTCTGCGCTCTTTGTCACGATCATGACAAGACAAGTCACAATCGTGGCCTGCTTCCATACTTCTAATTCTTCTCTTTTCTTCAATTTCCTACTTCCATACACTTAAACACACATCAAACACCTCTTGAAACATAAAATTAAGGTCCAAATCATGCTCAAAACCATACAAGCACTTAAAATATAAACAAACACTAATAATGACATAATTCTAACCTATATACATAATAATCATTTAAGAAATACTCAAAAGCACACTTAAATATCTATCAAAATATAGTATAATTTACACTTATCACTCAATAACATTAATTTCTATAGGTTTAGCTGCATCTCAATATGATTGGAAATGAGTTGTTAATTAGCAGTAACCATGATTGTCATCCTTAGTTTAAGGCAAAATTGCATCCAACTGTATTCCTTGTAATCTCCCATTTTTCCAAATATTTTTAGTATTTCTCATCTTCCATATATAATGAACCAACATGGAAAAACCAATTTTGAAGACTCTTTGATCCTCCCTACTAGTCCATCTCAATTCAATGGCCCAAGCTAAGCAATTCATCTAGTTAAGATTTATGTTTTGTGATCCAAAGATGTCGAGATATGCAAACTATAGCCATCTAGTATGAAAGCACTTGAAATATATATAGTCTAATGTTTCATTTTCTCTAAAACATACAGGATAATTTGTATCAAGAATTTGAAACTTGATTCTATCTCCGGTGCTCAATTTGTGTAGTGTTGCTAACCATAAAATGAAAGAATTAGCTGGAGTTTTACCCGATCCCCATATCATCTTATAAAGAGAGAACTTGACAATAGGTCCTAGCAGCAATTATTTTCAAGATTGCTATGAAGTTCCCATCTGATATCTGTAAACGATCTAGAAGGGGGTTGAATAGATCTTTAATCTTTTTCGATAAGCACTACAAAAAATCGCGGAATTAATACACACAAAACAATTTAATCAAATTAAACAAAGAGTATAGGGAAGAAAGGCAAACGCTATTTTTATAGAGGTTCAGTGCTAAGACCTACGTCCTCTACCTAAGCTCCCACTTAGGATTTGGCAAACCACTTTACTGCACACTTTTTAGTTAAGTGTGAACTACTTGATTTCCGGCTCAAGTAAAC